>QEOT01000848.1:96907-243302 GCA_003123785.1 Pterocarya stenoptera | reverse complement strand
ATCGCTGATATGTTGAGATGAGCTGGGGAAAGCCAAGGTAATTTGACCAAAAATTATCCAAGAGATGACAGAGTCAGACTTGCATTATGTCACTTTTGCAGTCAACTTGTCTTTTCATCACTGGTAATGAGCTTTCAATGGGATGGACCCAGCTAGTTCATTTTACATTCTACTTGTTAAAGATAAAATCACATTTTACATTCATGATTTGATGTTATGTCTAACACAACTTCATCCATTTATCTATCATGGGGCAAAACTACTAGGCCTCCTGATCCATGTATGTTCAGTAATGGCCACAACATGGCCACGAAGCCCAAACCATTTGTGGCAACCAATATATATAGCCGCGTGTAAGAACTAGTCAAATTAAATGGTGGATTCAATTTTTTCAGCTAGCTGATAAAACTTCTTGTAGTTGAAGTACAAGATATAGGTCGTCCGCCGGCTTATAGTATGGGTAACAACTTGGCCAAGGATCACATATGAATGCAAGCTAGCTAGCTGTTAAAAGAATATTTATTTCTACCTAAAGCCAAATCGACATATAGATATTTATCAAGAATATATAGTTGTGTAACAAGTCATGCATGTACGTGTCGATGGGCATGACTAGATCGAAGAATTTTAGCTCGTGTTGACGATAAGATGTCTAGTTAGTCATGGTATATTGGTCAAAGTTGATATATAATTTGTTCATGTTGAAGTATAAACACTTGAGCGTGTGGTTAATTAAGTCGACGAGTTGTTGATATAACCTAGCCGTGCACTTCATGATGTGTCATCATGATGCACTCATGAAAAATATTTAATTATTTATTTTATTTACCACATGATTGTATAGTTTTTTAAATGTGACGCACACTCTTCTATTATTAACCGTAAAAACTTGCATTTAGAAGAAAGATCATGAGGTGTAGGCCGTGAGAATATTATAACGCGTTTTACACTCATAGGATTCCATTTATATCTAAAATGTTAACATGATGACTTTTCCAATCTTTTGGTGTCTAATATTAAAAAGTATTTCAAAATTTTAGAAGAAAATCGAACTCCATGACGTGGCTTAACTGGAGCGAAAAGCTCTTTGTAAATTATATATTTAGGTTATAAGTTATTAAATTGATCCTAGGCTAAAGATTTAGGTTAAGGTGGTCATGTTTATCCCATAATTTATAGCAAGGTTTTGCTTGGAGACAAGTCATACCAAAATTAATTGTACGTAGTTGTCTTTTCTTGTCCCCTCTAAACATCATATAAATATATATAAATATATATATTTTTATATATCAGAGACCATTCAAAATAATCTGTTAGAATTATATATAATTGATTTGCTTGAATTGTAAGCTTAAACATCCAGCAGCTAGGGCATGCATGCACTTCATCATCTGCACCCTTTTTCTTCATCGCAAGGGTTGAAAAACCAGTATTTCTTGTGAATATATGAATAGTTATAAAGAAAGTACTGCAAGTTTGAATTTATATGACTTTTCTCGGCTTCTAGATTTCATGATATGTGACTCATCATGGAATATGTCGTTTAGGAAGAAATTGATCAATTAGCTGTACTTATAATGGTGAAGACTTCTGTTCTGGATAAAGAAAACAAAATCAATTATCACCCTATAGTCATTATTACGTCCTTCATTAATCATGTCTTGCTTGGGTATTTTTGCTAATCATTAAAAAAAATATTGATTAAGAATGTGACAACTAAGGGCATATATATATATATATATCATCAATCTTTGAAGAATAATCTATCTAATGCTCAATTGGTCAATCACCTAAAATAAGGAAGATTTTTACCTCAAAGATAGATTCCCTAGCTATGATAAGCTAAGGTTTTTTTCCATAAATACTTTATACAATTCGAACGGCGACAATTTCCTATGGGTAAGTTAAGCTATATCATTAAATAATATAGGGTCTACGTGCTATATTTATCTCTCTTTAAATTGTAGAAAATATTTTAATTAGGAAATTGATGGATATCTTAATTAGAGTATGGGTGATTTACCACATGTAAAACAAGAATATTTAAGTGCCAAACGCACTACAACTTATCCTTTAGTAGATGCAATTGTAAAACTTCCGATCGAAGAGATTCATCAATACTTCATGATCATGACTCTCCAAGAAATAACAATTTCTCATCTGATCTCCCAAACAAGCACACCTCCTCCAATAGGAGTATGCGTCATCTGTCTGAACAAATTACTTTCCATGATCAAACCATTACCATGGGTTATCTTGCATAGGGGGCTGCACATACTCACGTTACTTTGTGACCAACCAAGTTACCTTCACACACACACACACACACACAGAGAAAGAGTTGAACAGATGCTGGTCGAATTCATGATTTAGTCAAATAGTCGAGTCATAAATGAGAGTTAGAATATAGATATGTTTGAAGTGTTAATTTTAATTATCCACAAGTACACTCCATCTACAAACTTTTATTTTTCTTCATGATCAGAAAGGCTGAAAACCTTTTCCTTTCTTGCAAATACAAGCCCAAATAGTTAGCAAAACTGAAACTAGCATATAATATAACCTAACATTATGATTATTTTTAGTCAATTCCCAAGAAAAATATTTCCTTTAGATCAAAGAAAGTACTGATGATCACGAATTAGCTGTTATGGGGTACATAAGCAATATTGCTTGAATGTTTTGGTAATCAGTGTGACAAGAAAGTCATTAGAAGGCCAGAGAGCACTCTTTTTTAAGTCAATAGCTTACTCAAACTAAGCAATCTTTTGGTGACAATATGAGATAGAGACATATCTGCAGATCACATTCAAAGAACGTCAAGAATGGTATATAAGATTGCTACGCTAGCGAAACAATTAACCCTTGTTTTTTGTGCTGATCAATTAAGACTCAGTCTATCTGCAGAAAGGGATCGATGGTGCTGGTTGAAGAACATTAGCCTACCCTTTATGTTTGCCTCTCATTCTTAACCGTACAAAGTTTTCAACATTAGTGCTTGATTAATTGTTATGCATGGCGTGTGGAGCAATGGATGAGGGCCACCATATATAACCAATTGTCCAACTATTATATATATATATAAATATATAGCAGAAGATTAATTAAGCCATTGGTCCAATCCCCACATTACACAAAATTAAGAAAGGGTTCTTAACAAACGTAACGGCCATCAAATTAAACAAAACATAAAAAGGGAACAAGTAACTATATATGATTAATTGAATGATTGATGCGTCATATAATAATTAATCATTTACTTTAAAAATATAAAGTAGAATATACCAAAGTAGTTTTGGGAGAGAGAGAAGTAATCACACTATATACATAATAAGGGAAAGAGAAAATCTTCAAAGCGGTACATCTATTCTTTGGCTTAAAACAGCCTCCAATAAAAGCCGGCCATGTAGCCTACCCATTTTACTAATAATGAGATTCAACACACCGAATAGAAAAAATAAAAAATAAAAAAATTACCCCTCGTCTCTCACCCTGCTCTCCCCCCTCTCACACTGAAGCCCCCTCTCTGTTCTCTCACCCTCGTCAAACTCAGTCTCGTCTCCCTCTCTCGCCCTCGTCTCTCTGTCTCTCTCCTCACCCTTGTCTCTCTCTCTCGCCCTCGTCAAATTCGCAGCCATTGTCGCGTCAAACTGCTTGGTGGCTGTGGGTGCCGATAGAATGCATGGTGGCTAACTAGTTGGCGTCGGGCTGCCTGCCATTGGAGTCAGGATGGCTGTGGGTGGCTGTTGCCGGCATCGAAATGGCTGTGAGTGGTTGTGTTGTGCGCAGCTGGGCGTGTAGAAGCCTAGAAGGAGAGCAATGATGGTTGTGGCCAGAACACGTATAGCAGAACATAAGCATTTGACGAAGGGTATTGGAGGCTGTTCTAATGTAGTGGGACGCATTGTGTTATAGTGTATAATGTGACGTGTCAAAATATCATTGGTTGCTGATCTAATACATAAAACGGTCAATACCACTCCAAAGCGGAACTGTAAGGGAAATGCTACTCTAACTGAGAGTGGCTATCGGAAAAAGATCGAAAGAAAAAAATATATATTTAAATAAGTTTATAAATTTTTTTCAGTATTTAAAGGGGTTTTAAAATGTTTGAAAAAAAAAATCAAAAGAAGAAAAAAATTTACACTCCTCGACGGTAGGGCTCTCGGTGGCGCTAGCTAGCACCATGATGTTTACTTATGTCAACCGGATTTAATATTAATAATATTGTTTCAAATAGATTTTCTGACAGTACTTCAAAGAAATTAATGGAAATATTTTTTCACTTTTAATCCAAATATTTATAATTACTACATATGTCGTGATTTTCGAAGCAAAGTATTTTTGTTTCTATCATGCCACCTCAATATTTTATTAATAAATTTATCTTAACTATTCAAATAATTTTAATTTCTTATTATTTTATTTCACATTTAATTTTTACTCGAATAACCTTTCAACACACAAAAATATGCTTCGGTTCCTATTCCCAAAAGACGATTCAGTTTTTACTTCAAAATAACTAATGATAAAGTTCAATAATTTTAAAGGACTTGAAATCCCAAGTAATTAAACAACACAAATGATAAATCACTGACAAGAAATAATGTTACAGCCACAAAAAAATATTCACAAAATTGATATGGCTTCATATGATACGTTAGGTCTATTTTACAATCTAACGTACCACATCTAGTGATAAGATTGACAAAAACAAGTAACAAACATGGGACCGAAGCATGAATTACAGACTAAATACTATGAAAATCCATTGCCTAATCAATCATCATAACAACACAAGGTAAACCTAGCTAATTAGAAAAGACTTACAAATCATTAGATGCATGTGGAGTTTGAGATTAATTGAGGTGAATAAATAGTAAGTCTCAAAAGATTATAATAATATTGTCCCAAATTGATTAAGCCCATGCAACAGGAGTACTTGGTGAATTATGAAAGACGTCCATTGGCATTCCAAATTCCATAATATTGGTTCACTGCTAGCTAGCTGGTAATTATAGGTCTTTCTAGAGAAGTTTTGAAATCTTGTAGCGCGGTGAACTGCAAGTACAACTGTGCAAGTGCTCACCACCCCAAGATGCATGATCAGTACTAGTAGTTTGAAAACGAGTCGAATAAATAAGATCCATCGCACAGTGCGACACCACAAGAGCACCGATAATCGGTACCAAATTGGGTACGTATCGACTGTGTTAATTTTTTTTTTTTTTAAATAATTTGTGTTAGCATTTTTTTAAAATATAAAAAAATAAATACACACAAATGTTATATAAAAAAACAGAATCGGTCTACTTTAACGGCACATATCATCTGTGAAGGTATATATGCATTTAAATAAATATGTTATGCTGTTTCTAAGTTAATTTTATAATTATAATATTAACTTCTAAATTTAAATAATAGTGATGCTGACGTGAGAGAACTCTAATAATTAACCCTTCATTTTTTTTTTAATGAACTGCTAAGATGGTAAGAATTTTAGGCCCTCAAAGATCTACAGATCATGGACGTTCTATGGATCGAATTCCCCACCAGCGTCGTGCTTTCATTTACTCGGTTTGAGAATAATACTCATAAATCATATTGGAAACGAATCAAACGATGTATCCGGATCTACCGTAGTACTATATATGAGAGAGAGATCAGAGAGAGGGCGCCATCGAGGGTCCATGAAAGGGAATGTGTCATTGTCGAAATGATTAGGCTGCGGTGTATTCTTCCTCGAAATGAGTACTAAATAAAAATAATAATGTGTCCTTCGATTAAAAAAAAAAATCTAATCAAACATATTTTCCTCGTGTTTAGGTTAATTTTTATGTACATGCCTGTTCTTATTTGATTGGCTTCCTTGCTTCTTTTATGTCGTATCTTCTTAAAATAAATATAAATAATTAACTTTAATTTTACATCATTTAAATATTTAAGATAAAGTGATATAACGTGATATATATTAAAGACTTTATCGAGATTTATATTGTATCTTTTTAAAATAAATATAAATAATTAAATCTATTCTTCTCATTAATTGAGATTTTTAAGACAAATCCTGGTCTCACATGATATCAAAGACTAGTTTCTTCGGACTTGAAGTTCCGTCGTACTTTTAGGATGGCGCATGTCACTCACGCGCCACCACAGTCTCGGTATTTGTTTTTTATTTTCTCTAAGGTTGAAAATATGGATCTACAGCTTTTCAAGCTGTAATTCGTTATTTTCTCATATATCTTTTACGTTCTCTGTTATTTTCATTAATTTAGGTTAAAATAATAAATAAATAAACACATAGTCTCTTGGATCTTTATCCATACAATATGTCCTCTACTTCATCTTAGACAGAGTGTAGAGTTGTTTAATTCTGTCTATAGATAGAATGTGGGTTTTGTTAAATTTGTCTTAGGATAGAGTGTTGTCTCTCAGACGGTTTGTCTGTAGAGAATTATAGCAATGGACTAGACAATGTCAGTCACAAAGAAATTTGTGTATTGGGGAGCCTTAAAAACAGTAGTTGGCTTGTATTCTGTATATTTCAAGTTAAAGTTGTAATGTCCCATTATGATTAATGAATGGAGTTTGTTCTACCTTCAAAAAAACAAAAACTCTAAACTTCATTCAGCAATTATATTCGTTTTATATTTTTTATATCTCATATGTTTATTAGCTATATATTACCCTCTTAAATAGCAATCCAACCATATTTGTGTGTTGAGATCAGAGACAGAGATCGATGCGTGCTTTAAATCTTTTCACCCACTCTCAGCATAAGAATAAAATAAAGTAATTAATTTTATACTTTTTTGGGTTTGTGACTTTGATCTGTGTGGTTTTTACTTTGTAGTTTCTTTTTTCTTTTCTGTTTTCAAGAATTATAGTGATAAACTTATATATATGTTCAAGGATTGAATATCGTTGATGTCAATATGGCATTTTAATTAAAAGTATTAAAAAGAAGATCGGCCATATCTTGAGTAAAAGTCCCTCAAACTTTAGAAACTCCAACTATTTGAGATTAGTTTTCTTTTTAGAAGGAAAAAAAGGGAAAAAAAAAACAAAAATGGTGAAGGTTTAAAGTATGATCATGGCCTTCTTTATAGCTTGAGAAATGCTTGATAGACAAAAGGGGTTTTTAAGAAAAAGGCTTATAAATAATAGATATGGGTTAATATAGTATATTAGATCATAAAACCTTTTTTTATAGAAAGCAGATTTAATATAATAGTTACGTCATTTTGTAAATTTATTTTTTATAGATCTCTTTATAGACCTAGCACTTCTCAATTTCTTTTTTTGTTTGTTTATAACACGCGCGTAAGTTTAGTTATAAACTTATAGCTTTCACACTCTAACAATATTGCAAATTAAAGCTTTCCCGTATATATATTTATATATATATATATCAGTTCCTTTTTTGAGTGCTACATACATACATACATACATACATATATATATATATATATATTAGTCAATGATGAGTTTTGTTGTCAAAAAGTGGGGCGTTATATTTGGAGATGAAATTTCCAATGGTTGAAGCTGAGAGAGCCACCCCACACTCATGAATTAGGATACCCATTGGGTCCTCCTCATGATCATGAGTGCAACCCAAGTTATCCATCCAGCACGTTTCTCAAATGGAATTTTCTTTCGGGCCCAAAGGGTCATGATGATCGAGTTTTTTCTTCTTACTTCTGGAGAACAATGTAGCTATTGAAACCTAACCTGAGAATTGGCCAAAGAATATTAATAATCAAGAATATATATGTGTATATATATATATATATATTCATTCACTTGTGGCTAGCTTAAGCAATTTATAACAAACAAGACCCATATTTATAAGGAAACATAACCCGATTGCAGTCATCTTTGTTGTGCTAATTATATTATTCAGCTTTATGCAAGAGATCATTCCGTTTCTTTTCAGATTTTTTTCTATATTTCCAATGGTGGGGCCATTAGGGGCCATTATAGAGGACCTTTCGCAATGCATTACATGATGACTCATTAGGCTTTAGGCAAATTGCTCAAGAAGTTCATAAAACAAAATACACTAAAAGATCATGGGCATCCATCGTTGCTGCAACAAACAGAAAATTAAACGAGGGCTATGGTCTCCTGAAGAAGATGAGAAGCTCATCAGATATCTCACCACCCATGGACATGGAAGCTGGAGTTCTGTCCCAAAACTTGCTGGTAATTGCTGCCTCTCTCTCTCTCTCTCACATGAAACCAAAGAATTGTTTGCTGACTAAGCTGAATTGAAATTGCAGGTTTGCATAGGTGTGGAAAGAGTTGCAGATTGAGATGGATAAACTATCTAAGACCAGATCTTAAGAGGGGTTCGTTCACTCCAGAAGAAGAACAGATCATCATTGATGTTCATAGAATTGTAGGCAACAAGTAAGGCTCATTTCTTCAAGGAAAGCTTAGTATTTCTTCTTTATACTTCTTGATCTCCGACTGAAAGCTTAGTATTTCTTCTTTATACTTCTTGATCTCCGACTTTCTTCCTCTGTATGTTCTAATAGCGTTTTGTGGGGTTAATATTAAGTAGATGGGCTCAGATAGCCAAGCATCTCCCTGGAAGAACAGACAATGAGGTGAAGAACTTTTGGAACTCATGCATCAAGAAAAGGTTTCTCTCCCAAGGGTTGGACCCAAACACTCACAATCTAATATATTCTCATCAGAAAGCCTTCGGCAAGGTTGCATGCAGTATATCACAAAGCCGCCATGATCAACAACCCATTTCAGTTTTCACACTGAATTCTCAGAACACAGATTCTATGAAAATGGAAATACCTAATCCTCCGCCTTCGTTGCTTCAAACCATGGCCATAACCACCACTGAAGATCGAAACCCTAATGTTTCTTCAAACTTTGGCTGCACACCTTATATTTCTTCTTCTTCCTCTTCCTCTTCCTTGAATTCATCTGGGTTTGGGATCATAAATCATGAGAGGGATACTGCTCCTCTCCAACACTGTGGGACACCAAGAATAGATGGAGAGCGACCAATATTGAGACAAGAACAGCAATTTGAGAAAAATGAGGATCATCAGATTTGTGAGATGGAAACCGATCAAATCAGTGAATTAGGTAAGGGTAACCAGAACATGAATGCTTCAGTTGGGAGCTCTGACTTTGATCTTCTTGATCAGTATATGGAGTCTACACTTATGTCTGGTTTAATGTATTATGATTTGAGCTATATAGACGATCTTGCATGGAAATAGCTATAGCAGGCTTTCATTTGTGTCATGTATTAATGGGTTTTGCTTTGTAAATGTGTAGTGCCCTTCATGCCCATACATACACAATCGATATGCTATTTTGAAATCTGGTGACAGGGATCAAGGTGGGTTGAATTTGTAACGTTTGAGATGTGGACAAAAAAAAAAATAGTGATTAGTACATTTGAGAAGAGCTAGGAGCTTTTAAAACAGTGTTTCATATTGGAGTTTTGCCTATATATCTCTCTGCTCCTCAAGAAAGAAAAACTAGCTTCCCCAAACACCCACCGGAAAAGTCCACCGGCTAAAGGGAGAAACTCCGCTCCTACTCTAAATTCGGCCTCCCCGGCTCATACTTCCCTTTTTTTCTCCATCTTCCTCCTACTTTTCACTCCATTTTTTTTTCTCTTTTTTCCTTCTTTCTCTTTGCTAATTTGAAGATAGATCTACATTGCTCCACCTATCTGTTAATCAAGAATGAACCCCAACATCATTAATCTCACTCAACAACCAAATCTTCACAGCTCACAACCAAATCTAGTTCAAACTGCATGTCCTATTTTGTAGGACTTATCTCATCTTATCTTACCTTATTTATATTTGAATTATAATCTTGTATTTGAATTATCTATCTCTTGGTAATGTTGTAATATTTAAATTCTTGTACTTTCTAAATATATGAAAATCGCTTACAAAGAGTTTTTTGCTACTAATTTCATTTTGATATGCTTTTCTAAATCTTTTATGATACGTATTAGAGCAGAGTTTCTAAGTTCTAACCCTACTCTACACTTCACCCAAATCAAGTACTCTGCGATCCACATGATGGGCTCACTTATTAAGAAGGAGTATGGTCATCACGTGAAGGAATGTTAAATAATATAATAATTAAATCTACATCTTTCCATCAGTTTAGAACCTATTTGGAATTGCATTGGAAGTTTTAAAAAGTGCTAAATACCTTAAAAGTTATTTAACGAATAAATTAGGCTGTTTGGGTATTATATATTAAAGTACTTTTTAATTTCAAATAAGTTAAAAAGTATTTTTGAAAAAAAAAACACATTTTGATATTTTTCCTCAAACTCTCTTTTTCAAATAATCCATAATGTAGTTCAAATTTTAAAAAGATTGTCAATGGATAAAATACCCATATAAGTTTCAGATAATTATAACTTTCAAATTTTTAAAGATATGGTCATAATCTTTAAAAAAATCAAATGATTGTCATTTCTACATCAAAAAGTATTTTTTTTTAATTTATTTTCAAACAAATATAACATGTTTGAAAGTACTTTAAACATATGGTTACTAAACAGTAAATAATTTTTTAATAGTAAAACTTAGTACTTAAACTATAAATTATAAGTTCCAAAGTTATAAGTTATATTTTTCACTGTAATTCCAAACATGCACTTAACCTAGCCCTTTGGAATAAATTGTGATTTCAAACATACGCCCTCTAGTACCGTTGGAATCGTCGCCTACTTCTCCTCTACCCCCATCCATCCGTAGCTCCAAACCACCGGCGCGTGAAGGCATGCCATGCATAACCATGAAGCCATAGTTACTAAATCTCTTGATTTGCGATGCTGACAACAGCCACCAAACGTCGTTTCCAGCTTGTTCTTATCATTCAAAGATCTATCTTTCGACACCCATGTTGGAACAAAACTCTGAAGTGCAAAGGCGGCTCACGTGCCTCTTTTAGATCAATAGTACGTACGTAGTCGGTAGTACTTCCTCCCTTCCTCCTCTAATGAACAGAGATACTTTGTCTCCTGTTCTATCGGAATCACGCGCGCGCGCGTGTATATATATTTGCGTCCTCGCTTTCTTTTTCAAGGATATGGAAGCTGTTAAGGACATGGGAAGCTGAATTCTTGGAAACAAGCAAGTCTAGTGCAAATTATGCAGCTTTATGACAAGCCAAATGATCTGTTGCATATTAGACGCAAATTAAAGACATGTCAAGTATATTCTTCTGGCAATTGGTCGTAAAAACTCAGTTGTTGCAAGCAAAGTAAGTATTGAAAAGCAGAAAATTCTGGTGAAGAAAATAATGTGCAGAAAATAAGCTGACTTTTTTTTTTTTTTTTTGCGATAACAATAGTGTCGCCGTAAAAAGTCAAAAGATTCTTATAAAACAACTCAAGTAAATATAGCTTAAACGTCCACTTCGAGCAAATTGTTGCCAAACAATATAATATTAATGGTTCATAAAAGTTTCTAATCCAAGCAATATAAAATTAAGCTAGCAAGTCACTTTAACCATATCATGTATAGCCGATCTATTGCTCTTTATTAAACTACTTGCAAAATAATAATAATAAAAAAACAATAAATAATTAATAAAATTAATTTAAAGGATAAATATCCGACAATATCTCGTCATGTGGTCCACCCAAACACATGTAAAGCAGAGAAATCAAATGAAATATTCAACCAAGTATTGCCCAAATGTTTAGACATGATTAGCAATCAGCGCATACATGTAACTTTTCATTATAAACATTACAACTTAGTGCTCCCGCTTGAGTACAAGTGGTCTTAGAATCTGAAATTGCGAGATATATAACTATAAAACTTCACCAATCACTAAACTTCTCACCATACCATTACACATTCTACAGTTTTAAAAATACTCATTAGTATTTTAAATTTCGATTTTATCCTGAATTTTCAAATTCATAAGAAAAGTATTTCAATTGATTAAATGTCTTGATCTACTCTTGATATCAATTAATGACATGCATGAATAACAAATTAAAACTAGGATTGTTCATCTGACCAGACCTGACCCGAACCAGATAAATTCTGTTTGGCCGCTCGGCCGATTAACCAACCTGAAAATTTTGTTGAAAGAAGTGGGTATATTCCGACCTGACCCTAGATGAGATGAGTTGGAGAGAACTTTGTATCTGAATCGAGCCTATTGATATCTTAGGAGAAGCCTTTTTCAAAGTATATGGACTATTGATGAGATTTTTTTCTATGTGGAGAGAAGCTCTCTCATTGGTACACGAAAATGATTTCTTCCTTCTCTCACTTTGGATTAGAATGGGTATATAAACTTTTTTCGTTCTAGAAAGAATGCCTTATTATCTTATAGAAGGTCATATCTTATTATCTTTAACAAAACCACAAACAAAGTACTCATCAACCCATCATCAATGAAGTAACCAAGTCTCCAAAAACAAGATGATCAAAGATCAATAGAGTGATTAAGCCTGATTTGGATAGTGAAACTATTTCAACTCATTTCATCTCATAATTGTAACTTTCTCAAACCTCCAAACAAAATATAATAAAGAATTCAACTTTTTTAAGTTTCAAAACAAAAATAATATTAAAAAATAATATTCTAACAATATTTTATTCAACTTTCAACTTTTATCTCATCTAAACTTAATTTTCAATTTTTAACTTTCATCTCATCTTATCTCAACCACTCTCCACTCCATAATTGTGTATGGAGAGAGAAAAGACTTTAAAGCTCGATATCTTACAAGAACCAAATAGGTATTTATCAAGTAATTATGCTCAAGATCCTAAAAAATGTGCATCACCAAGATTAAATACATTACAACAAAAGTGGTTTTTTGGGATGAAATTTTTCATCCCAAAATACTTCTTGGGACAAAAAAAATTGTCCCAAGGTCATTCCAATAATAGTGTCCCAAAACGTATTTTAGAATGAAAATATCAATTTCGTCCTAAAAAGTATCTTTTAGAACGAAATTAAACAAAACCGTTCGATCGCGTTCAAACGAAAATTTATTTTTGGAACAATTTAGTTTCGTCCCAGATTTACGATCGAATGTTAAAAACATAATGTTCGACCGCTAATTATTTTCGAACGAATACTTAATGAGTGGTCGACCGAAAAGATTTGTTCAAAAGGAAAACCATTCCAACATTAACTTTAATGGTCGAACAGACAAATATGTTTGAACGCTTTTCATGTATTTAGTAAGCATTCGAATGTTTTTTTAACATTCGAATGGTTTACGATTGATGTTCGAACAGCTATTACGGAGAACATTCAAATGGTCTATTTCATTGTTCGAATGGTTTAACTATTTTTGTTTGAACGATTTTGGGTCGTTCTAACAGTAATGAATTGACTTTATGTAATAATAAAAAATCAAATACACATACATATATATTAAAAAATACATTCCAATTTGTTCAATACACATAAAATTAGTCTCATGAGTGGGAAAAAAATTAATAAAACAGTACTAGTGTTCAATGTATAGAAACAGATAAATAAAGTAATTGCTTGGAGGCCTGAATTGTTGCATAAGCATTTGCATTTGGACTTGCATCTCTCTCCTGAACTCTTCATGTTGTTACTCTTGTTGTTTCATGCGCATCTTCATGTCTGATTTTTCACCAATTGAGCCTCTAACTCATGCTGTCTTTTACTCAATACCTCGATCTTAGAATTCGCTTTCTCTAATGCTCTAGATGTGTTGGTGGCATATCCAGACGATGAGGAAGAGCTAAAATGTTTTACAAAATGACCCAAACCCCTCAAATATCCTAAATATGAACCCAGAACTTGTGTAAAAAGTTCAACATCCCTTGTTGAGGAATTTTGATCTAACACAGATTCAACACATAGGGCAACCATTTTTTCCTACACACAAGAGAAAGAATTAATATCACCACAAATATTCAAATATGTTTAATTAAAGTAGAAAATAATACTTACTTAATTTTTACAGGTATCAAGATTA
This sequence comes from Pterocarya stenoptera, assembly GCA_003123785.1. Taxonomy (NCBI): domain Eukaryota; kingdom Viridiplantae; phylum Streptophyta; class Magnoliopsida; order Fagales; family Juglandaceae; genus Pterocarya; species Pterocarya stenoptera. The sequence continues at coordinate 229,309 of QEOT01000848.1, read as the reverse complement.
GTCCACTTTCCATTACGATTAGTATGTGATGCATCATATAATTTTGTCAGATCATAATTGATATCTAACTCTTGCTACAAGAGACATATTTGTCGAGATATAAAGTCATTACAATACATACAAACAACATACAATATACAATTAAAAAAAAATAGAAATAGCATTACCAATTTTTTAGAGAGGTGATGAAAAGATCTTAAGTATGCATGATGATGAATATTCAACTTTGATCTATTTGTTTTGTTTATAGAACTTTGCTCCTAGATAGAAGTTGTAAATATTAGAAAACGAAAATTATAAAATAGGACACATAAAATAATTAATTTAATTTACCTTATATGATGGATCCTTAAACATGTCCCAAAGTATTTTTTAATCAGAAGGTTGGACATCCTAAAATGGATGTTAGCGTGCCTCTTACTTGTTATCGAATTTATTATAATGTTCATAATACCTCGCCTTATATTTGCGAAATGCATTACACATAAGCTCATCGACAATCTTACGCTCCTCTCTCCAACTAAAATTTAGTTCAAAATCATCCTTAAAAAAATACATACACAAAGAAATTATCACTTGCATATTCTATGTTTTGCATACATATTAAATAATATTATAAATTAAGAAATTTTTAATATTACCAAATAACATTTTTTTATAAGCTCTTTCACATCTTGGGAGACTTTCTGCTATGAATTCATAGCTAAAGGTGCATAAGTTTATGTAAGAGCATCCACATGAAATGCAAGTCAAGCTGTTGGTTGTCCTTCACCTCTGGTATGTTCGTCAGGAATGTTAATTTTAATCTTACACACTTTACGATAATTTTCCAACGTCACGCCTCTAGTAGTGCCTCAACCATGATAAGATTGTACTGTTAATTCTAAATAATATAATATTCGTTGTAGAAACAAGGTAAATGATAGTTAAAACGATATAATATGTATAAATTACCTTAATTGAAAAAAAATGACTATCAGATTTTTACCTTATTCTGTAGAGTTAATCTCTAGTGGTGAGTCAAACAGAGAGCTAGGAATAAATGGAAATAGGATGCAAACTCCTTTTATCTTTGGTGGCATAATTTCAAAGCACTAATACATTAATTACATAAAAAACATTGTTATAAAGTGTCATATGAACACAAAACCGGTCAATCATTTGTATCAGCTTCAGTTGACGATTCGCCGTCATCATCTGTAGATAGTTTAGATGACCTAACATTGTGCTCAACTGTCCCATCAACAATTTCAGCCTCAATAGCTTTCCTATATAATTTAATCATCTCATACTAGCTCAAATCCACAAGCAAGTTAAAGATGGGTGACTCTTTTGGTATGCTTCTTAAGTAGAGATGTCTTCTTATTCTTCTTGTCACTCCACCTCGGAGATAATATCATATATATTTCTTAAAGAAAAATTTTGTACCAATCGTCATTGATTTCCTAACTCAAGATCATCTAAGTAGAATACTTGAGAGGCTTGAGAAGTCAAAACAAAATGATCATCTTCATACCATTTTTTCAATGTATAAACACTCAAGAAATATCCATCATCGCGCACTCCCATTAAAGGATTCGCTAAATCCCATCAATCACACTTAAACAAATACACCACAAGCTCTCCCAAATATCTCATTCCAATTATGTTGACAATAATCTCATAGTAATCAATATTTTCTTCGTCATGACTTCTTTTGACTAGAACACCACTATTTCGTATTTTTCTATAGTGTTCTTGATTCATTGTGTGATACATACTTCCATGAGAAATACATCCAGAATATCAAGCAGTGCGTCTTGAGAGGCCACGAACAAATGCATACAGTTCGTCTGACATATCGTTTGGATTACTCGCATACATTTATACAACCTACGTATTGATTAAAACATAAACATACAAAAATAAACAATCACAATATTTTTTTCACAATTCAAACTCACATTTGTAATTGTTCAAACCATTTCTAGAACTCCTCTTCATGTTTCTTGTTTATATAATGTACTTACAGTTCTTTGAGCACGTTAATATGATCATTGAAATTGAAAATTAACAAATAATTTATAATCTTATAATTTATTTGAGTAAATTACAATATTAATTAACAAATAATGACAACTTAATTCAAGTGGCTCTCTATCTCAGGGCAATTGCTTAACGCGTACCCCTGAGTTTTCTCGAACTCTCTTCCACATAGATCATAACCATGCGCTACACTAAGTGGACATACATATTGGAAAAAAATATAACACCCATTTTGTTGTCTTGCTTAGTTAACATCAAAGTTTCTTTCTGGCCGATCAAACCTCGTGTTAACTCTATGAAAGTATTTGGAACAGAATGTATGTCACTTATCGTCAATATATGTTTTTACGATTGACCCTTTTGGGCGAGCCATGTTAGCCACTATGTGTTTCAACGTTCCAAAAAACTGTTAAATAGGAGACATCCAACTATACTAGACTGGTCATGCAGGTCAAGCCACACATGGCAAATGAACGGCTAAATGAACCATGACTTTAAATAATGATAGTGGGTAAATAATCTTCAGCTTACACAATATAATAGCAATTTCTCATTCTCTGCGACCCAAAGTTTTTACATTCAATGTTCTAGTACATAAGTCTTTAAAAAATGCACCCAACTAAGTCAAAGTCATGCGCACATCTCTCTTCAAGTACCCACGGATACCAACAGGCAAGATATTTTGTAAAAATACTTGACAATCATGACTTTTTAATCTAGTAATTTTTCAATTATTTGTTCGCACACACTTTGTTAAATTCGAGGCATAATCGTCCGGTAATTTAATTTTCATTAGCCACTCACAAAATGTATCCCTTTCATTTCTTGACAATGTGTTCCACCCAATCGGCATGTAGATAGATTCTATTGATAAGGCATAATGCCTTTTTTATTTTATGTTTTATTTTTTTAATTTTTGTATATCTTTAATCAAAAAATATGTCAGTAGACACCATTGCAACCCAAATTTCAGTGAGTTTAGCTTTATGAACAATGTTAGGGTGCACACTAAATGTGCACCCCAAATATGCCCGCTATTACAAATGACTTTTTTTATTTTTCTATAACTATCTTTAAAACATCCTTAACTATTAAGAAAAGATTAAAAAAAATAATATATAAATTCATTAATAGTCACTTCCTTAATTATTAAGAAAAAATTTAAAAAAAATAAAAATATATGAGTGGACATATTTGAGAGTCATACTATCATTTTCCTAACTTTATTGTTAGAAGTATATTAGTACACATGAGGTACCCTTCGAACGTTAAATATTGGCATTCGAAAAGTACCTTGTATGCAATATCAGTCAAACGTTTCGTTTTAACGTTCGAACAATACTATTTGAATGGTATAACACATTTAAACGACGTCTAAGCTTCCCATTCAATCGCATTCTCTCTCTCTAAACCCAGACTTTCAAACCCGTCGAACGCTCCTCCTACCTTTGAACCGTCGTCGTCACCGCCATGTCACCACCACCGTCAAATACCACTTCCACTCAAGAGGTACACAACTTAGTAATAATAGGTTTATTCTGTGTTATTGTTATTATATTTTTTTCTAGATTTCATCGATATAGACCATAGGTGGCCAAAAAACACAAGGTCAAGATGCTTCTATGCACATCCCGGCCTTATATGTATATTATTTGTGGAAGAATGAAAGAAATCAGTGGATTCATTTCGTGTCGCTGGCCACCGAGTTGACTTAGTCATTGCTAAGCTCGATCTAGAAACTGTTCAAACAATGGTTTATTCATTTGAACGGGTATGACTTATACATCGAACAGTTGAGTGACCATCGAAAGTGTTTGAACACATATGTTTGACATTCAAACACTTTTATGCTTTCAATAACTTTTGAATGATTGTGTAACCGTTAGAATTTTTGTACCGTTCGAATGCTTAATTATTTGTTTGAACGGTATAACACAAAATAATTTTAAATTATATTAATTAGTATATAATTTTGTGAGGCTTATGAATGATATTTTATAACTAATTTTCTTAATTTTATTTCTTAAATTTTAGGTTGGCAATATCTTATAGGAGACGAAAGCGTGGCAAACCAGGACAACCCTCAAGGGAAGCATCTCGAGAGAGGACTATTTTGTTGGAATATCAGGTGAAGATCTCTCTCTTTCAGAATCTTCTCTGAGAGGGTCATTCCTTGCAAGCTATCTCCCTCGAGTGTGGTTGGACACCAATTCTTGATCAAAAGGACGAAGCATGGGATCTTGTTTCCTATATGTCTCAAAGTTTTATAGAGAGCTCAGTTGTTCCAATCGAGATGATGATGATGCATACATTTTTTAGGGTCACAGAGCCTCAGTTACATTTTCAGCGGATAAACTCGTCGATTTCATTGATATCCCACAATTGCGCACAGCGTATTCAAACGTGGTGCCCATGGACTCTTCAACTATGATGGCTGAAGATGAGGGCTTTAATAGAGATATACTCAATGGCCTCTCTAATCATGAGGTGAGGCTGTTGGTTGTTGGTCTAAATGCTCCTCCCTATGATGAAACGAAGAGCATCAAACAAGTAGATCTATCTAGTTTCTTCGAGATCATGAACTTGATCATTGTCAACACATTGATCCTCAGTAGCATAAGACAGAGGTTAGCATGGATTGGACGAAGTTTGTGATACGCGTCGCTCATGGGGTGCCTATCTACCTAGTGGGTTATATATTCATTAGGATTCAATCAGAAGCCTAGTACATTACAACATATATATTGCCATTTGGGATCCTGATCACACGATTTCTACTACATGCCAAGGTCCTGCCAGATATTATTGAGCGTGTTCGGGAGCAGATTGGACCGATCAATTCCTCCATCCTGTCACAAAGCACGGGTCACTCAAGACTTCATCTCTGTGGTCCTATTCCAGAGCCAGTCGATACTCAAGGAGATGCACACCCAAAAGATCATGGAGTATCAACCAGTGAGACATCCACGTAGGCCGAGACATCATGCATATCTACTCGTGAGGAGATGGCAGTTATAGTGAGCGTAAAGATCCGCAGACAGACATTAGTGGTAATTGAGCAGTGCGTACTAAGATCTGTAGTGTCATCTCTGACTTATGAATAGAGATTAATGATAGCATCTCTGACTTACGTACAGAAATTGATGCCATGTCTGCAACTCAAATCACGATCAGTACTCGACTGACACAGCTAGAGACACCCTTAACTGCAATCGAGGATGTGTATAGAGAGTTGGGATCTTAGTAGTGAGTATCTTTTATTTGCATTTTTGTATTTTTTGTATAGACAATATTTTGTGTTTTGTAAATTTAATTTAATTATGAATCGTTTTTGTCTTTTCTAAATTAGTTATTAATTTCTATTATATGTATTATTTAATTGCTATTTTTTTATATAAATTAAATATTTGTCAATAATTAAGTAAGATATTTTGTTGCCATAAAAAATTGCAAAACTTATATTACCATTCGATCAGAATATATACTCTTCAAACATTTCTCAATTCCCGCTAGATATTTCTGCAATAAATCTTCGTTCAAGTTCTTTATTTTGCATTCGAACATTGATTAACCTATTCGGTCAAACGTTATAATAATATGTTCGAACGATAAGTAAATGTCCCACTAAATCTAGTGACTTAACCCGTCAATTTCCCGTTCAATCATATATAATATATGCTCGAACATTGATTAACCTTAACGTTTAAACGTTGTTGTATGTTGTTCAAACAGTAAGTCAATGTCCTATTAAATTTTGTCACTTAATTAGCACGCCATTCGACCATATATAATATTCGTTTGAATGTTTATTTTACTTTGTTTAAACATTTTTTGTAAATATTCGAACGGTTATTTTATTAGGGACGAAATTTTTCATCCCTAAATATACCGTTCAAACAGTAATTAAACACATTCCATCATTTTTTAAAGATGAAATTTGAATTTTGTCCCTACATCTCATTTTTGGGACGATTTTTATTTCATCCAAAATAAAAATCGTCCCAAAAATGAATTTTTATTGTAGTGATAAGCGGTGCTCAAAGCAAGTTTATTAATTGGGATTTAGAAATTACCTGATATGCAACAAAGTTCGGCAATACAGTACTTGATTAGGGCTTTCCACGCACATCTAGCAAGTCAATTTACTAATTGATTAAACTTCTTACGATCGAGACGTTTAGCGTGAACACTCTCAAAGTATTGGTTGACCAATTAACCATCTCACGAAAGTCAAGTGAATTGATCTACTTCTTCAATTTTAATCAAATTTCAAACCCGACTGTTCTCAAAGTAATTACTGAACTAAATTTTTGTCGTTAGAATATGTGATGCCTTATCAAATAAGAATTATTTTGACGACTTGATAATCAACAGAAACTAGATTGAGATTAATAAAAAAAATATGCAACACAAAATAAAAATAAAAAAATAACAAACAAAAAAAAAACTATGAATTTAGAGTTTACACATAAAAATTAAAAGTTGATTCTGAAACTCACAAGCTGGGCTTGGACCCCTGCATTAACATGTCAGTACTATAATTATTTACATCAATAAATTGTAAAATACACATTATTTAAATTGAGACTTCATATTTACTTTAAAGTCAACATCAAATAATGTGTTTATTATGTACTTATCCCAAAACTTGCCTAGCAAAGTTGATGTATATGAAATGAGTTTGCTATAATATTCATCCGTGGTGATCTACCTACTCCCAAAAGGAAAATGCTAGTAAAATCTTCCAAAGAGTCTCCTCTAGCCGTTTTCTCTCTCGTCGTCTTCCTGGAGATGATTAGGGTGATAACGGCCTAGGTGGTGGGGGTCTAATCTACTCACTCGAGTGAGAGATTTGGGAGAGTCTTTGTTCACTGAGGTAAACAGAGAGTTTAGAGGAGGGGGCTACGGGTAAACAGAGGAGTCCTTTCGTTTCGAGTGAGTGCGAGTCAAGGTTGGAAACAGAGCTGGGGTTAGGGCTGGGTTATTTTTTCCATGGAAGATCTCGAGGACTCTTTGAGGCAGATGAAGCTATCGGAGGAAGAACTAGAGACTATCGAACTAAATGATGAGGAATCGAAGATAGTTTCAAAGAAGGGGGAACTGTGCCTAATAGGAAAATTTTGTACGGAGAGGACTATTAGGAGGAACGTCATCTCGGCAACCATGTCCAGAATATGGAAGCTGAGTAGACCGGCTATGTTCCAAGAGGTGAGGGCTAACCTATTCGTGATTATCTTCAACACTCATGCAGACAAATAGAGGATTGAAGAGGGGAAGCCGTGGCTGTTCAACAACTGCTTGTCCATTTTGAGGAAATTCTCGGAAGACATCCAGCTAGGTAAAATGTTATTCACTCATAAGGTTATGTGGGTTCAATTACACGATTTGCCTTTTGCAATGATGAATAAGGATACGAGATTGAGAGTAGGGAACTCGATTGGGAAGGTGGAGGAAGTTGAGGTTGATGAAGGGGGGATAGGTTGGGGCAGATATCTCAGATTGAAAATAGAAATTAATTTAATGAAGGCTTTAGCTAGAGGTAGGACAGTCATGTCTAATGGATCGAAGATTTGGATCCCAATTAGATACGAGAAACTACCTAGGATCTGTTTTACTTGTGGAAGGTTTTGCATGATGATTTGTTATGCAAAATTCAGAAAGAAAAAGGGGATGAGAATGTGAATCAATACGGAGCATGGATTAGGGAAAATTTGGGGGGTGAAATACACTTTACAAATAGTAATGAAGGGATGAGGACTGCCCAAAGGGAGAATAAAAAAGGGAGTGAGGAGCCTGGGAGATGGACAAATGTGGTGACTGCCACAATGGAGAAGGGAGGAGGACAATGGGAAGGGCATTTTGGGGAAGACAAGGGAGGGTATTCTAAAGTAAGGGAGGAGGGAACTAAAACAAAACATAAGGTGGTTGTGGAGGTTTCTGAGGAAAATTCTGCTAAGGGTGGGGAGGAACCTGTGTGTGGAAAACAAAAAGAAATCCCCATACCTTGTGAGGAAAGGGCCAATAATAGCAGTAGTTCTTATGTGTGTGCTGATCAGAAGAAGGTGCAAGGTAGTTTGGAAGGGAGCTCTGGTACGATGGGGCAGAAGGGAGGGAATTGGAAAAGAAAGGCTCGAGTTAGTGGGAAGATCTCTAAAATGAATGTGAGGGTGGGTGACAAGAGAATGAGTAAGTAGTATGACGAGTGTGATTCTGGAAAAAAGCAAAAAAAAAAAAAAAGTATGGAGAAAAGAGAGGTGGTTTGAAACAAGATATGTCTTTGGCAGAGGATGCTTTGCAACCCAGCCAACAATTATGAAAACCTTAAGCTAGAACTGCCGGGGGCTTGGGAACCCCCTGACAGTTGAAGACCTTATCAATTTAGTAAGGAACAAGAAGCCCATCTTAGTTTTCTTAATGGAAACTAAACTGAAAAATGGTAGAGCAAATGTTGTGAGGAAGAAACTAGGTTTTGAAGGTTGTTTTGCAGTTAGTGCAAGGGAAAAAGTGGGGGTCTAATGATGCTATGGAAAGAGGAGATGCAGTTTGAGCTAATTAACTACTCAAACTACCACATTAGTGGTTGGGTAGTAGATAAGCAAGAAAAATGTAAGTTGATACTAACTAGTTTTTATGGCCAACCCGAGGTTAGTAGGAGATATGAGAGCTGGAATCTATTATAATCCCTAAAACCACCTGATCCGTTATGGTGTGCTTTAGGAGATTTTAATGAAATTTTAGTACAAAAGGAGAAATATGGGGGAAAGGCTAGGAGTGAAAGCCAAATGGAGGGTTTTAGGAATGTGCTAGGTATTTGTAACCTCTTCGATATGGGATGGTCAGATTGCAGATTCACTTGGAGCAACAATCACTGTGATGAGTCTTTTACAAAGGAGAGATTAGATCGTGTGGTAGCAAATGAAAGGTGGGCCCAGTTTTATAGAAATGTTAAAGTGGAGACTTTAGCATCATGTACATCAGATCATAAGCCTATTTTGCTCCATGCAAGTAAGGGGCAGAGAAAGGCTTACCAGAGGAAGAGGAACTTCAAGTTTGAACTAAGTTGGTCCCTTGAGGCAGGTTGTGAAAAGGCTGTGGAAGAGGGATGGAAAAAAAAAAAAGGTGTCTTCTGTAGACTTGGTGGAGGGGATACAAAGAAGACTGCACTCTTGCAGTAGATCTCTAAGTGATTGGAGTTGTAATATTTTCCAGAAAATGGAGAAGAAAATAAAAGAGAAAAATGAAATGTTAAGGCAAATGCAGTTAAATGAAGGTGCAAAAAATGTGGGGGATATAAAAAAAAGTAAAAGAAGAGATAGGGAGAATGTTAGATCAAGAGGATCTAAGAGGATCTAAGATGGAGGCAAAGAGCTAAAACTTATTGGTATCAAATGGGGGATAGGAATACCAAATTCTTTCACGCATGCGCAAGTGAAAGAAGAAGGAGGAGTAGAATTTTTCAGATTAAAGACGAAAATGAGGTACTGCAAACAGAAGTGGAAGGAATTGAGAAAGCCTTTAAAGAGTATTTTGAATGGGTCTCTTCTACTACAACACCATCAGTGGGGGATTTAGAGGCTGTGCTGAACTGTGTTGAAGGCAGAGTCACTAAACAAATGAGAGAGGAGCTGGGGAAGGATTATACTAGTGAAGATATTGAAGAGGCTCTAGCACAAATGTCTCCTTTTAAAGCTCCAGGTTCTGATGGTTACGAAGCTGGGTTCTACCAAAAGTACTGGAAAACAGTGAAGGAGGAGGTATGTAAAGCAGCACTTGATGTTCTTAATAATGGTGGCATTCCACAAGCTGTGAATCACACACTTATTGCTTTAATACCAAAGGGTAAAAATCATGAGAATGTTCAGGAATTTAGACCCATTAGCCTATGTTCTGTATCCTACAAAATGATATCAAAGGCCATAATAAATAGGCTAAAGAAGGTGCTACCACTAATAATATCACAATCCCAAAGTGTTTTTATTCCTAGTAGAGTGATTTCGGATAATGTCATGGTAGCATATGAGGTGCTCCATACTATGAAAACCAAGCAGAAAGGTAAGCAAGGGAGTATGGCGCTGGAACTTGACATGTCTGAGGCATATGATAGGGTGGAGTGGAACTACCTCAAAGCTGTCTTAAGGAAGTTAGGATTTGATTTGAGGTGGGTGGACCTGATTATGAGATGTGTTAAGAGTGTGAGCTATTCTGTTTTGGTGAATGGAAGTGCAGGGGACATTATCAAACCAAACTGTGGCCTTAGACAAGGGGATCCTCTCTCCCCTTGTCTATTTATCTTATGTGATGAGGGTCTAAGCTCAATGTTGAATAAAGCTTATTTGGAAAAGCAGATAAAGGGTGTTAAAGTGGCTAGAGGGGATCCTAGAATCAATCATCTGCTCTTTGCAGATGATTGCATGATTTTCTACAAGAGCCTTTTGTCTAAATGGAACAATGTTAAGCCTTTGTTAGATAAGTACGAAAATGCTTCGGGGCAGAGACTAAATAGAAATAAAACATCAATGTACTTTAGTCCTAACAGAAGCTATGGAACCAAGGAACTTATTGGTAGAGATGCAGGGGCTGTAGCATATGGCAGTTTTGAGAAATATTTGGGCTTGCCTTCTCTGGTTGGTAAGTCCAAGTATAACACATTCAGAATTTTAAAAGAAAGAATCTGGAAGAAGATAAGCAGTAGACAGAACATCTTCTTGTCCAAAGCTGGAAAAGAGATTATGATCAAAGCTCTTTTACAGGCTGTACCCACTTATACTATGAATGTTTTCAAACTTCCAAGAAGGCTGTGTCAAGAAATTTCAACTTTGTTGGGAAATTTCTGGTGGGGGAAGAATAAGGACAAAAAGGGGATCCATTGGAAGAGTTGGGACTGTTTGGCAAGGGCAAAAAACAGTGGTGGGATGGGCTTTAGAAACCTGGAGGATTTTAATATGGCCTTACTAGATAAACATGTTTGACGATTTTTAAATGACCCTACATCACTTGTGGCACAGGTGTATAGCAACAAATACTATAGAAATGCTTGTATTCTGGATGCAAAGGTTGGCAATGCTCCATCCTTTATATGGAGGAGTGTATGGGCAGCAAAAGAGATTACTAAAGAGGGGCTCATATGGCGTGTGGGTAATGGAAGAAGCATCAAGATCTGGGAACATAAGTGGTTGCCTAAACCATCATCTTTTCCTGTTCAATCTCGAGTCTCCTCACTAGGGATTGAGACAAAGGTCTTTGATCTAATTTTTCCAGAACTAAAGGCCTGGAATGAGAAATTAATTAGAGATCACTTTGGTGATGAGAAGGCAGAGATGATATGTAGTATGCCAATTAGCCAAAGAGAAGGGGAAGACAAGATGATATGGATTCACAGCAATGATGGGAAATATAATGTCAAAAGTGCATACCACATGGCAAGAGACATAAGGAGAAGGGAAGAAGAAGAGGGTTCGGGAGGGGTGAAAGATTCTTACAGGTGCAGGAAGTTATAGAATTTAAACATTCTTGGGGCCACAAAACATTTCTTATGGAGAGCATGTACAAACTCTCTTCCTACAAAAGTTTTGTTGTTTAAGAAAAATGCTGGAAAAAATGACAAGTGCCCAATCTGTAAAACTAAAAGTGAATCAATATTACATGCTTTATGGCAATGCACAGTTGTGAGTGATGTATGGATGTGTAAGGGGAGTGCTGTGCAGAAGTGGAGTGTCATGGCAGTGGATTTTATGGATCTATGGGATAGGCTTTGTATGAAACTAACCTCTGGTTTATTAGAGGAAGTGGCAGTTATCCTCAGAGGCATTTGGCATAGAAGAAATAAGTTTATTTTTTAAGATGTCTTTTCTGGTCCTGCACAGGTTTTTGAAGGGGCCATCCAATCCTTAGAGGGTTTTAAAGATGCTTTGAAAAGTAAGGAAACTAACTCAAGTGGTGGAAGCCGTATGTCTACCATCTAACAGTGGAAGAAACCTGAAGAGGGGTGGCTGAAAGCAAATTTTGATGCGGCAATAGATGAGTAGAATGGTGTTGTGGGACTGGGGATTATCATTAGAAATAGTAAAGGGGAGGTCATGGCTGCTTATAGTGAACCACAGAGAACGTTAGCCAAAGCTGTCTTAGTTGAAGCAATTGGCCTGAGAAGAACAATAGAAGTCTGTAAAGAGATGGGTTTCAACAAAGTGGTTTTTTAAGGTGATGCACTTACAGTAATCAATGCAGTGAAAGAAATTGGGGTTTGCTGGACCTGGTATGGGCAGGTTGTGGAAGATGCAAAAAGTAGCTTAAAAGATCTATTGCACTGAGAGATACAGTTCGTCAGAAGAAAGGGCAACTTGATTGGTCATAAGTTGGCAAAGTTTGCTCTAAATTTAGAAAGTTTCACATGTTGGCTTGAAGAATGTCCTGCTTTTATCTCACATTTGATTTCTTTTGATATGGCTTGTAATGACTGATTAATATGAAATGAAATGAGGTTTATTAAAAAAAAAAAAATGACAATCAGATTTTTACCTTCTTCTGTAGAGTTAATCTCTAGTGGTGAGTCAAACGGAGAGCTAAGAACTGATGGAAATAGGATGCAAACTCCTTTTATCTTCGGTGGCATAATTTCAAAGCACTGATACATTAATTACATAAAAAAATTGTTATAAAGTGTCATGTGAACTCAAAACCGGTCAATCATTTGTATCAGCTTCAGTTGACTATTCGCCATCATCATCTGTAGATAGTTTAGATGACTTAACATTGTGCTCAACTGTCCCATCGACAATTTCAGCCTCAATATGTTTCCTATATAATTTAATCATCTCATACTAGTTCAAATTAGGGCTGTGCAAAAATCTGAAATTTTCGATTCCGTCTGAATTTCGCTCCGATTCTGACACAGACGGAGTCGGAGTAGTCGGATTTCGGAATCGGAGTCGGAGTTCGGAGTGAACATTCGCTCCGAACTCCGACTCTGATTTTTTTTTATAAAAAAATCCAGATGTAAAACGGCGTCGTTTTACATCTGGTTTTAAAAAAACAAATTATGTGAAACGGCCCCATTCCACTTAATGTGGAACGGCGTCGTTGCATCACATGGGGGGTCCAAAACGGAGGACCCCCCTAAGCCCCTTCCCTTCTTCGGTCTTCCTCTTCTTCATTCTTCTTCTTCTCCTCTGTTCTCCGAAGTCGACCAGTGAATTGTGAACCCTGAGGGATTGATCTTGCCGCCTTTCCTCTTTGCCCCTCCGTCCGTAGTCTCACCGCATCGTTCTCAGGCCAACCTCCATAGCCTTTGCCCTTTGGTAAGTTTCCGATTCAACGATTACAAACCCTAAAATTGATTAAGTTTTGTGTTTATTTTTGGATTGCCTAGATTTTGTTGTTTTCGGATCATAAAAGTGGTTATTCTGATGAAGTTGAGTTGTAGTTGTAGTCTTGTATTAAGGAAATTGAGCAAAAATTGTTGAGAGCCATACGATTGGACTGTTGGCAGTATGCATGCAATGTGTTTGATAAAATGTCTTCAAGAACTTAATTAGGCTCAGTACTACGGGGTCCAAGTTATAACTTAATTCTTTTACCTATCAAATAAAAACTAAATAGTCTGTCATTTTATATCCTTTGTTAAGTTATTGCATCAAAGCCCTCTGAATGTATGTGACTCTATTAATCAAGGATATGCTGTTGGGTTGAACAGAAGATATGAATTAGTTATAATGGATAGTTTTGAGATTTCTGTTTATATCCTTTGTCAGGGCAAACTTGAACCTGTAGGGTTTGGTTTGGGATGCCATGTCTGAAACCTACCCCTCTGGCCATCTATAGTCTCAACTCTATCATTTTCCCCTTATTTAACTAATATAAATTTTTACTAAGGGCTGAACCAGTAGATTCTTCCTATTTGTTTCAAGGCTCTCTATATTAAATGGTCTTTCCACATGGATGCATACGGTACACCCATTATCTAATCCGAAATTATTGCTTGCTCCAGGTTTCTATCAGAATTTTCCTTTTGTCTCACCAAGCAAGTTTAGGCATTGAATTTTAAGAATTTATTTTTATTGGTATTAGTTTGAAATACTTCAAGTTTTTGGGTTTTTAAGAGTTCAATAGAGAGCCTTTATTGTCTATTTGAAGAAGGCAGAGTTCAATAGAGAGCCTTTATTGTCAAAGTTTAGACTACCTAAACCCTTCCATGAGCCAATTCTTAAAGCTGAGCCAACGATATTGGTGCAGAAACTCTACCCTGGAGATCAATTTCTTATATTTGCATCGGATGGCCTATGGGAGAACCTAAGCAATCAGGAGGCAATTGACATTGTTCAGAGCTGTCCACGGAGTGTAGGATTCCTATTTCTAGTTTTGAGTTTCGTTCTTATTTATGCTGGATATTGTTGCCGTGCGTTTATTTCTGACTGTCTTTGGGAAAAGGGTCATATCAATGCTACCTTAGTGGTACCTTAATTCCTTAATTAACTTAGACTAGAAGCCTGTTGCCTTGCAACTATAAATGTTGATAAAGTGACACCATTCCATCGATTGATTTAAAAAGGAATGATATGAATATCATTATAAATATGTAATAATTAATATTGAATAAATAAATAGAAGATTTTGTTAGCGATTAATAAATAAAAAGATCATATCCATTAGTTTTTTGGTCGGATATATTTTGGTGATTTTCCTTTACTAAATTTAAATCAATATATAAAAAGAACTGTAATATAATTGAACTCAATTTCTGAAACATGAAATAGTTACCAACTCAGCTTTTCCCACTTTCATCGCATGGTCATATTATCTGGATGTCGGCACTATTTTTTTTAACTCTTTTCGGCTGGTCGTTTGTGAGACCCACAAATAAATCAATTTAAATAATCACATTAATATTATCACACAATCTTCTAGATGCATCTCAGCAATGAACACTATATCTAGAATTGTATCTCAGCAAATTATGCAATAATGCTAGCTAGCTAGATGTCAAACATCATGTTTTCCATGTGCACGTGTTTATTAGATTCTCATGCATGATCATAAAAAAAGTATATATATTATTAAAAGTATTGCATGTTTCTTTTTGCATAGATGATTAGTTGTAGTTCATGTGTTGCGTTGTGCATTGAAATTCTAACACTTATTTTAATTCTAACACTTATTTTTTAAACTAATTTTTTTCTTCTAATATATTTTTGCAGCTTCTTTGATTGTGATATGGATCATAGACCTAGTGGAGACGATCATCCACAAGGGGATGTGGCGGATGCCAATGCTACATCTCTTACACCAGTGGGTACTTCCACCCTTAGAGCCACATCTAGGGTAGTCACATCTAGAGGAGCTACATCTAGAGCAACCACATCTTGTGCGAGTAATCAACTCCCACTCCCAATAGATATAAAGGGTGAGGATGAGGATATGTTTAACGAAGAGGAGGAGATGCCCATTGAGCATGAGCAACCACAACGAGCTTCTAAAAAACGGTCGTGGACATGGGAGCATTTTACCAAAATTTCTGGTGAAATTACAAACCCGTTGGCAAGATGCCACTATTGTGGTCAACTTTGTAAATATCATTCGAAGAAGCAAGGCACCAGTGTGATGATAGCACATCTTCAAGGTTGCCAACAATATAAGATCGCGAAGGGATTGACAGACACTTATCAGACCAACCTCAGTTACGAAACTTCTACGGCCACTGATGGTACACAGGCTAAGAAACTGGTCATCCCTCAATACAGTGAGAAGATGTTGAGGGAGATGCTTGCAGAGATGATAATTACTGATGAGATGCCCTTTACCACAGTCGAAAAAAGAGGCTTCCGAAAGTTTCTAAACTTTGTTGAGCCACGCTTTCCAATTCCATCACGGTATACGGTGATGCGAGATTGTATGAAAAGGCATATGAAGGACAAGGCGGAGATGAGGAAGATGTTTGTTACCACTGGCCAGAGAGTGTCATTTACGACTGACACATGGACGTCCATACAAAACGTCTGCTACATGTGTATCACAGCACACTACATTGATAGTGAGTGAAATTTGCATAAAAGAATTATTGGCTTCAAAGAAATTGTGGATCATAAAGGTGCATCTATTGGGGCGAAGATAGATGATTGTATAAAGGATTGGGGGATTCGAAAAGTGATGTGCATTACAGTTGACAATGCTAGTGCCAATGAAACAGCAATTGATTGGTTTAAGCGAAACACGACGGTGAACGATGATGTCATTCAAGACCATGACTTTATTCATGTTCGGTGCTGTGCTCATATCATCAACCTCATAGTTGTTGAGGGGTTAAAAGAGGTTGATGTTTCCATTACCCGAGTTCGTAACATTGTACGATATGTGAGGGGTTCCCCCCAAAGGCTTGTCAAGTTTAAGGCAATAGCAAAAGATCTTCAAATTGGATGCTCTAGTATGTTGTGCTTGGACGTTCCGACTCGATGGAACTCTACATACATGATGTTGGATGTGGCACAGAAGTACCAAAGAGCGTTCGAGCAGATGGAGGTTGAGGATGGGGTCCTGAGATATGCTTTGTTGGAGCCAGCAGGACAGGGGCTCGGTGCGCCGAACGCACATGATTGGACTAGTGTGAGGTATTTTGTTCAATTTTTGCAAGTTTTTTATGAGATAACCATGAGGATATCTGGATCTAAATATACAACTGCAAACTTGTATTTCACCGAGCTCTCGGAGCTTCACTTCCACTTGAAAAATAGTTGTGCTGACTCTAGGGGATTGTTATCTGCTATGGTTACGAGGATGAAGACTAAATATGATAAATATTGAGAGAATATTGAGAAGATAAATAGATTACTATTTGTGGCTGTGATCCTTGACCCCTGATATAAGTTGGCAGTTCTAGAATTTTGGGTAAATTCCGTCTTTAGGGCATTGAAGGCTGCAGAGTTTATTACAATGCTTAAAAGTGATATTGATGACCTATATCATCACTACAGCAATAGTTGTCAACCATCATCTACAGCAGGTAGCTCCTCACATTCGAGGCCAACGAGATCGACAGTTTCCTTAGATGATACTGACCCATCTAGACTTGGGCTTACACGCCATCGTATTATGCAACAGTATCATCAACTCATTGCAACGAGGAATATTATGCAATGTACATCTGAGGTTGAACGATACTTTATGGAAGCTGTCGAGGCACCTAGTGATGTATTTCAGTTGCTAACTTGGTGGAAGGTTAATTCCACCAAATAACCAGTCCTTTCCCCGTATAGCCTGAGATGTTCTAGCCATTCCTATCACTACGGTTGCCTTAGAGTCGGCATTTAGCACTGGATGCTTATCGGAGTTCATTGTCACCGTCAACCGTGGAGGCCCTCGTTTGCACACAGAATTGGATCAGTGAAACGCCCATTGGACTAGATACTATTGGCGTTGATGCCGAAAGCTATAGGCTTGAATCAGGTAACTTTATAAGTTTATATGCTTTTAAATGATTAATTAATTATTTTTAATGTTTCTAACTTCTACTTCTTATGATTTTATAGACCTAATTATGAATCTTAGCATAATTTTCGATGACTGAGAGTTGGCGATGGACACCCTTTGACAGTTGAGAAATTATGAACTATGGAGAACTTTATTTCTTGGTATACATCAAATTCTACTTTTACTGCTAGCAATTTTTTATTATCAGTTTTTTTCATTTATTGATTGCTACTTTTTATCTTCATTTCAGGCATGACCAATGGACAATTGATATTTGAGTTAACTCCGCATTTTATATTTAATATTTATGTAGTTATCTTTAAAAGCTAAGTCAATGTTGTTATAATGGGACTGTAATCTATATGGGACTGTAATATGTTGGATTTAGAGTGTTTTTATCCTTTGAATTGTAAGTTGTGCTATTGTGTTTTAAATTGTTTTAATATGTGTTAATAAACTTTATTTTAATCATGATTATATTTTTACACTTTAGATATGATTAGTTTATTAATAAATAGTTATGGTTTATTTCTAAATATTTTGGGGATAATTCTATTATCTAGTATTAAACTTTATAGTTTGTAATGAACCCTTATGGGTGAAGGGTGGTGGCCATTGCAACCTCGAAACTTATCCCGAGTACATTAAGCACTTATGTAAGTTCATAAACTCTCATTCACCCTTATGGATCGGTCGGAGCTCCAAGTACCAATCGGAGGTCCGAACTCCCCATACTGATCGGAGTCGGAGCTCCGATCGGATTTCAGAGCTCCGACCTCCGATCGGAGTCGGAGTGAAAATTTCGCTCCGACTCGGAGGTCGGAAACGCCAACTACGACTTCATCGAAGTCGGAGCTCAGCCCTAGTTCAAATCCACAAACAAGTTAAAGATGGGTGACTATTTTGGTATGCTTCTTGAGTAGAAAGGTCTTCTTCTTCTTCTTGTCACTCTGCCTCGGAGATAATATCATATATATTTCTTGAAGAATAATTTTGTACCAATCGCCATTGATTTCCTAACTCAAGATCATCTAAGTAGTTTACTTGAGAGGCTTAAGAAGTCAAAACAAAATGATCATCTTCATACCATTTTTTCAATGTATTAACACTCAAGAAATATCCATCATCACACACTCCCATTCAAGGATTAGCTAAATCCCACCAATCACACTTAAACAAATACACCACAAGCTCTCTCAAATATCTCATTCCAATTATGTTGACAATAATCCAATAGTAATCAATGTTTTCTCCGTCATAACTTCTTTCGACTAGGATACCACTATTTTGTATTTTCCTATAGTGTTCTTGATTCATTGTGTGATACCTACTTCCTTGATAAATACATCCATAATATCGAGCCGCACGTCTCGAGAGGCCACGCACGAATGCATACAGTTCGTCCGACATATCGTTTGGATTACTCGCATGCATTTGTACAACCTACATATTGATTAAAATATAAACATACAAAAATAAACAATCACAATATTTTTTTCACAATTCAAACTCACATTTGTAATTGTTCAACCATTTCTAAAACTC
Source organism: Pterocarya stenoptera (assembly GCA_003123785.1). Classification (NCBI taxonomy): domain Eukaryota; kingdom Viridiplantae; phylum Streptophyta; class Magnoliopsida; order Fagales; family Juglandaceae; genus Pterocarya; species Pterocarya stenoptera. The sequence goes on along the minus strand of QEOT01000848.1, from coordinate 210,283 downwards.
CTCTTCATGTTTCTGATTTATATAATTTAGTTACAGTTCTTTAAGTACGTTAATATGATCATTGAAATTGGAAATTAACAAATAATTTATAATCTTAATTAACAAATAATTGAAATTGGAAGATTAATTTATTTAAGTAAATTACAATATTAATTAACAAATAATGACAACTTAATTCAAGTGGCTCTCTATCTCAGGGCAATTGCTTAACACGTACCACTGAGTTTTCTCGAACTCTCTTCTACACAAATCATAACCATACGCTATACCAAGTGGATATACATATTGGGAAAAAATAGAATACCCATTTTGTTGTCTTGCTTGATCAACATCAAAGTTTCTTTCCTGCTGATCAAACCTCGTGTCAACTCTATGGAAGTATTTGGAACAGAATATATGTCACTTATCATCAATATATATTTTTACAATTGACCCTTTTGGGCGAGCCATGTTACCCACTATGCGTTTCAACGTTTCAAAAAATCGTTAAATAAGAGACATCCAACTATACTAAACTGGTCATGCAGGTCAAGCCTTACATGGCAAATGAACGGCTAAATGAACCATGACTTTAAAGAATGATAATGGGTAAATAATCTTCATCTTACACAATATTATAGCAATTTCTCATTCTCTGCGACCCAAAGTTTCTACATTCAACGTTCTAATACATAAGTCTTTAAAAAATGCACCCAACTCAGTCAAAGTCATGTACACATCTCTCGTCAAGTACCCACGGATACCAACAGGCAAGGTATTTTGTAAAAATACTTGACAATCATGACTTTTTAATCTAGTAATTTTTCAATTATTTGTTCACACACACTTTGTTAAATTCGAGGCATAACCGTCCGGTAATTTAATTTTCATTAGCCACTCACAAAATGTATCACTTTCGTTTCTTGACAATGTGTTCTACCCAATCGGCATGTAAATAGATTCTATTGATAAGGCATAATGCCTTTTTTATTTTCTGTTTTATTTTTTTAATTTTTGTATATCTTTAATCAAAAAATATGTCAGTAGACACCATTGCAACCCAAGTTTCAGTGAGTTTAGCGTTATGAACAATGTTAGGGTGCATACTAAATGCGCACCCCAAATATGCTCACTATTACAAATGACTTTGTTTATTTTTCTATAAGTATCTTTTAAACATCCTTAACTATTAAGAAAAAAATAAAAAAATAATATATAAATTCATTAATAGTCACTTCCTTAATTATTAAGAAAAAAATAAAAAAAAAATAAAAATATATGAGTGGACATATTTGAGAATCATACTATCATTTTCCTAGCTTTATAGTTAGAAGTATATTAGTACATACAAGGTACCCTTCGAACGTTAAATATTGGCGTTCGAAAAGTACCTTGTATGCAACATCGGTCCAACGTTTCATTTTAACGTTCAAACAATACTGTTTGAACGGTATAACACATTTAAACGACGTCTAAACTTCCCATTCGATCGCATTCTCTCTCTCTAAACCCAGACTTTCAAACCCGTCAAACGCTCCTCTTGCCTTTGAACCGTCGTCGTCACCGTCGTATCACCACCACCATCAAATACCACTTCCACTCAAGAAGTAGACAACTTAGTAATAATAGGTTTATTCTGTGTTATTGTCATTATACTTTTTATAGAAAATAGTTTTCGTCGATATAGACCATAGGTGGCCAAAAAACACAAGGTCGAGATGCTTCTATGCACATCCCGGCCTTGTATGTATATTATTTGTGGAAGAATGAAAGAAATCAGTGGATTCATTTCGTTTCGCTGGCCACCGAATTGACTTAGTCATTGCTAAGCTCGATCTAGAAACTGTTCGAACGATGGTTTATTCATTCGAACGGGTCCGACTCATGCATCGAATAGTTGAGTGACCATCAAAAGTGTTTGAACACATATGTTTGACATTCAAACGCTTTTATGCTTTCAATAACTTTTGAATGATTGTGTAACCGTTAGAAATTTTTGTACCGTTCGAATGGTTAATTATTTGTTTGAACAGTATAACACAAAAGAATTTTAAATTATATTAATTTGTATATAATTTTGTGAGGTTTATGAATGATATTTCATAACTAATTTTCTTAATTTTATTTATTAAATTTTAGGTTGATAATGTCTTATAGGAGATAAAAGCGTGACAGACCAGGACAACCCTCAAGCAAAGCAGCTCAAGAGAAGACTATTTTGTTGGAATATCAGGTGAAGATCTCTCTCTTTCAAGATCTTCTCTGGGAGGGTCATTCCTTATTAGCTATCTCCCTCGAGTGTGGTTGGACACCAATTCTCGATCAAAAGGACGAAGCATGGGATCTTGTTTCCTATATCGACATCGTCTCAAAGTTTTATAAAGAGCTCGGTTGTTCCAGCCGAGATGACGATGATGCATACATTTTTTAGGGTTACAGAGCCTCAATTACATTTTCAGCGGATAGACTCGTCGATTTCATTGATATCCCACAATTGCGCTCAACATATTTAAACGTGGTGCCCATGGAGTCTTTAGCTATGATGGCTGAGGATGAGGGCTTTAATAGAGATGTACTCAATGGCCTCTCTAATCATGAGGTGAGGCCGTTGGTTGTTGGTCTAAATGCTCCTCCCTATGATGAAACAAAGAGCATCGAACAAGTAGATCTATCTAGTTTCTTCAAGATCATGAACTTGATTATTGTCAACACATTGATCCTCAGTAGCATCAGACAGAGGTTAGCACGGATTGGACGAAGTTTGTGATACGCGTCACTCATGGGGTGCCTATCTACCTAGTGGGTTATATATTCATTAGGATTCAATCAGAAGCCCAATACATTACAACATATATATTGCCATTTGGGATCCTGATCACACGATTTCTACTACATACCGAGGTCCTGCCAGATATTATTGAGCATGTTCGGGAGCAGATTGGACCGATCAACTCCTCCATCCTGTCACAAAGCATGGGTCACTCAAGACTTCATCTCTTTGATCCTATTCTAAAGCCAGTCGATACTCAAGGAGATGCACACCCGAAAGATCATGGAATATCAGCCAGTGAGACATCCACGTAGGCCGAGACATCATGCATATCTACTTGTGAGGAGATGGCAATTATAGTGAGTGTAGAGATCCGTAGACAGACATTAGTGGTAATTGAGCAGTGCGTACAGAGATTTGTAGTGTCATCTCTGACTTACGTATAAAGATTAATGATAGCTTCTTTGACTTACGTATAGAAATTGATACCATGTCTGCGACTCAGATCACGATCAGTACTCGACTGACACAGCTAGAGACACCCTTAACTGCAATCAAAGATGTGTATAGAGAGTTGGGATCTTAGTAGTGAGTATCTTTTATTTGCATTTTTGTATTTTGTGTCTTGTAAATTTAATTTAATTATGAATCGTATTTGTCTTTTCTAAATTAATTATTAATTTCTATTATATATATTATTTAATTGCTAATTTTTTTATATAAATTAAATATTTGTTAATAATTAAGTAAAATATTTTGTTGCCATAAAAAATTGTAAAACTTATATTACCATTCGAATAGAATATATACTCTTCAAACATTTCTCAATTCCCGCTAGATATTTCTGCAATAAATCTTCGTTCAAATTCTTTATTTTGCATTCAAACATTGATTAACCTATTCGTTCGAACATTATAATAATATATTTAAACGATAAGTAAATGTCCCACTAAATCTAGTGACTTAACCTGTCAATTTCCTGTTCAATCATATATAATATATGCTCAAACATTGATTAATCTTAACGTTTAAACGTTGTTGTATGTTGTTCGAACAGTAAGTCAATGTTCTATTAAATTTTGTCACTTAGCACGCCATTCGACCATATATAATATCCGTTTGAATGTTTATTTTACTTTGTTTAAACATTTTTTCTAAATATTCAAACGGTTATTTTATTAGGGATAAAATTTTTCATCCCTAAATATACTGTTTAAACATGTTCAAATGGTAATTAAATACATTCCGTCATTTTTTAGAAATGAAATTTGAATTTTGACCCTATATCTCATGTTTTGGATGATTTTTATTTCGTCCCAAATAAAAATCGTCCTAAAAATAAATTTTTATTGTAGTGATAAGTGGTGCTCAAAGCAAGTTTAATTAATTGGGATTTAGAAATTACCTGATATGCAACAAAGTTCGGCAATCCAGTACTTGGTTGGGGCTTTCCACGCACGTCTAGCAAGTCAATTTACTAATTGATTAAACTTCTTACGAGACGTTTAGCGTGAACACTCTCAATGTCTTGGTTGACCAATTAACCATCTCACGAAAGTCAAGTGAATTGATCTACTTCTTCAATTTTAATCAAATTTCAAACCAGACTATTCTCAAAGTAATTAATTACTGAACTAAATTTTTGTCGTTAGAATATGTGATGCCTGACGGAATAAGAATTATTTTGAAATTAACAGAAACTAGATTGAGATTAATAAAAAAAATATGCAACACAAAAAAAAAAAAAAAGTATCTACACTTATTAATAAAAATATCGGTTTTTTTTTTTAATAGTTAGGAAAGTGAATATTAATGAATTAATATTTTTTCTATTTTTTATAAATAATATATAAAAAATGATTAAAAAATAAAAAAATAAAAAGTGCATCTACACTTATCGGTTAAAATGTGCGGTCGAACTCTCGGTTCCTGTAGCACTGCCCCTCCCAGAATTAAGGCCTCATAGATGTTCTGTTAAAAAAAAAAAAGTATGAATCCTTCCGAAGGGAAGTTAATTAATTACCCAAATTCTGCTTAAAAACCCCAGTCTTTCAAGTGGTTGAGCTCTGACCCAATCCAATTAAAGAGCTCTGACCCAATCTTTAAAGCTATAAGCAACCTTAGCCCAGCTTCGATAACGATGCACGGCCAATTCACTAGGGTGCCAACTCCAGCATATATACCACAGCTCAAGCATTTGAGTTGTAGGCTCAATATATAGGTTTCTGATATATGCACTAATTATACAAATAAAGTTTCAAATATAAAAAAATTATACTTGTAGTCTGAGAGTGTGAAAGCGTTACGCAATCGCTTGAAAAAAGTGATTGAATAAATACCAAACTGAAATAAAGAAAATTAATTTTTCATTGTAGATCACCTGATCACTCTTTTTAAAAATAATTGTGTGGTACTTGTGCATTCCACGACTGTATCTAGCATTACTTAAAAATATATATATTATGTATGTAAGCAAAGAAAATAAAATTTACTGTACTTTATACTTATACGTTCCATTCAGACTTTATTTAATTTGAGTAAGCTATCAATTGATTCTCTTCTTTTGTACCTATATACGAAAAAATAAAATTATAAATTACCAGTAAAATTAATTAAGTTACCGCTTTTAATGAACTATTGACCAGGTTCAATAACCCATCAAAAGCTCCTTACACGAAAAAGGTTGAGGGAGTTAAAAGTTTAGAAATCTAACATTCTATATCTCGGTATGTACCTAATTATTTAGAAGGTGATGTTTGGCAATCTAGATTCTCATAAATGTAATTAAATCCATGTTTTGTAATAAGGAGGAATATATATAATAGGATTTCTGGGTTTACAATATAAGCTTCTCGTGATTACTTTATGAGTAATGGTACTACGCCTCCTAATTTATACCACTCGCTTTACTTTCTTAACTTAGCACCACAATATTGTGCCACGTGGCTTATATATTAAAAAATTAAAACAAAAATTATATAAAATGGTAGATGGAATCTAGAATACATCTAGTCTTCCCGAATCTTTTTATATTATTCTCGAACACCATTTTGTTTTGAATATATATAAATATATATATTTAAAACTTTTAATTCCTAGCGTCCGATGTATTTTAAGTACTCGGACCTTCAATTCGTGGTTGTCTTTCAATTCCTAAATAGAATTTGTATGTATCTAACATATATTTTAAATTCTTTTTTATTTATCCAAATAAAACCTGATTTTTTTTCCTTTTTCTGTGGAATCAAATAGATACTTATTTTTAAAGGGAGATTTTATAAATGTTCACAATGAAAGAAACAAAAATAGATTTAGTAAATAATAATAACAAAATTTCAACTTAGAGAAATTAAGTAATTAACAAAAAATAACAATAACAAATTAAAGTTTTCAATGCGAAAATGCTATATATATAATTTAAAACCTCATCAAGGTTATTTTTATCTATGAAAGTAAAACAACTCTCCAGAGGTGATGCATGGGAATGTAGATTTCAACGAACTGCAAAGGAATTCATATTCCTGGGAAAGTGGGTTGGCCATTCCAAATTCCCATTAACATTTGAAATTTCTTCATGATTTAAATGAGCCTTGCAACATTATTTATACATATCACATCAAGATCTCCTAAAGTGGGAGATAAATAGGCACATAAAGTGTGTACTACAATATCTATTTTTAATATTCATTTCTTGACCAACATATTAGGTGAGGTTTGGATAGGGAGTTTATATAAGATAAGATGAAAGTTAAAAGTTAAAAGTTGAATAAAATATTGTTAGAATATTATTTGTTCATATTATTATTGTTTTTAGATTTGAAAAAGTTGAATTTTTTATTATATTCTATGTGAAAATTTGTAAAAATTGTAATGATGAGATGAGATGAGATAAGATGGGTTGAGAGCCCCTCCCAATCCAAACCGAGCTAAATGTTTAATAAAAGTTTTGAAGCCCATTCCATATAATCATCAATCTCTCTTCTTCTTCGAATCCTATAATTTGGATAGGGATCTAAATCCCTATCTAGCTGCCCGTTTGAATTTTCTTAACAACATCAAATGCTCATAAATATTGTAAAAGTCACTAATTTTTATGTATTTTATCTCCCACTTCAAGCCTTAAGAATGTTAGAAGATCTCATGAATTCTGCAAGTAAATCGCCAAGAAAGAGTGATTAACAATTTCACGAATCCTTTTAATATTTGACAGGAAGTAATGTAAGTTTGATAACTATAAAAAAATCATATAGTCTAATGAACCTATATATTTGCACTCCGATGTATAAGAAGCAACTAAAAATCTTCGTAAAAATACAAAAGCCCTCGCTTACAATGAACCAATATTCGAACTCCCAACATACAAAAGGCCGTCAGGTTTCATGAGTTATTGAATAAAAGCATTGGGAAAATAACTTGGAAGTACTGAACAATACCCTTCAACGGCCATTAACATAATTGCAATTCACTCGAACTTCACCTTCATTCCCAGTAAGAACTTGAACATTTCCAAGCTTTGTCATAGACACCAAAAACTGGTTCTCAAACAAGAAGGGTTGAAATGCCATTGCTTCTACAAAAGGAGCAGTTCTTGGATCTGAGTAGAGGTCTTGATCTGTTGTTAACAATCCAGCCTTCCTCTTGAGATTTGTGTAGAAAACAGTGTCAAAAGTCCTCGGAGTTATGGCATCGAGATAAACAAGGTCAGTTGAGTGCCTGCATCTCTTCTTCAACAGTTTCAAGTAATAGGTATTGAGAGAGGGATCAGCCTTTCTTGTTCCATTAAAGTTATACAGCCTATTTAGAAATGAACCACAAGTTGATCTTCCAATGGTGTGTGCCCCAGAAAGAGTGACTAAATCAAGAATATCCAATCCTTTAGCTTTGAAAAGTTGGATTAAAGCTGTAACATTTTCATGGCCTTGAGGAACCATTTCGGCTTCTTTGGCTATAGAAATTCTCCCATCTTTACGCCCAAATGGGACTTCCCAGAATGGACCTCCAGCAAAAACAGTGGCATCTCTAGCTGCAGCAGTGAGAATATCAGCACAAGACACAGTTCTTGGACACTTCTTCTCGAGTGTTTCCTTAATGTCATCAATCATTTGGAAACCTCTCAGACTGCTGCTTACATATGCTGCCCTTTCGCTTCCTCTATAGTTCAACAGAATGGATGCATCACAGCCCTAGTGCAATAATGCACAATTATTAATTTCTTTTTTCAAAAAAACTACATGAGTACGTATAATTACATGATAAACTATTTGGAGATAATTTTGAACATAAAAATAATTTATATTCTAGCATTAGCTGAATTATATACTAACAGTACTACCCAGCCCAACTCATGTGGTTAGGGTTCAAATTTAATACCAGCTCTATACTGATGCATGTTAAATAATTGAGAAATACTCTAGTCACAAAATGATTATCCAAAAGTAATCTCACAAACTAATATGATTTGTTGTGATGATCTGATAAATCACAAGAAACCATAATTTGTATATGTACCACTACTCTTGCAATTGTGGCTTTTATTGAATTATGAACACACACACACACACACACATATATATATATGCATGTATATCATGTGTATGCACATGATATGTTTGTATAACATTTATACTAACTAATTATTATCTAGTGTAATGTAATTGGACATGATATCTTCCCTTTCTATGCAAAGTGACTTTCAAACTTATAATTAACTTCTTATTAAGGGAAATTAATATTAGGACTTTCATTTGATAGATAGAAACTGTATCAATGTTAGGTACATGTCCCAAAGCTTACCCTAACAGCACAATCGTGGAAGTGCAAACGAATGATGCTGGCAGCCAAGGTGAAATCCTTCTGAATCCAGGCTCCTACTTTTTGCTGGATGATGCTCTCAGCCTCCGGGCATTTTTTAAGGTAGTAGCCTAAAGATAGGAAATCTGCCGGATTCCGGGAAACACCCTTCCCAGGAGCTGCTGCATTTATAGATTGAATGGCCACCAAATGATGAACAAGGATGATAAAGATTGCCAAATAACAAAACTTGGTCATAGCCATGATCACAGCTCAGAGTTATATAGCTGGAAAGAATAGTAAGCTGAAAGGTGTCTCATGTGTTTGCTGATTTATGCCTCAGTCTGTTGTATAAATAGTTCTTGATAATTGATGCCGTTTTCCTGTTTAAAGAATAGTGAAAACGTGAGAGCCACTCTCCATACATAAGGTTGACATGCAAACATGTAGATTTGGCAAATCACTTTCAAGTCAAAGAATAATACTATATTTATTTAATTATATATATAATGTTTTTTGGGTTTTTAGTGGTGAAGACAGCATCAAGGGGAAGCCTCATCATGTGCTGTCAAAATGGGCTAACTGTAAAGTTTCAACAGTGCTAGCTGTCTTATTTCTCAAAGATCATATATAATTTAAAATATAAAGTCCATTACCACTTTGTTTCCTTAATTAAAAAGTCAAATTATAGGAAATGTTTTAAGCTCCCAAACCTTAAACCAACAAAGTCGTGCATGTCTTTTCTTTCTTTCTTTTGTTATATCTTTCAAGGAAACTTTGGCAAGAGGAAGAACATTTTCTACCGAATTGTAAGAGGAAAAGGAAATTAACGATTGATTTCAGTTAAAGCTGGTATATTGGAAGTCCTGCAAAATAAAGAAAGAATGTGACCACGAAGTCCTTCCTTATAAGAAATCCCTTTCAATGATGATTATCAGTGACAATGTTTGATGATATATAAGAGACACGTGATATCCCTCTAGGAGTAGTAAGTATATCTCTGAGTCCAAAATCATTCTGAAGAGTCATATATCACTTGATCATGAGTTTGTTGCATATTTCTTTTGACCAATTGAATCATCTTAAATAAGACATCATGCCAACCTAGAAGGTCACAAATAAGAGCATATTTTTTTTTACGAGAAATGCTAGCTACAGTCAAAAAGAACTAGATCTCACAAAAGTAAACCTATAAATTGACATGTGATTTTATATGATACTATATATTAAATTTACTTTACAATAAAAGTAGTTTTACATTAAAAATAATTTTCCGATCAACTCATCACATCAAGACATGTTAATTTATAGAATATTCATTTTTTTAAAATCTCTTTGTCGGTAAAGCATTTCTTTTCTTTTCTTTTTTTCCTTTTTTACAGCTATTATCTTAGCTATAGTTTTGCTTGGTCGGCCAAGTACAGATCAACAACACTAGCTAGCTTTCTCTACTTTAAGAGTACTTCGTTCACTGTTGGCCTAACCTCATTTATTTTTACAATTCCTCTCAACTTATCTTATCTCATCTAATCATTATAATTTTTTTAAATTCTCACATAAAATAAAATAAACAATTCAATTTTTTAAAATTTTAAAATAAAAATAATATTAAAAATATATATTATAATAATATTTTATTTTATTTTTTATTTTAATCTCAATTCATCTCATCTCATGTAAAAACAAACGAGACAGTAGGTAATTACATGCGTAGGTAAAGACATCCTTGTTGCCATTTCTGCCATCATTGGGAGACGTTCAGTTATATATTTACGTGTAATGAATATAGTGAAGCTAGCTAGCTAGCTTCTAATTATAATTCTATAAAAGTATCGACTATTGAAGACCTTCTCTTGATCATCATGATGTGTGCAACAGCTCGAGAAAAGCCTCAAATTAGTGTCTTTCTCAAGCTTTAGATCATATGATCTCTTGATCATATATATGGACAGAATAGGATGGGATTGGCCGGAGGGTATGTACGCGTAGTGGGCCAATTAATGACCAACCAATTGAGGGTTTGATTCACTTTCAGTCCTTAGGTTGCTTAGTAAGTTGCAGTTGATGTCGAACTTAGTCTATAGTTATGTCTATTTAACTATCGGAATTTAACCAATACTCGTCCTGACATATATAAGAGATATTGGTCACAAAATGAAGCAATCCAAGTACTACTTTCTTTCTCGTGAATGATATATAAATTAAGTACATAAGGATGGTTCAAATTATACTTTCTCTCGCTGTCTAATGGCTCGTTTAGACATTTGGAGTATCTTATGATTTTATAAATAGTAGTAAAATGGTTTAAATTAAAATATTTTATTGAGTTTTAGGAAATAAGAGAAAAAAAAATTGAATAAAAATATTATAAAATTAAAAAACTGTTTGAATATGATTTTTTAATATTATTTTTGTTTTGAAGTTTATAAAAATTATATAGATTTTTGTGTTTGAATAATGATTAAGTAATAATTAGATGAAAATTTTAAAAATTTGAAATTAAAAAGTATTTTATTTTTTAGTGATATTTGAAAAAAAAAATTATGAAAAGTTTTGAGAATATTGAGTGTTAGAATATTATCATACTTAGAATTCTAATATATATGTATGATAATATCACTTAGTCTCTACTATATTTAGTTTATTATGTAAATCAATTTGTGTCAGTTAGTATAATTGATTTGTTGTATTTTCATTATTTCTCTAGCCTCATTCATCCATAAATAGGGCATATGTTATATATTCAAGAACAATTGACAACAATAAAAATGTAGCCCTCAAATTATGTCTCCCTCCTCCTCCCTTCTCTCTCATTTTTCTATTTTATTTCATTTTCTACATGGTCTTAAAGTCATTGACTAACGTCACACTCAATTCTGTGGACTAGTTCTTTTAAAGTTCTTTCGCCAGTTTTACCTCTCACAAATTTTTTTCAATTACTTCCCTTTTTCAATATAGTTTTTTTCATATAAGACCACTAATCGACTACCCTAGCTAGTTGTCGTCGGCAATTTGGCATAAGAGTTATCAACTTCATCGTGTCTCTCGCAGCATTATTTTCTTTAGTGATAAATATCATATTCAACGTGTTATTTGGTATTTTTTTTTTTTTTTCCATTCACCACATGACGTTCTCCATACACTTCATACACACTTAACAGATCACTTTTGTGATAAGTCTTATATTCAACGTATTATTTGGTGTTCTTTTGTATTCACCCTGCGTTCTCCAAAGGCTTCCTACACACTTAACGAATCGTAATTCGTGAGAAGTCTCATATTCAAAGTGTTCTTTTCATTAAGCACACGTCCTCCAGAGGCTTTCTACACATTTAACAGATTGTCATTTATGATAAGTCTTATATACAATGTGTTCTTTTGTATTCTTTTCCATTCACCATACGTCCTTCAAAGGCTTCCTACGTACTTAACAGATCGCTGCCTCCTTTTCATCATCAATTTCGTACATCAATTTGTTTCTGCCGCCATCCACTTGCACCACACACCACAAAGACACCTTTTATGGTTCATCAGTCAGATCCACAAGTCTCACCTACCTGGTCAGCAACGTGATTTTATCTCCAAACTCAAGATAACGTCTTCATCATCATCCTGAGTTTAAGGGGGCATGTTAAAATATTAACTTATTTAGAAAACATTCATAATATTCTAATATGTATGGTAATATGACTTATTCTCTACTCTATTTAGTTTGTTGTGTAAATCAATTTGTAACAATTAGGATTTATTTATTATATTTTCATTATTTCTCTAGCCTCATTCATCTATAAATAAGGATAGTTGTTATGTATTGAAGAATAGTTTACAACAGCAAAAATGTAGCCCTCAAGTTTTGTCTCCCTCGACCTTCTCTCTTTTGCTTTCATTTTTCTATTTTATTTTATTTTTTATATTAAAAGTTTTATATCTTATCTCTACGTCCAAACCGGACCTAGATCTCTCTTGTCCAGTTATCAACGAGTAAACTACTATCATGGTTAGACCCAAATAAGAAAGCCACTTCCTACTGCGTCCTCTGCCCTTTGTTATTCAAACAAAATATCCATTGAAAACCCAAAATGTTAGCCTTTGCCTTCAATGCAAGGCAACCAGATCAGGTTCGATCCCAAAGATGATTCGCAAGTTCAAAAAATGCAATCAGTTATCGTACATGTGACTTTTTCTCTTTCTTTCCCATAAATATTAATAGTCACCTCTACCATGATTGACATTCTGATTTTCTTTTTTTTTCTTTTTCTTTTTAATTTATTTTTTCTTGAAGTGCCTGATCATCATGATTTCCTCTTAGATTCCTCCTTCCAATATAGTTACGGCCCCAAGAAAGCCTCCAGAAAATGATCATCATATATGCTTTATTATTCTGCAGACAGCCAAAAGAAATCCTAAAAAGTATGAAAAACATAAGGGGAGGGGGGGGTGGCTGTTCGTAGTTAGGACTTGTTTTGTCTGAAAATAATGGAACTACTTTATTGATGGGGATTTTCATCGTTGGCTTTACATACCTAAGAAAGATCAAGAATCTTTTTTCTTGGCATAAGGTTAATATGATATAATACTCCAAGAGAATTTACTGACAAGCTGGTGGCATCCTCAATGTGTATAATTGGTAGCTTTTCTCTCTTCTAATTAATTTATTTGCACGATTGCTAGCTTTAACTTTATTTTCATTTTCCAAGATGAAACCGAGGTTAATGGAAAAGAGAGGAAATCATGCATGGTATGGAGACGTCTTGATCATCATGTTTAGTGTCAATCATGTACAAGAGATTTGAAAATATTTAAATATCTTATATTAGTCATGATAGATACTGTGTTAAAAAGTGAGATCTATTATAAAAATGAGATTTTTTACGTGAATTTTATTTTTATTTTTTAAATTAATACGCAAAAATTGCATACCCGAAGACGACGGTACAAACCATTCCGATTTTATATTTTCACATGAGTACTTATATGGAAATCCCAAATGAAAAGATGACCAGTGGCATTTAATGATTTGGGATCCACACAAATGTGTCAATCCCAATTCAAAATTTTGAAGAGATAAAACTCAGTGAAAAGATGACTATTGGCATTTAATGATTGGGTATCCACATGGGCAGGTTTGGGATCTAAGATGAGATGTAAAATTTTTATCTCATCTCATCTCATTCTCAAACATAATTTAAATATAAAATTTTTAAACTAATCATTACAACTTTTTTAAATTTTTAAATGAAAAATAAAAAACAATTCAAACTTTTTCAAATCTCTAAACAAAAATAATATTATTATAATGTTTTAATTTTTTAATAATTTTTATTTAATTTTTTCTCTCTTCTTTTTTAAAATCCAAAAAATACTTAACTCAAACTATCACACTACTATTCACAAATTATCTTACTACTATTCACAAAATTCTGATCTCATCTCATTCTCCAAACAAGACCATTAAACAAAGTGCATATTCCTAATTAAAAATTCAACTACCCATAACCAATCAACTTTTTGTTGGGTCATAAATACAATTTATGTTACTTAAAATAGACCAAATTAACTGAAAAGCTAGTCGAGCATACTTTAAATGCCATAGGTCATCTTTTCATTGTTAGGCTGAATTGGCACGTCCTTAAGTATCTACAAAATTTCATTATGACCGTCAATTGGGAGGTGATTACCTTCATCGATGAATGGATTCTAGCTATTACAAATTGACATACAACGAAAAGCATAATAAGGAAAAACTCTTAATAAAGATGGGCTACTTGAATCATTAAGATGGGCTACATGAACAAGAAATTTGGCAAAAAACAAAACTCATTTGCAAATCCTACACTAGAAAATTGAACTTCCTTTAAAAAAAATCCAAAAAACACTCTAATTAATAGACATTAGTTTTGAAAATACTCTAATAAACCTAGAAAAGTTTTAAAAATCCATAAATTTTGATTCTACAAGAAAACGATTATTTATGACAAAAATGACTATTTATGATAAGAATAGACTCATTTTAGTAAGAAATAGTAGTTATTTTCTTATATGGTTATAAGCTTAAAACCAGGAATGTTCATCCGACCCAACCCGAAAATTAATATTCCAACACGACCCGATTCAGGTATATTCCGATTACCCGATTAGCTTTTTTGAAACAGGTTTCGAAAGAATCGGGTGTTCCAACCCGACCCGATTACAGGGGATGAAAGATTTAACTATATGCTTCATTCAGAACCAAACTATATTGTGCACAAGATGCTCACTTCAAAACTCTAAAACTAAAACAAATCCACATCATCTTCAAAGTAATTAATCAAAGCACAAACCTCCAAAAGCTGCTACAACAAAACCAACCCAAAAAACCACAAAAACCATATCATAAGTGTCAAAATTCGAAATCTAGCAATTACCAAAATTAAGACCAACAACCATCTTATAACCCCTAAAACAAAATTAATCCTCAAAACATACAAACCCATTTCAATCCACTAAGCTCAGAGCGAGCCTAGAAACCAATAGGCTCCAAATCATGCCTCAAGCAAAAGAAGCAAAACTTTTAAATCCATTAAATAAAAAACCAACCTTCAATAAAATCGAAACTAAAACCCACAAAATCATACTAAAAGACAAACATACAGACCTCTTTTTTCATATCAGCCTTACTAGTTATCATAGAGGCAGATAGCAGCCTAGGCAGTGGGCACGCGATCTAACTTGAAGGCCTTGATTCTAGAAGGCCAAACCTAGGGGTTCTTGAAGCAGAGGAAGACATGGCGAACTCAGCGAGTTGACTTGTCCGGAAGTCAGGTCGAGAGAATCCGAACTCGGCGTCGTTTGTGGAATTGGATAGCAAGCCCTCATTCTAGAAGCTTTCGGAGGCATTGCCAATGCGAGAAGTAGGGTTGGTGAGGAAGCTGTCGAATGGGTCGAAGACTGCGATTGGGGACAATGAAGACAACGGGTTAGTGAATGTCAGAGCCTTATCTCTATGTATGGTGCTCGCCATGCCACCACTCTAACAGTTCAAATAATCCTTATTTGAGAAAGTAAAGATGCGACTGAGAGAGCGGCGGAGGTCGGAGCTACTAGAGTCGAGACTAAGTCTAAGAGAGCGGCAGAGTTGGGACTTGGGAGACAGTGAAGAAACAAAGATGGGACTTGGGAGTTGGGAGACGCCCGAAGGAAACCCGATTCTAGAAAAATGAAGGCTAAGTTCAAACAAACATCCAAAATGGTGCTGTTGTAAATAGGTATACTGTATATTTACCATTTTACAAGTATTGATCGAGTAATTATCTGATCCGAACCCGTTTCAAACAGAACAAATAGGAAGCCTTTGTCTTCACCTGTTTTTTGTTTTGGGTCAGTTAAGGTGAGATTTGAATATTGAGTTGAGATGAAAAATAAAAGTTGAATAAAATATTGTTAGAATATTATTTTTTAATATTAATATTGTTTTGAAATTTGAAAAAATTGAATTATTTCTTATATTTTGTGTGAAAATTTAAAAAAATTGTAATGATTAAATGAAATGAATTGAGATGAGTTGAAGGCATTTTCTTATCTAAAACGAACCTAAATCGGCCGGGTTTGTTCAAAAAATGGGATAAGGTACGGAACGCGATTCAATTGTTGAGCCCTACTTGAAACAATAACAACATTAAACACATGTTCTCATTCTAGCCGAAAAAGAAGATGGGAAAAGAACAAAAAATAAATAATAAAAATGACCTTTTTGGTGAACAGATAGATACACATATATAAATATATATATACACATACTTGTACGTACAATAATTGGTACACAATAAATGGAATTGTACCTTTTTTTTCCTCGGATCCTCCATAGTTATATATATATATATATGTGTATATGTCAACTACGAAAGAAAAAGTTGAGTTGTATCCCTTATGTTAAATGCAAGACAACTAAGAAAGCAAGCATTTCCCCTCCAATATTGATGAGTAGTACTAGGCTGCAGGCACAATAATGCAATGATGATCCGTGGCGGCCACCAATTTGGCTGTTTTCTTGGTTCTAAAAAATCTGCATGAAAGGTCATGTTCCAGTATCTCCAATGGCTGCCTATGTGTTTGGACCTCCTCTAATGATAACGACCTTACACATGCCATTTCTTTAACTTTATAAGTTTATGTAGGGACAGCAAAGTGCATGTGCATCCATTTTGCATTCAATTTCTTAATGCTCTGTTCAGTGCTAGCTTGTGCATCATTTTCCGCGCCCAAAAAACTTGACCATTGTCACTATCATCATCTTATAAATTTGTATCTTGGGATCATAAAGAATTACTCATGGGAACCCCATCCGCCCTCATTTTGTTGGATATAGGGAAAGTTGGTCCATTTCATTATAAATCAGTACACAATAATTATGACCATGTTGAGATTTTTTTTCCCTTCCAAGATCCTCCTTTTTTAAGTAATTAATTTTTTTAAATAAGTGATAGTTTCACGTAATGATATCAGAGCAGAGATCATGATCAGCTCGAACTCTGATATACACTCTACCTCATTTAATTAAATATTCTACACATGTGTTAGCTAGGCGCATGTATTTGTTGAAGGAGAGTCTGACCCACATATAAAAAATAGTGTTAAGAATATAATATAAATATTATGTATTTTATTTTATGGGAAAAATAGATTTAATGAAACTAAAAAGATAATGGTATGATGGATGGGAATCCTTACTAATATAACAAAATAATCATTAGAATGTGGAAAATAAAAATCAAATCGAGAAATGAGTTCTAATGATTTTGATTCTATAATTTCCCAAATTGTAATCGAGAATAAAGGTGATTTGTCGACTAAATGATAATTCATCAACATTAGCTAGGGTCTGCATTGAAACTAGCTATCTGTATTAATTAATTGAGGTGGTGGTTGAGTATATATCTCCTCCCCAGCAATATTGTTGCATAATAATTAGTGGAGCATGAAAGTCGTAGCTCCCAAAAAGGAGAAGTATTTATGGAGTCAATTTTTTTTTTCATTTTTTGGGTTTCTAAATTTTTTAAATTTATTTTTCTTTTATTATTTTTCATGAAAAGAATATTTAAAAAATGAGAGAGGGGGGATCGAGGGAAATGAAATAGGTGAATCCTCTCAATTATAATTATAAAAAAAAAATTAAAATACCAATATATTTTATTATTATATATAGGACCCACTTCATATATAGTATATTCCGTATATATGTTAAAAAATGTGTTTGGAAACAGATTTATTCTTCTAACAAAACAAAGATAGTTGTCCAGCCCTCTTGAAGTTAACATATTCATCAATTAATGAAGCGGGCACTAATTGAGAAATTAGAATCTAATGAACTAATTTCTCCATCTTCAATGAATGGTTAATTTTACTTATTGAAGGTCATTAATTAAGAAAGTACTTGATCACATGCTAGCTTCGATATATACAGTACTTATGGCATGCACCAGCTTCTTAGTTAACCGATTTTATTTGCACTGTATTTGCAATAAATCTTAATTAATTTCTACTACTTTTAGGCCGGGCAATTAATAAATAAAACTGTTACAGTCAGAAAAAGATTTCATAAAAGTAAACTTACAAATTGACAGAGTTTCATATGATACATTAGATCTATTTTATAATAAAAGTAGTTTTATAATCAATGAGACCATATCAAACCACGTCAGTTTGTGAGTTTACTTTTATGAAATCTTTCGTTAGCCGGCTAAAACACTTCTCATTAATAAATCACACCAAACCATTTATTAACACTGCACGTACGTACATATGTAGAGAGCTAGATCATGATCAGAGAATAGAATCAAATCTGAATAATTCAGATTAATGGCCGATCGAAGCCTCTTGGAAACAAAGAAGAAGGTAGCTTGTAGTTCGTGTGGGGTCCTTAAACATTTATATAGAAACAAATAAAAGAAGAACACATGCATGAAAGGGATAGAATATTATGCATACATGGCTGATTGACATTACAGAAGCAAGCATGATCGATGTATGTTGTTCGTTAGAATAATGCAGGTGTCAGCTTACATAATCACATGGGATGTCCCTTTCGTGCCATCAGTTTATAATGCCAAAGGCTGATACGTGGTAGCTACCTAGCTTGCTTGCTTGCTGCATCACTCTTAGCTTTAAATATATATATATATATATATATTTATATATTATTCCAAACCCTATCCCTAAAAACGAAACTTCAAACTTCAAACCAATTATTAGCATGCAGCAGCTCATGTGCTGGCCGGTGATCAACAATGGAGAATTGAAAGATCAAGTTCTAGTCTATTAAGTCTTATCTTTTAAATTTGGGGTTTCAACTATAAGAAAAAAATACTTATTAGCAAGCTAACAGTCGCTCTCATCACAAATACTCATTTTTCTTATATATAGTGAGAGACAGACATCAAGTAAAATTATATATATTTTTTACAGTATTTGTAATATTTATACAAATTATAACAATAAATATTGTAAGATCAACTTTATATATCTATATATCTCTCATATTTAAAAGACAAAAGAACTTGAGAGCAGATCAGTTTTTTCTATAGACAGGTGATTCTCTACTACCTATAATTTGTTTGCACGAGTTAATTAGTTTTTTTCCACTTGGTATAAAAATAAAAATAAATTGGCATGCATATGTTTGGATAGTAAGTTAAGATGAGATGAGTTGAGATAAAAGTTGAATAAAATCTCCTTAGAATATTATTTTTAATATTATTATTGTTCTGAAATTTCAAAAAATTGAATTATTTATTATATTTTATGTGAGAATTTTTTAAAATTATAATGGTGAGATGACATGAATTGATAGTGTTAATTTTCTCAATCCAAACTGAGCCGTCTATCTCTTTATAGAAAATATTACTTCAATCAAAATTTAAGTCCCTAACTTTTTACCCATATATGCATGCATGAGACCTAAGCCGACCCGTAGTGAATGGACAGTAAACTATAATGCAAGAATTTAGGATGAATGATGGTAGGTAATTAAGGTAAAACCTGGCTGTGGTATCAAAGGGGCCTAGAATTGATAAGATAATAATAGAAAGACACAGTCTCATTCATGATTCATGCATTTCACACCTTATTCTTTTTGAGGTAATTAGAGTTGATCTGACATTTTGTCTTTTTGGGTTCCTTGTGAATGCACCTAGATGTAGTAGTATCAATTGGTTGGTAAAACCTAGTCATGATGCCACATGGGCCAAAAATAATAGTAGCAATTATGTTGGAAACAATACATGATCGATGCATGTAGTATTGGTTAAGACTTTGTTTTTTATGATAATCCGAATTGATTTTTTTTTTTCACAGTTAATTGTAAAATCAGTATCTGATTTTCATGATTTTACAAATTGAGATCCATCTCTTTTAATTTTTATAAAATTGATATTTAAATTTTAAAATACTTATAATTAAATATCTCTGTCAATCTCCCGCGCACTAGAAAATTAATAGAGGACTCACACATAATTGCGAGTCCTTATTGTGAGTTTTTTGAAGTTCAAGTATCAAATTTGTGAAAATTGAAAACCTAAGTTTGGACTTAACTCAAGTTCTAGTTTTACAATTAACCCCATTTTTTAATACATCCTTTATGATTTTAACTTTGAATAGATGGATACAAACACAATATCTTTACAAATTTATATAAAATAGAAGATGATATGCAACATTTAAAATTAAATCCATAAAGATTTTTTTAAAATAATACTATTTTTTTACAAATATTTGCTTGGTTGGAGGATTGTTGGTGCAAATTTCTTTCATATGTAGTCTCTAGTATTTTTCATTCTAATTTTAAGTCTAAAAGTAGAGTAATAATATATTTACAAACCATTATACAATTATATTTTGAATTGAGAGTATTTTTGTAAAACGATATTATTTTTATAAATTATTTACAAAAATGTCTCCCATTTTGTAAAGGGTTGTAAAAATAGTTGTATATAATATATCAGTTTCATCGACCTAGTTTGGATAGCAAGATATTTTCATCTCATCTCATCTCATCTTAATATCCAAACACCACAAACACTTTTCAATTCTAAATTTTCAACTTTTTCATCTAATCATTATTTAATCATTAAAATGTTCTCAAAATTTTAAACAAAATATAAAAAACAATTCAACTTTTTCAAATTTTTAAACTTAAAAATAAAAATAATATTATAACAATATTATTTTAACTTTATAATATTTTTATTCAATTTTTTCTCTCTCATTTTTCAAAATCTCATAAGCATCTTAATTCAAACAATTTTACTACTATTCACAAAATATTTTATTATTATTCATAAATCATCTCATTTCATCTCATCTAACCAAAATTTTATAGATACTTGTAAAACATGTAATTTTCAGATTCATTCAGCATCCAACTATCGGTCAACTTTACCGTTGGTTTCTATTCTTATGATAAACACCAAAGCTCGGTGATCTAAATTTACATCAGCACCAACTCTCTCTGTCGACTCGGGCAGGTTTGGAGTTTAGATGAGAAATAAAATTAAATTTCATTTAATTCTATTTATTTTTAAATATAATTTATATATAAAATTTTTAAATTAATTATTATAAATTTTTTAAATTTTTAAATAAACAATAATTCTAACTTTTTCATAAGACCAAATAAAAATTATATTATAAAATTATATTATAATAATATTTTTAATTTATAATTCTTTTATTCAAAATTTTTTCTCTTCTTTTTCAAAACTTAAAAAATAATCAATTCAAACTATTTCATTACTATTCATAAAATATTTTACTATTATTTATAAAATTTTCACCTCATATCAGCACTAAAACGTTGCATTCCGCCTCTTCCTTAAAAAAGAAAAGTAGAAAGTAAAATATAATGGGGGTAGACTGGCTAGTCTCACTTTCAAGCAAGGTTTCGTATTCTCTGACTCTGAGCAATGAGGCCCCCCACTCTCTAATATTCTTGCTAATATGGCTCAGTAAAGGGGCCACATCCCAAAAATTCCATGGATATAATAATTTCAAGCCATCATCTACTATTTACTCTCGAAGGTATCAAATCATCACTTATTTTAAAATTTTAAATGAATAAAAATATAGACTTAGATCTCATTTGAAAACTCATGATCTCATCTTATCTTAAAATTTTTTATAATTTTTTTTTAAACACCATTTAAAGATAAATACCTTTTAATTTCAAATTTTTAATTTTTAATTTTTTATCTAATCATCACCTAATCATTTATAAATTTTTCAAACTTCCAAACTAAACATAAAAATCAATTTAAAATTTTCAAGTCTTCAAATAAAAATAATATTAAAAAATTAGATTCTAACATTTTTTTTACTTTATAATATTTTTATTCAATTTTTCTCTCTCATCTCTCCAAGCCCAATAAAATATCTTAACTCAAATTATTTCACTACTATTCACAGATTTCTCATCTCATGATTTCATTCTTCAAACGAGACATTAATCATTTGTATTATATTCTTAACATTCATCCTTAATTAATGAATAATGTTAGATATAGTCATAGAATGTGTAAACACTGCACAATCTTTTTTAAAAATAGTGAAATCCACTATTAAAAATCTTATTTTTTTTCTTGTAAATCATGTATTTACTCATTTTTTTCAAATGGATTACGCAATATTTACGCATTCTATGATTACAAATATCATTTCTCTTAATTATATATTCTTTCACGAAAGGTAACCCCGGAAAGTAGTAATTAGTTCGTAAGCATAGATAAGATAATATTTTCATCATATTTTAAAATATTATATAATTAAAATTATTTATAGAAATATTAATTTAATAATTTGACATAATTCTAAAATTAGATTACCACTTATCTATACCTCAAAATTACGTAATACTTGGTCCTGAATTTTGCTTACAAAGGTCAACACATCATTTGTAGGTAGGATGAACGTTTTAGAAAAAAGAAAATTTTATACACCATATTATCTTCTCACTTTCATCCCACTAAATATGATATAGTATATTTATTATTATTAAATGATCATTTATTACATACTTTTTTATTATTTAATGGTGATGAATGTATCACATATTGCTAAATAAAATGAAAGTAAGATGGTAATATTGTATATAACATTACTATCAGAAAAAAACGATCCTTTGGTGTAACAAGTTTTGAACATTTTGATTTTTTTTTTAAGATTTCAGAGTTGGGGAATTTAGTTGTGTGCGCTACTAATTAATCAACGGCTCGATTGTATCATTAATATATGAAAATTGTCTTATTAATTTTTTTTTTAGGTCCGTCCTCTCTCTTAGGATTAATGTACAGGGAGAGAGAGAGGGTGCAAGAAAAAGAAAACTTTGGTAAACATAAATATTTGAACAGCCACTAAAAAGTGTTGTTGTAATATCTAGATTTTCTTCGACTTAAATTTTATTATCCTCAATCACATATATTATATAACATATTTAAATAATTAGCGTATAATATAAATATAATCACTCAAAATATGTCCTATAGTAAGTTTTGGCACAAAAAGCTACATGAGAAATAATATATGTGCAGTCCTAGGTAGTGCACACCCAAGACACTCGTTTTGAAAAAAGTTGATAAATTTGAGACCTAAATAATTAATTAATTAATTATTTTTTTAATAGTATACCTCATTTTTTTTTTTAAAATAATATGTGAGACTTGCACATTCTAAAACTGTATCTACCATAATTGAAATGCCATAATATAGTGACATGTATCTCAAGGGAATGAATTATATAAAAATATATATATATATGTATTTATAATGTCTCCTTTTCCTAAATGGCTGAATAAGCATTTGTTAAAAAAAGTTTGGCATTAATAGCAGAAAGAAAAGAGGATGAAGTTGGTCTAAAACGGTGCCTTTTGGATCATTAAACTAGATTTAAGAATGACCTGTTCTTGAACTTGAAAGTAATTCTATAATGGAGGAAGGAGGTCTGTTCTGACATGTCAATTTAAAACTAGTTCTTTTCCCGGAGTTATGAAAATGGAAGGAAGAAAGAGCATCATGCACATGGCAGACCTCAACCTCCCCCCCATGTTACAAGTTCCCTCCCTTTTATCTGTCCCCACTTTTCCCCTTTATAAAACCCCCACCTGCC
The DNA here is from genome assembly GCA_003123785.1 of Pterocarya stenoptera. Lineage (NCBI taxonomy): Eukaryota > Viridiplantae > Streptophyta > Magnoliopsida > Fagales > Juglandaceae > Pterocarya > Pterocarya stenoptera. The sequence continues at coordinate 186,614 of QEOT01000848.1, read as the reverse complement.
TCCCCTTCCTCCTCTGCCACACATCCACCCTCAAAATCACGCTCCTTCCTTCCTTCCCTGCCTTCAATTTTCCTGCCATTTCTTCTGCACCATGTGCAGCTCCAAGGCCAAAGTGACTGTTGGCATTGATGCCATTCCAAACCCCACTGTTGCTAGAATCAATGGCAGGCCGGTCCTTCAACCCACCTGCAATCTTGTTCCTAGATTGGAAAGGCGTAATTCATTGAAGAAAGTGTCCCCAACACCTTCCCCTCTGGCACCACCACCACCACCTCTGCCAACTTCTGCAACTAGTCCTAAAACCAAGGCTTTGCTGACACCTCCAATCTCTCCAAAGTTGAAATCCCCGAGACCACCTGCAGTTAAGCGAGGGAATGACCCCAATGGCTTGAGTTTGAGTGCAGAGAAGATTGTCATCCCAAAAGTTTCCACCAAAACTCCCACTTTAGAGAGGAAGAAGTCGAAAAGTTTCAAGGGTATTATTTATGGTGATGGAGCTGCAGTGAGTTGTGTTGGGGTTTCTCCTCTTGTGGAGGCATCCTTGAGTTACTCTTCGTCTTTGATCACTGAGTCTCCAGGAAGCATTGCTGCGGGGAGGAGGGAACAGATGGCTCTGCTGCAGGCTCAGAGAAAGATGAGAATTGCCCATTATGGAAGATCAAAGTCTGAAAAGTTTGAGAAAGTGGTTCCCTTTGATTCTTCGAGTGATATCACAACAAAAAACGCTGAAGAAGAGAAGAGATGCAGTTTTATCACTCCCAATTCAGGTATGTAAATATTTGTACAATGATTCTTATTATTTTACTTTGAAAATGCTATGAGCTGTGCTGATCAATATCTTCTTTTTCCATGCACAGATCCCATCTATGTCGCTTACCATGATGAAGAATGGGGAGTTCCTGTCCATGATGACAAGTAAGCCTCTCTGTCCCTCTTTCCTCTCTCTCTCACATTCACACACACGCCCATAATATGACTGATTTCCTATCTCCTATCTGTCAAGCAGGATGTTGCTTGAATTGCTGGTCTTAAGTGGTGCTCAGGTTGGTTCAGATTGGAGCTCAATCTTGAAAAAACGCCAAGATTTCAGGTTGGGTTCTTTCTTTCCACCAACACACACAATGGAATTAGTTTTTGTGTCATATTTTCTTGTGAGATTAACAGATACAAAACTTTTTTCTTGATTCAGGAATGCATTTTCTGGATTTGATGCAGAAACTATTGCCAAGTTCAGTGACAAACAAATGATGTCAATTAGTTCAGAATATGGCATTGACATAAGCCGACTTAGGGGCGTCGTCGACAACTCTAACCGAATTCTTGAGGTAATTAAACTATTAAGGCATCCTATTTCATTCTACCAGAAAAGGATAAAAAGAACAGAAAATAGGAAAAGCATCAAACCACACAAACTATTGGTCCTTTTCACTCTTCAATCTGTCTTCAGTTCCTTCTTTTCAAGACCCTTATGATCACACTTGAAATGCAATTTTTCCTGGTTTAAATGGACTTTCAAGTAGGAAAGGACAAATCCAAATGCGCATTGCTACAGTATGTGAATCGATCGTCAACAGCTTTTTAAACTGCCCTGATTTTAAAAAGCAGGCCCCACATGGCCAGTTGAGCTCTATGCAAAATGTGAAGAAATTTTTGTCATATTATATTGCAAAAAAAGGGATTTCCACGAGTTTTCTAAGCGTTTATTGTCATGCAAATTTTGCTGTCTCAGATTAAGAAAGAGTTTGGGTCATTTGACAAATATATTTGGGGGTTTGTCAATCACAAGCCAATCTCCACTCAATACAAAGCAGGCCACAAAATCCCTGTGAAGACATCAAAATCAGAGAGCATTAGCAAAGACATGGTCAGGAGGAACTTCAGGTTCGTTGGTCCGACCGTGGTTCATTCGTTTATGCAAGCCGCTGGCCTCACCAACGACCACCTGATCACTTGCCACAGGCACCTCCAGTGTTCCTTGATGGCAGCCACCCGCCGCACCGCCACCGAACCAGCTCTATAGACTCAAATGACATCAAAGAATAAGGAGATCAGAAGATAATCTAGAAGTACTCAAAACATTTAAGTATGCAGATTGCATAGTTTGCTAACTATATTTTGGGGTTAATGGTTGTGTACAATACTGAAAAGGTAGAATTGGATTCACTTGTGAGACGCTGTGAATTTTTTTTATGACAGTGTGTGTATTTGAATTAATAGATAATTTAGAAGAGATTGATTGTTAGGGAGTAGAAGGGATAGGGATATGGGTGTGGTGCAAAGGTGGGATCCGGGGGCCAAGGAAATTGGCAGCAATTGGAAGGCAATGGCATGTGTTGGTGTCAGTTTGCTTTTTTTATTGCATGTGATCAACAAGACTTTGCATTATTTGGGTTTCCTTTAACAGCCTGTGTGGGATAATGGTAGAGGGAAAGTAGGACCACCTTTCCTTCTATCTTGCTTTGTTTTATTGAGTTGTACTTTATTTTATTTTTCTAACTTTTTTTGGGTTGTGGGGAATATTTATACCCTAATGTATCCTGGATTTGGTGTGGTTTTTCTGAGTTGTATTGATACATTTGCATGTGCTTTTATACTGTCTGCTTAATAATGTATACTTTTTAAGATGTTAACCATATAAAGATAGGTATCTTCTCCACTTACCCAATTTCTTTCTCTTGCAAATATCCTCCCGTTTTTGGTCTTTCTTTCACTCTTCTCTCTCTCGGTGTCACTGCAATAAGTTGGTACATTTGAGATAAAAACAAAATCCATGCCTAAAAGTGATTATTTTTTTTTTTTTAAGAGACTTCGGTTTGGATAACAAGATACTGCCATCCGATCTCATTCCAATATACAAACAACACATACAAATATTTTTCAATTTTAAATCTTTAAATTTTTATCTAATCATTACAAATTTTCTAAACTTTCAAATAAAATATAAAAAATAATTCAACTTTTCAAATACCAAAACAAAATTTATATTAAAAAGTTATATTATAAAGTATACAGATAATATCTTAAAAAGTATATTATTGTTGGATCAAGATCCCAAGAGGTTCAAGTGGGAAAGAGAGTGCAATATGAAATTGATCGTACAATATTTATTGATGCTTGTATAATTATTTTAGACAATATTAAATGAGCAATAAATGATGTAAAATTCATCTCATATGTCTCTCTGGCTAAGTCCTACAAATTGGGGCAAGAACTTGATGTGATAATTTAAATATTTTTCCAATATTAGGGATGGAAAGAATTTTTTTTATAAGCAAGCAAGCATATATATCATTAAGATATGGACAACGAGATACATGAAGAGAGGGTAGAGTTCCTTAACAAACATCCTATTACATCACAAAAATAAATAAATAAAACAATCAGGTTTTGGAACCAAAATCTTGATCCCCACCAATACCCTACCAAGAGGGAGTCGTCTTAAATGACGATTTTTTGTAGTTGTGTGATTCCACCGCTGGATGCAGTGGATGTTGAATGTGCATTGTAGTTTGTTGTTCTGAGATACTTCCTGAAGAGATCCGTATTCCTTTCCTCAAAATTATCGGTTAGAAAAAGCTGAAACATAGTAGGAAGAATTTGTTTCCCTTCAAACATTAATATTAGAGAAATGATATATTTGTATTCATAGGATGTACAAGTCTTGTGTACTCTCTTTGAAAAAAAAAAGATAAATCTGTAATCCACTTAAAAAAAAATATTATTTTCTTTAGTAATATACCTCACTTTAAAAAAAAAAATGCACGAAATTTATGCACTTTAAAATTATATACATCATTACTCTTAATATTATGTTCGAGCGATTCAACCGAGATCCGATGGGAATAGTCCTTTTATTTTTTGGGGGCAGGAGGAAAATCCTAGTTTAAGATCATTAATTAGACCATTTATAGTTGGCTTGTATTCGGAGTTTATCTATGCATTGACTAGTCATAACTGTAACTTTCTTTATGGATGAAATGAAATCTATTTTCTATCAAAAATAAAATAAAATAGATCATTTGTGCATTGCCATAACAACTCAACCCTAACTAACTACTATTTGAGTATACAGTTCTTCTATATACAGTCGTTAGATACATCGGCGTGCAGTCGTCCATGCCACGTTAGATTTAAAATGAATTGTTTATTCTTTCTCTAAATGCACATGTTTTCTCTCATCAGCTCTCTCATCAACTCTCTCTATCTCTCGCTCCTCGGGTCGTCTCTCTCTCTCATCAGCTCAGTCTTCCTCTCTCATCAGCTCTCTTTCTCTCATCAGCTCGATCTTTCTCTCTCATCAGCTCTCTCTCATTAGCTCGATCTTTCTCCATCATCAACTCTCTCTCCAGCAGCTCGGTCTCTCTCTCTCATCTCTCTCTCTCATCAGCTCGGTCTCTCTCTCATCAAGTGTCTCCATATCAGCCCCGTTTGCACCAAGTGCTTGCCAACAAGCATTTTTCTTGAGTATTAGATTGCAGCCTTGTACAGGTGAATATCAAAGACTTAACTTTTGTCAACATCTTGACCATACTACCTCCAGATTTTAAAGCACGCGGAGAAAGCCGTTACAATATAATAAAGTGATATCTCCATTGATTAAAAACCATAATTTATAAAAGTAATGATATAGAAAAGTTATAAATGTACAAATCTTAAATAAATCTTTTATAAAAAAAAATAGATCTCACAAAAAGAGGATTTTCAATAATTTTTATGTTTTATAAAAAAACATAAGTCACATTTGTATATTTAAGACTTAAATATATCATTATTCTTTATGAAAACATCTCGATGCACTACATCCAACCAAATTAGCTGAAGTTGCAACAAATTACAATACACTAGCAAGAGATTTCGCAACGGAATAATGAGTAATGTTAAATACAAGTTTCAAATAAATAAATCTCATACATTTTTTTTGTAAAAATGCGGGTCCCACTAATAAAGAATAGTTTTTCAGTAGAATCTACTTTTTTACAAGAATTTATATGAGACTTGTCTATTAAAAATTTGTACAAATCATTATCTAATCATTACAAATTTTTCAAACTTTCAAAAAAAATATAAAAAATAATTCAACTTTTTAAATATCAAAACAAAAATTATATTAAAAAGTTATATTATAAAGTATACAGATAATCTCTTAAAATGTATATTACTCTTGGATCAAGATCCCAAGAGGTTCAAGTGGGAAAGAGAGTGAAATATGAAATCGATCGTACAATATTTATTTTTGCTTGTATAAATATTTTGGACAATATTAAATGAGCAATAAATGATGTAAAATTCATCTAATGTGTCTCTCTCTCTTGCTTACTCCCTCAAATTGGGGCAAGGACTTGATTTGATATTTTTCCAATAGTAGGGATGGAAAGAAATTTTTTTCCAAGCAAGCAAGCATATATATCATTAAGATATGGACAATGAGATACATGAAGAGAGGGTGAGGTTATCCAACAAACACTCTATTACATCACAAAAGTAAAAAGAAAAATCAAGTTTTGGAACCAAAATCTTGATCCCCAACAATTCCCTACCAAGAAGGTGTTGTCTTAAATGACGGTTTTTTGCAATTATGTGATTCCACCGCTGGATGCGGTGGATGTTGAATGTACACTGTAGTTTATTATCCTGAGATGTTTCCTGAAGAGACTCATATTTATTTCCTCAAAATCAGCGATTAGGGAAAGCTAAAACATAGTAGGAAGAATTTGCTTCCCTTCAAACATTAATTTTAGAGATATTATATTTGTAGTCATAAGGTATATAAATCTCATGTACTTCTTTTAAAAAATAAATAAATAAATCTGTGATTTACATAAGAAAAAAAATATTTTTTTAATAATATATCTCACTTTTTTTTAATAAAAAAAATACACGAAATTTACGTACTTTAAAATTATATATATACATCATTACAATATTATGTTCGAGCGATTCAACCGAGGTCCGATGGGAATAGTCCTTTTATTTTATGGGGGCGGTAGGAAAATCCTAGTTTAAGATCATTAATTAGACCATTTGTGCATTGGTGTAACAACTCGACCCTAACTAACTACCATTTGAGTAGATTCCAGCCTTGTACAGGTGAACATGAAAGACTTAACTTTTGTTAACATCTTGACCACACTACCTCCAGATTTTAAAGCACACGGAGAAAGCCGTTACAATGTAATAAAGTGATCTCTGTTGAATAAAAACCATAATTTTGCAACGTGATACTTGTATATTTAAGACTTGAATATATCATTATATTTTATGAAAACATCTCGATGCACTCCATTCAGCCAAATTAGCTGAAGTTGCAACAAATTACAACACACTAGCAAGAGATTTTGCAACGGAATAATGAGAAATGTTAGGTAAAGTCTCACACAATTTCTTTGTAAAAATATAAATCTCACTAATAAATAATAGTTTTTTTAAATAGAATCTATTTTTTTACAAGTACTGTATGAAATTTCTCTATTTAAAACTTATACAAATCATTTTCCTTAAATAAGATAAAAGAAAAACTCTTGAATCATGGAAGCCCATGTACGACTGTGTACGACTGTGCACGGGCTGACATGGTAGTGAGCCTTAACATGGCAGTGTCGCGGCCTGTGTATGCCCTTGCACAACCATTTGTGCCCCTAGCTTAGAGCATTTATATCCCATGTCCCAAACCACCACTTTTTTTATAATTTGAGGTTTATTTTAAGGTTATGATCAAAATATTCCCTACATCTCAGTCTCTATTTTAGAAAAAATATTTAAGAGATGAACAGTAATTCTCTAAATATAGGAAATTATTATTCATCCCCTAAACTATTTTTATCAAATTTTATCCGAATACATAAAATAAATTATTCTTTCAATCATCTACACTTTCTTTCATACTCATATTTGTTATTGCTTTAAATGATATTTTTAAAAATAATTTATTTAATTAAGAAAATATTTAAAAAATTAATTTTAAAAATATTATCATATCCACAAAATAAAAATAAAAATAAAATTTTTGTTTAAAATATTCACTAGAGTAATAGTTCAAAATATAAGAAAAAAATATTGAGTAGTTAAGTTTGTAAATGGAACTGAGAGAAAAAAGTAATAAATAAAAAATAGAGAAATATTATTTTAATAGAATATAGAAATGATAGGGAATAGGATATAGGAGGTTTTTGAAATATGAGTAAAATTTAAAAAAAAAAAATTTAGAAAATATACTTTTTTAACTAAATTATAGAAAATTTTATGGAAAATACGATGTGAATGCTCTTATATAATATGCTTACCCTTATTTTTTAATCCAATGACGTCTGTCTTCGTGTATTTGTTAAAATTAGCACTTCAAGTTAAAAATTGAACAAGATTAAGTTGAAACGAGTAACAGAGCTTATAGCCGGTAAGAACAATAGAGCCGGTCCAAGGGTATTATTTTCAGATATTCTCAATTTCTTAGATCATTTCACTTTTATTTATAAACTATTCATTACTATTTTCCTTACTATTCACAAATTATCTGTTATACTCTTGAGTTCATTTGGATAGTGAGATAAGATGAAAGAGTTTTAGATGAGTTGAATAAAATATTATTAGAATATTAATTTTTAATATTATTATTATTTTGAAATTTGAAAAAGTTAAATTATTTATTATATTTTATACCGAGATTTGATAAAATTGTAATGATGAAATGAGATGAGATAAATTAAGAGTGTTTCTGTATCCAAACAGAGCCTTAATATCCAAACAGAACCTTTTTATTAGCTAAGGCGTCACCTATACAAGGATCCCAAAAATAAAAGTGTAAATTTTTATTTGTTAGAAAAAAAAAAAAAAGGTATTACATTAAATAAAAATCTAAAAAGAGCCGCATTTTAAATATTTTCTTCATGCGTGCAAGGCCCAATGATATCCCAAAAAAGAAAACTATTCAAAAAAATAATAATAAAACCTCATTTTATTTAAAATTTTGAACAATATTTAATATAATGATATATATTTCATTTTATTGTAAATAAATAAAAAATATCATTTTAAATTTTACCTTAGACTTCCATTTGTATTACGTCACCCCTAAAGAAGAAGATAATAATAGTTACATAGACACAGAAAAAAAAAAAAAAGGAAACATGGAGTTATTGTAGGATAACAATGACGTTTTCCAACTTGTACATTTGGTCTCCAATCAAGGACAATTGTGGGACAAATGTCCAATACATGCAAATAACATCTTAAGATTGTGCACACGGGCCAAGTTATATCTAGGCTGGATTAACGCACAGATCGCGGCCCAGTGCTGCATGGGCAGCAGACTGGTTGCACTATCCGCCCCTACACTTGCGGTGGCCCACTATCTCTTGACCTTTTTTTTATTATAAAAAGAGAAATAGAGAAATAAAATACATAATGAAGTTTGAAAATAAGAGCAAAAATATAATGACAAAAAAGAAAGAAGCCAACTACGAGGAGGTCGCCACCCATGGCCACCCGTTTGGTTAGGGCATGCAATCCGCTGGGTGGCCACCCTATGAGTGACCCACACCTCATATGGGCCACCCAACTGGGTAGCCACCTTGGGTACCCTTAGGCTGTCCAAATTTTTCAAAATTTTGAAATATATTTTTGTTTTTAAATATATTTTGCTCTTTATTATTTATAAATTTAATCAATTATTTTTTTTAAAATAGATTTTATGAATTTAATTGATTTTATTATTTTTTAGGTTAATTTTTTAGTTTTTATGTGTTTTTAGAATTAATTTAGTTTGTTAACATAATCTACCTCTTCCTATCAGTTTAAGCTTTTTAAACAAACGGGTAATTTTACATACATTTGTTTTTAATTTTATAACTTTTAAATGGGCCAAAGCATAGATATTAAATTATAAAAAAAAAAAACCATAAACTATCTGAAAATATAGAAAGGTCCCTAAGCATAAGCCTGAGGGCTAGTTTGAGTAATGGATGAGAATACTCCACTACTGCTTCATTATTTTATTATTACTTTTTACTTATTTTTAATTACTATTTACTATTATTTACAAATATTTAATATTTTATCATTATTTTTTCATTACTTTTTTATTACTATTCACAAAATATCAAAAATCACGTCACTACCTAAATACAATCTAAGACAATACGAAGCAAGGTATTTAGCTAGAACGTATCCGTAATATGTATAATGCAGATACTCAATCTTAAATATTGAATGCAAGTAGATATTCGCTCGGATGTGGATGGAAATGCGGGTGCGAGTCATCTGTAGTTACACTCGAATAAGGATCCAAATTTCTTAAGATGTTCTGATCCGGATACGTATGAACAGGCTTACAATCGAGTTGAAATATAAAAGATATATTTTAGTTACTTCAACTCTTTTGACTAGCTAGCAACTCCCCCAATGAACTTATCAGCCTATATTTTTTAAAGAACTTCTTACCATATAGACAAAAATGATAAAGCTAATGCTAATGGTTTCAAGAACATTGGTTTAATAATCATCAAACCGCACAAGAAATTAAGCAACTAATGATGAAGATAAAAGAAAGTTGCTCATGAAGTGAAACCCTTTATAGAACTCATTAAAGATAAAAATATTCAGGAGAAATCTACCCAAAACCTTTACAATCATTCCCTTCTACAAAATTATTGTGAAACCATAATCCTTAATTGGCGTGCCAAATGACTAAAATCATGCATGTTTTCCCTTTTGGCTCATCAAAATAATTGCTCAATATATAAAGTAGCTACTTTGAAAATGAATTTCGTGCTCCTTGTTCAGCTCTTAGGTTGATGGAGCCTCATAATTCACTAGTAGGCAATCTTAGCACATACAACTAAATAAAAAAAGAATAATTCTTCTTATCAGTCACTATTCACCCCCACATCTCACACTTTATGAAGAAAAAAAAAGAAAAAATTGTCAAGTGTGGGATGTGGGGTGAATAGTGACTGATGTATAGTAAATCTCTAAAAAAAAATCTTCTGCTAACAAATATATATATTAATAATTATATTTAAAAGTCTTTACAACGCATACCATCTACATAATATAATTTGATTTAGAAGATAAATTTTAAAATTTGAATCTTATAAATAAAATTATGTTATATAGATAATGTGTGGTACTATAGACTACTCATATGTATATTACTAAAATAAAAAAACCAAATTTCATCGCCGACAAAGAAACAGTACTGCAACATGCAAGACTCAAGTAAGATGCCAACAGATTAGAGAACAAATAAAAGCAAGATTGCATTGAACTTTGTAGAGAATGTCAAGGGTTTGAAATACCTTGAATGATCATATGGTACTAGGTCCCGTGATTGAAGATCGGATATGGATAGCTTATTGTATGCAATTTGCCAAGCTAACTCGGTACGCGCGTGTGAAGACGATGACGAAAAAGGTAAGTTTATGGGGCACGATCGAGGGGATTATGCAGTGCAATTGGCTTGCTAGTCCCTTTAAAACAAAGGCTTTGAAAATGAGACTACACATTAGTGGCAAATCAAGCTCGAGGCAAAGGAAAATGGCTTTCGGCCAAAATTGCAGTTGTGTAGGCATGAGGGAGTGTTGGCAATGGTGCTAGTGATAAGAACAGTACTGAGATTCACCATCCAGGGCAGGTTCTCTTTTGGGAAGCGAGGTGGGGTTAAAAGAAAACCGACGAGGTCATGGATGAAAAAAAAAATTGAATTGGTGGAAAACATTAGCCCTGTGTGGGTGGAAAAATTTATATAGAAGAATAAGGAAAAAGAGTACGTTCAAAGAAGACAATAAAATGCCTTGCTTCATAGGTGAAGTGCTGCAATAAATAGCTTAAATATTGTTGGCGTATCCAATGTTTGTGAATGGTGTTGGATTTGTGGAGCTTGGTTTGTAGTTATGGCGGCCTGATTTGATGAACCGACCCGCCAAGGTTTCATCACCATTTTTTGGTGGAGTTTTAATAAAGTTTGGGCTATGGGAGTGCAAGCTTGGGCCTATCACAAGCTTGGACTCAAGAAGCGCTAGACAAAGAGTTTGCTTGAAGTTCGCGCAACAGGTTGCTCAAGCAAAGTTCAGGCAAAGAGTTTACTCGACAGTTCGTTCGAGCGAACATCGAATAAAAAGTTGGCTCGAGATGCACTTGACACTCGGCTCGAGTGAATAACACTGAATAGCAAAAATTAGGGCTTCCATTGTGTAACACTATAAATATGTACTTAATGAACAATATAGCATATTCCTTAGAATAATAAGATTCTCTGCAACTCTGTTGACATAGGCACATTACCGAATCATGTTAATTTTGTATCGTGTGATTATTTATTCACTCGATAAGTGTCATCCCCACGTTTTCACAACAAATGGGGATGACACTTATCAAGACACAGGCAAATGAATTTTGAATTTGTTGATTTTAGCCTCATGACATTTGGATACAAGAAAATATGGTGAGCCTCTTGTATCCAAACATCAAACTTATCTCATTTGATGGTGTGTCATTGTCGCCACTCTATGACCAACATCAATAACTATCTCCATGAACCAGACATAAAGTTAAGCTTGAGCCTAAATTTTTTTATTAGAATTGAATCCATTGAATGTGACACACGTGTTTCACATCCATAACGGCCTAGTTCCTATTACTCAATCCAGTAGTGAGAGAAGGTGGGAGATGCTTTTGGGCAGAGAAGAAAGCAAAAGTTCATAAACCTAATGTTAAGACGTGTTTCGTAACCACCAGCCTTGAACCGCATCCTGAATTTGTAAAAGAAATAAGATGGGGTGGTTGGGTGTGTCTGGGACACCTTCAATGCCCAAATCAGAAGAATGTTTCCATGGGAGAACCAGAGAGAAGAGAGAGAGAGAGAGTCAGGAATGTGTACTGAGTGATTTCCCTTTCATTTGTTAGCTTTACGCTACTTATATCCTTCCTGTTGGGGTCTTGTCGGCTCAGATTGTTATACTGCCCCCATTAAATGCGGCAGTTCCTTTCGACAACAAGATCTCCAGTCGGGATCTCATGCTGGCGCTCCATGTAGGTGCATTTAATGCTGCGTAGCCTTTTGCCCATTACTCGAATGGGGATGTGCCGTTGCTTAAGCCCGCCTGGGCCTTCTTCCTGCATCAGTGGGCCAGGTTTGATTATCCCAATTTTTCAGCCTTGAAGCATTATAGACATAGGCCCAATCCATTAAAGGGGGGAGAGGGGGAAATATTCCCTTCCAATTACCCCGCAAATTCTTACCATATGAATGATGGAAATTGTCCTTGATACCTCCATGACATTTTCGTACCCCTATGATCAGCACCCGTGGTAGTTTGTGATCACATTCCTAGGGAAACGTGTGATGCCTCATTTTCCACGTTCACCCAGAGGACGGGAGTTATGAACCTTGCGCCCGACACTCCACTTCTATTGACACCTATCACTACTTTAACTAACCTATAGGCTTAGAGGGCCTATTTATAGCAACAAACTCAAGTAGCCAATCTTTCCCTGCCTATATTATCTACTCTCCTCTCTTGCTGACTCATCTTTCAACATTGCTCAAACCCTAGGAGATGGTTCAAGGAATGCTTCCCGTTCGTCATCCCGAGATTCACATTTGCATGGTCCAGAAGCCCCCTTTTAGGGTTTGGGGCGTCTGTCCCATGGTGCCTCACAATATTTTAAGGGATACCACTGGTGAGCATCTACCTTTAGCCTAAATCTGTATGTTGTGCGTGATTCATTCTAGATATTATACTACATTACCTTGGAGATCCCGGGACCCAACCAGGGGACCAGGGACTCAAAGGGGTTCACCTTGAAAGTGGCTCTATTTTCTATGATGTTTTCGAACGGGCAGTGACTTCCTTTCTGCATCCCCGTTAGGGATTTTCTAGACTTTGTTGGGCTAGTCCCGATGCAACTCCACCCTAATGCGTGGAGGATATTGATGTCATGTTGCGTCGTTTGGCGCATGGTGCTGAGTGTCAAGGATGAGGAGTATCCTAACCTGATAGCTAGGGAGTTCTTATACACCTATCAGATTCAGGGCTGTGAGGGCAACGTGTGTAGTTTTAGGTCCCAACCCAAATTTCGGGTGGGCCACCATGAACAACGATTCTCCCACATCAAGTATTGGTTCAAGAAGTTCTTCTTTGTGTCAAGAGGAGGTTGGGAATTCCCCGTTTGGGCCGTGTGGGGAGTTGTCCCTGACGACAAGGAGTTCACAATAAACTTGTTTGCCCATGAGCGTGCATGCATTGAGAGGGTTTATGCCTGACTAGAAGGGCACCAGAAGGAGGTTTGGAGTGAGGCTATACTAACCATGGTGAACATCAAACGGTTTATAGTAATTCCTAGCCAATCGAGGGTTTCTGGCCACAACTTTTTAAGGGAGACATTTGATTTTTCGTGGTGAAAAGAGGCCCCGTAGTCTTGTTGCAGAGGATAAGGGAAAAAAAGGATCTCATCGAGAGCAAGCATGGGTTTTCGAACTCCAATAGTAGTCAGGGGGAAGGGGTTTCACCTCATCCTGGAAGCTCAAGCCAAACTCCACGAGCTCAACGTGTTGCTTGGATTGGGGCATTCCCACAATCAGCACAATAGGCTAGGCAAACGAGGAGAGCGAAGACTCAACGCAGCCCATCCTACCCAAACTACATTCAAGCCATCATGTAGCAAGCAGAGGCTAATTTCGTAGTAGCGATGGGAGTCAATTGCCCAACGTCCTTCCCAAGGGGCGATTTGACATAGTAGCTCCTACCCCACTGGGCACTTAGGAGCAGTCCACGATATCTGACTAGGTAGAGCGAGAGCTCAATATGGTCTTCTTCATGACCTTCCTAGACCTCGTCTTAGTGGGTTCAGTAACTATCGGTGTCCCCTTCAAGGGTATAGATGAGACATCTTCAGTTGAGGCAGTGGGGGAATCGACAAGGGGAGAGCCTTCCTCATTCACTCCCCTCGATGGTGTCTGAAGGTGAGACCCCCCACTTTTGGCTTGGTGATCGAAGATTTTCCCAAATGCGACCAAGATGACCCTTGGTTGTAGACCTAGGTAGGGGAACAACTTCTTCATCTTCCTCCCAATCTGGTGCTCTATCCAGGGTAGGGACAACACAAAATGAGGCAAATACAAAAACTCTGACGAAACGCCCTGTTGACGAGGGCGCATTGGAATCCTCAGCCAGTGGTGGAGACATCAAGGATGTGGTAGAGCCTTTAGCTGGAGAGCCATCTCGCACCTGGGCGTTGAAATGCTTGGTTGTAGGGGAGGCCATCAATGGTCAGTATGTGGGTCCCCCTTGGTGGGGCCAAGGCATGTCCTTTGAGGAAGAGGACAAGGCACATCGGGATTTTTCGTAGTTGGCCCGAGCGGAGGTGGTGCCTGGCAGAAGTCGTTCGTGACACAACCGCCTGCTCAAAGGGCTCTTGTCTCTTGTTAGCTTTTTTCACAGGAGATTGATCACCTAGCAGCTTGGATTAATGATGGGAGCCTTTGCAACCCAGGCCTAAGAAGAAGTACTCGAGGCCCCGACGAAGAGAAACTATGGGCTGGAAGCTTTCATCGACATGTTTCGGCGGTGGCATAAGAAGCAGAGGGAGTGCTCCCGCCTTCATGAAAGGGATGAGGAAATAAGGCACCACCAATATAAGTTCAAGATGCTCGTTTAGGAGTGAGACGTTGAGACGTTGAGACGCCGATAGGGAGAGGCTATCCCGCTAGGAGGTCGAGCTGCTGGAGCTAAGAGAGTTTTGCTAGGAGCATGAAAAAGTTGTTCTATAGGTGAAGAAATCCCTCTAGGACTTGGAACTGCAGCATGCGCGGGAGCTCTGGGAGTGAAAGAGGCTTGAGGAGGAGGTCAGATCTCGGGATTGGTTGTTCGCGGGACTTAACGACTCCCTTAGAATAGGTAGGGAAGAGATTGGATCTCGAGACGGACAACTTGGGGCCCTAAGATCTGAGCTGACCTCAGCCAGGGGCGAGATCTTCACCTGTGACCTTTAGGTTGCTTCCTTGGAGGCCTAGTTTGCCTCTTCTCAGGGAGACCTGTTGTGGATCTCTCCCCAGTTAACGACGGATAAAACTGTCCACAACAGGGCTTGGGGCTATGGTTATCAAGATGGCTTGGAAAAGATGCGAGACATTGTTCTTGAGAACTCTGAGGTCAACCTCCTTGAACTCGACCTAAAGACACTGTGTCTCGATAGTTCCTCGCTCCAGTTCCTTGATTTCTTGGGCTGTGATTTGATGCCCGATGCCTTCCCATCCCCAACACCTCATCCATGACCTATTAATAACGCCTGTATACATGCTTTTCTATATTATTTTATGTCACTGCCATGTTTGCTACCTCGCCTTGGCACGGAGAATTTTGTATTTGGTTGCATTTCGAATGCATAATGAACATGATTCTTGACATACATAACTGTTGATTTTTTTTGCAAGTACATGTTTGGTTTTTTTCCTGCCTATTGTAGTTTTTGTAATTCTGTGTTCTTCACCCTGACTCGACTTAAGGCTCGATTGAGTCTCTTTCATTGCAGTGTGTTTCTCGCAAGTGTTTGTGTCGCCCATTGGGGTTTGACAAGGGTTGTGGTATTCGACCAAACCTGTTGCGAGCGTTGCATGTGCACTGGGTGGCATAGAAAGACTGAGACACTGAGACACTTGGGAGAAGTGTTCCCTCCTATAATCGACGGGGTGCTAGTGCGGAACATCAACTTAGATAACTAGGTGGGTGATGGACTCGACCGCGCTGGATGACAAGGAGAGACTGGGACACTTGTGAAAGGTGTTACCTCCTATAATCAGTGGGATGTGAGCACGGAGTATAGATTTAGATAACCAGGTGGGAGATGGACTAGCCATACTAAGTGACGAGGAAAGGCTGAGACACTTGTGAGAGGTGTTCCCTCCTATAATTGTCGGGGTGCAAACGCGGTGCATCAGCTTAGATAACAAGATTGCGATGGATTCAACTGCTCTGGGCGGCGAGGAGAGATCAGAGATTGAGGCACTTGGGAGAGGTGTTCCCTCTTATAATCACTGGGGTGTTAGTGCAAACCATCAGCTTAGATAACAAGGCGAGAAATTGACTCAACTACGCTAGGTGGCTAGAAGAGACTGGGGCACTTGGGAAAGGTGCTCCCTTTTATAATTGCTGGGGTGCGAGTGTGGAGCATGGACCTAGATAGCCAGACAGGAGATGGACTCAACTGCGTTGGGTGGTGAGAAGAGACTGGGACGCTTGGGAGAGGTGTTCATTCTTATAATCACTAGAATGCGAGCTTGAAGCATCGGCTTAGATACCCAGGTGAGAGATAGGCTCAACCACACTGGGTGGCAAGGAGAGATTGACACATTTGAGAGAGGTGTTCCCTCCTATGACAGCGTTGGGTGGCAAGGAGAGACTGAGACAATTGGGAGAAGTGTTCCTTTTTATACTGTTCGAGGTGCGAGTACGAAACATCGGCTTAGATAACCAGGCAAGAGATGGACTCGATTGTGCTGGGTGACAAGAAGAGACTTGGATACTTGAGAGAGGTGTTCATTCTTATAATCACCAAGGTGCGAGCTTGGAGCATCGACTTAGATACTCATGCAAGAGATGGACTTGATCGCGCTGGGTGGTAAGGAGAGACTGGGACATTTAAGAGAGGTGTTCCTTCCTTTGACTGTGCTAGGTGGCAAGGAGCGACTGAGATATTTGGGAGAAGTGTTCCTTTCTATAATGTTCGAGGTGCGAGTATGAAACATCAGCTTAGATAACCAGGTAGGAGATGGACTCGACCGTGCTGGGCAGCAAGAAGAGACTGGGACACTTGGGAGAGATGTTCTCTCTTATAATTACCAGGGTGCAAGCGCAGAACATTGGCTTAGATAGCCAGGTGGGAGATACACTCGACTGCATTGGGTGATAAGGAAAGATTGAGACATTTGGGAAAGGTGTTCCCTCCTATAATTGCCAGGGTGCGAGCGCGGAGTATCGGCTTAGATAACTAGGCGGGAGATAGACTCGACTGCGCTGGGTGGCGTGAAGAGACTGTGACACTTGGGAGATGCGTTCTCTCCTATAATCGCTGGGGTGCCTGATAAGTGTGATTTTTATTATGTTTTTATTTATGAAAAATGTCATTTTTCCTTCAATACTATTGATTTTAGTTTATTGATACTTTTTTTTTTTTCTTGGATTTGAAGGAATGAGAAGATTTAATGTTAAAGGAGAACATTTTGGTACAAAAGAAGAGATTTAGACGAGGAGACTCGTGACCAGAAGGCGTGAAGACTTGGCGCAAGGCTCCGGCGATCAGTCTAAACGACCAACTTAAGCAACCAACCTAAACGATATCGTGGGCAACAACTAGAAAAGGCGAGCAGATTTACCACTCAGTAGGTTGGCGAGAGGCTTCTATCATCCCGATCGGGAGTCATTTCCACTCAGTAGGCAAGGAAACCAGTTTTATTCAGCGCACACAGCATCTACCCGGTGGGATCCTTCTGAATTTCGAAATCAATCTGCTGACTACCAAATCCTCCCGAACTTTTTGAATCAAGCCGCTTATTACTGAATCTTCCATTTTAGATAATTTTGTTATTCTTGGGATAATTTCATTTATGTTAACATTTATCTTTAGAAACTATTTTCCAGATCTTTAGGCTAGATTATAGCCGCATTTATTTTGTTTTCAGATTTGAGTTTTTACATTTATTTAATCCCGTCTGGTAGGATGAATAGAAGAGAGTTTGAATTTGAGAGTCTAAGTGTTAGAGTAAAAATAGTCTAAAGTTTATTCTTTAAGTTTCTTTCAATGAGGCAGATCTGGAAGAGCAGAAGCGAGAGCCATATGCTTCATCAACCGACTCCAATAAAGAACACTAGTTTTATTATTTTTCTTTTCAATTTCATTATGAACTAATTTTATTCTCTAGAGTTTTGATGTAATCTAACATTGAACACACAATTTATATTCTAATTTATCGTATTTTCAATATTTCCATGATTGAGTGTTTATTCTTTGTTTTTAATGCTTATAATTTTCTAACTAATTATTGTTCGATTTATTGAATCGCAATGAGACCGGAAGGTGATTTGTGATTAGAACTCTAGGATTAAACACCATTAGTTGAGCGAAAGTAGAGATACTTTACCGCGATTAATGTGATTTTCAAGAAAAATTCAAAAAACTTAATGAGTCTCCAATTAGTTAAATTCACATAGATATATATATAATTATTAGTTGAAAATATTTTTGGTATTGTTTGAGAGAAAATATTAAATAGTTAAAGGATTTTTATCATCAACTTAGGATAATTGGAATTCTATAATAAGGAAGAATAAATTGTGTGGGATTTACTAGGTGAAATCAAACACTCTAGATCTATTCTTATTATCTTTAAAATCTTACTTTTTATACTATTTTCTTCAATTTAATTTAGATAATCTATTCTTCAAATTTTGATTTCCCAAATAGTAATTAATTTAGTAAATTTCAATACTCAATAACATAACTATTCCATGTGGGTTCGATATCCGTTTTCTTTAAAACAATTTACTTCTTATTATGATTCTGTGCACTTGCAGATATTTTCAACACAATAGTGCCAGCATGAAGCATCAGATTAGATAGTTCCTGTGGCATGTTAGTAATAAGGGAATGATAAAACGTTTTCATTGAAAGATTTGAATTACATGACTAGATGAGAATGCCTCCTATTTAGGGAAACTTTTATACAAAATATGCTTGAGATGGTCCATATTCTACTGGCACAACAGCTCATCTCCTTCAACGTCATTAAGATAGTAGGTTCTAGGTTGATGGCAAGCTGTGACCACGTATGACCCTTCCCATTTTCGACCAAGTTTCTTTTCTTCCTAGGAGGTCACTTCTATCTTCTTAAGCACCAAATCTCCTTCTTTGAAGGATTGCAATTTGACTCTTCGGTTGAAGTATTGTTCTGTTTTTCTCTTGCCAGTCGCCTCCCTTACCTTGACCTCATCTCTCCTCTCTTTCATTAAGTCCAGATTTATTTGTAGATCTTCTTCATTTTTTCCTTTGTTGAAATGATGGACTCTAAAGCTCGACATACCTACCTCCACTGGGATGACCACCTCGCTCCCATATACTAAAGCAAATGGGGTTTCCCCGGTTGGGATTTTAACAGTGGTATGGTATAGCCATAGTACTCTGGGTAGTTCTTCCACCCATGCTCCCTTTTTCGCCACCAGTCTCTCTTTTAAGATCCCTACCAGGCTTTTGTTATTCATCTCAACTTGTCTGTTGGCTTGAGGGTGTCCTAAGGAAGAATATCTGGCCTTTATGCACAATTCGTTGACCAAGTTCGTTGCACCAGCTCCTGTAATGGTTGAAGTCAAATTATCTTCCATTTTCTGAGATATGACCTAGGATATGTCATATCGGCACGCCATGGTCTTCCACAGGAACCGGGTCACACTTGCGGCAGTTATTGTCATGAAAGACTCGGTCTCCACCCACTTCATGAAGTAGTCTACCGTTACTAGGATGAGCTTTATGTCGCCTTTTTCCTGTGGCATAAAGCCAACGATATACAATCCCCTATTGCGCAAATGCCCGGGGAGAGGTGATAGATGTTAGCTCCTCGTGCGGGCAATGAGGGATAGGCGCGTGTATTTGGCACTTCTCATACTTTCGGACAAATTCTTCCACGTCTATGTGGGCTTGGGGCCAATAGTAATTAGCTCTCCGCACCTTTCCTACTAGGGTCTTCACACTCGAGTGGTTCCCGTATGCTCCCTCATGTATTTCTGCCATGACGTACTAGGCATCTTCTGGGGAGATACACCTAGAAGGGGGAGAAGGAACCCCACTTGTACAACTTCCTGTTCACTAGGACAAATTAGGCCGCACTGTTCTTACTCTTATTACCTCTTCCTTTTGGCTCAGCAACTCTCTGGTGGTTAAGAACTAATTTACCTCATGAGCCCATTTAGGTATGACATCCCCTGTTTTCAATATCTCCATTCCCACGGTTGAGATCCATACAGCTCTGGTGACTGCTGCCCATGGTAGCTCCGTGTCGTCCAAGCCAAATGCGACCTGTGCCAACAGATCCACCTTTCAGTTTTCCTTTCAGGGGATTTGTTTGATGGAGAAGCCCTAAATGGTCGCACTCTTTCCAAACCTGTTGCAGATAGAGTTAGAGTCTTTCGCCCTTTGCCACATATTTCCCTTTAACCTAATTCACTACAACCTTGGAGTCTGCCATCACCTTCATGTTTGTCGAGCCCAGAGTCCTCATGATTGCGAGACCTACTAGTAAAGCCTCATATTTTGTTTCATTGTTGGTTGTTTTGAACTCGAGCATTATCAAGTAGTAGGTCTCCCAGCCTTTGTCGAGGATCACATGTACTCTTGCACCCCCTCTTTCCGGCATGACGATCCATAAACGTAAACCTGCCACTGGTTGCCTTCTAGCTGGATGGGTGCATTTCCATAGGGTCTAGTCATCTTTGAAACAAAGTTTACTGGGGCTTGCCTTTTGATGGTTGTCCGGGAGACATAGTCGATCTCGAACTCACTTAGCTTGATCAACTAATTAACTACGCGCCTGGACTTGTTTAAGCTTGAAGAACCTTCTTTAACAGCACTTCTATAAGGAACTTTTATCGGATGCGCTTGGAAGGAAGGCCTTGGCCCTTAGTCAGTAGGTAGCTACCACTAGTGCAAATGCCAATAGCTCCATCGGTGGATATCTTGGCTCCGCTCCTCTTAATGCCCTATTGGTGTAGTAAATAGGCCTTTAAGTCTTGCCCTCCTTCCTAATTTGTGCCACAGAGACGGCAATGGTCGTGACTGATAGATAGAGATATAAGGTCTTTCATGGTATGGTTTGGCTTTGAAGGGGTTGGTTAGCGAGGTATTCCTTAAGCCGGGTAAATGCCTATTTGCAATCGTCATTCCACTCATGAACTTTCCGCAACACTTGGTAGAATGACAAGCATTTGTCGGTTGACTTGGAAACAAACCGGTTCAGAGCCACAATTCTCCCTCTAAGCCTTTGTACTTCGTTGATGGTGCGAGGAGACTTCATGTTGATCATGGCCTGAATATTTTCTAGATTAGCTTCGATATCTCTTTATGAGACCATGGATCCGAGAAACTTTCCCGACCCTACCCCAAAAGTGCACTATGTTGGATTGAATTTCATCCCGTACTTCCTGAGGACCATAAAGGCCTCTTGTAGATCGTCAAGATGCCCCTTGGGCTCCTTGCTTTTGACGAGCAAGTAGTCGACGTATACTTCCACATTACGACCGATTTGATACTTGAAAATTCGATTAACCAACCTCTAGTATATGGCTTTGCATTTCTCAGCACCAAACAACATTACCAAGTAGTAGTATAGGCCTCAGCATGTAATGTAAGCAGTCTTTTCTTCGTCTTCAGGGCTTATTTGGATTTTGTTGTATACGTAGTAGGCGTCCATAAAGCTCAGCATTTTGTGCCCGACTATTGAGTCAACAGTCAGTTCGATGTGTGACAATGAGAAGCTGTCCGTTAGGCATGCCTTGTTCAATTCGATGAAATCGACGCACATCCTCCACTTGACATTTGACTTTCAAACTAGGATCACATTAGACTTTCAAACTAGGATCACATTAGAAAGTCATTCTGGATAATGGGCTTCCAGGATAAACCCCGCAGTAAATAGCCGGTCTACCTCCTCTGCTATTGCAATATATTTCTTAGCATTGAAGCTCCACCATTCGAGGTTCACGCTTAGGAGGTGTTCGATCATGTCCCTGTTGATCCTAGGCATGTCTTTGTGGCTCTGAGCGAATATATCTTGTTGTTTGGTGAGGAACCATATTAGCCGTGACCACATCTCACGGCTTATCTTTGTTCCTATCCTCACCCTCCTCTCTAGGTGCGTGGTGTCCAAAGATACCAGCTTAAGGGGGTTGTCGGCCTCTCTCATTTCAGATTTCGCTCGTTCCGAGTAGTTTCCACCTCCTAGTCGATGAGTTCAGGTGGTGGAGGCAGTGCTTGCGAGGTGGCCTGCGATAGTTGTCGCAGGTGTCTCCGCTTCAATATTCTCGAGCTTTTCCTCTTTTGAAGCTGACCTTGTCTTTGGTTCCTTTAACCCTACATGTGCGTCCTCTTTGGTTCCACAGATAAGCTAATGCTGTTAGATAAAAAATAACGATCCCACAAACGGCGCCAACTGTTAAGATGTGTTTCTAACCACCAACCTTGAACCACACCATGAACTTGTAAAGAAATAAGATGAGGGTGGTTGAGTGTGTCTCGGACACCTCCGATGCTCAAGTCAGAAGATAGTTCCCATCGGAGAACCAGAGAGAAAAGAGAGAGAGAGAGTCAAGAATGCATACCAAGGTTTTGAATACCGTGTCGGACCAATAACCGGCACGGAGGAGATAGGTTTTTTGTACTGGCTCAAATATCGGCCATTTTGGTCAATACCGGCCAGTTTTCGATGTACTGGTTGATTTTTAGTATGCCGGCTGAAATTTTGTATTTTTGTATTTTCAGTGTATTTTTGTAATTTTCATTCCAATTCTCACATCTAAAGATTATTTTCTTAACTATTTTAATCTCCTTTTCTCGATGATTGAAAATCAAATTCCTACTCCCATCTTCGTGATGAAGATGAATGATTATTTTTTTTAATATTTGGATTAAGAACTTAGAAATATTATTGAGTTTTATAAATATATATTTTAATTTTTTACGACTTGCATTGATGTTATTTTAAAATATAATTTATACATATATTTTTAATTTATCTATATATAAACTATCTTGAAACGGTACTCGTACCGAAATATTTTGTTCCAGTACCTTAACCGAAACGGTCACCGAAACGGTATTCAAAACTTTGATGCATGCTGAGTGATTTCTCTTTCATTTGTCAGCTTTACACTACTTATATCCTTCCTGTTGGGGTCTTGTAAGCTTATATTGCCATAATGCTGCATTAAATGTAGCAGTTCCTTGTTAGCAATAGGATTTCCAGACAGGATCTCATACTCTCATTCCATGCTAGCGCATTTAATGTGGTTTAGCCTTTTGCCCATTACTTGAATGGGGATGCACCGTCGCTTATGCTCGCATGGGCCTTCCTCCTACGACCATTGTCCATGTTCGATTATCCCGTTTCGAAGGGGAACAGGGGTGGGATATTCCCTTCCACCTAGCAAATATCTAAGGGGATGTTTAGAAATAATTTATATCTCATCCTATCTCATTTTCTTCCCAAACATCATTAAAACCACAATCACTTTTAAATTAATTATTATAACTTTTATAAACTTCCAAACAAAAAACTAAAAATAATTCAACTTTTTTAAATATTAAAACAAAAATAATATTAAAAAATAATATTCTAATAATATTTTAACTTTATAATATTTTTTATTCAACTTTTTTTTTTTCATTTCCTAAAATCAAATAAATATTTAACTCAAACTATCTTACTATTATTTACAAACTATCTTACAATAATTTATAAAATTTTCATCTGATGTGTGATTGTGGGAGGAGATAGAAATCGTCTTCTTTTTCATCTCTTTGTCCGCATCTATGCGCTACAATTAATTGTGTAGGGACTTGGTTTATTAATATATACTATTATATAATTGTATTATATAATTGTACGAATAAAGAGGTGTCGGTTCAATTTGATCTAGAATATTATTACAATGCTTATATATAAAGGCAATAGAAAAATTTTGTATTTCATCTTAAGTTATATTTTCTTCTGTCATATCAACTATTGTAATATATTTTAAGTATTTTTCGTATAAATAATTAATATAAGATGTCATTTAAAATGCCTATTATTAATTAAATTTAAGAAATTATTGATAAAAAAAATATAAAAAACCAATCTACAAATTGGTACTATTTAATTTAGTGTGCTAGAATAATGCTATTTAAGCATATGGAATTTACCGTTAAGATGACCTTCTTGATGTGATACCAGTGTTTTAAATTCTATTTTGGTGATTATTTCGATTTAAGTACTGGAATGAAATATTTCAGTACTGGTACGTTTTGGTATACCATTTCGAAATTAACTATATATATGTATATATAAATTAATAAATAATAGAATAAATATATGTATATTAAAAATATTAAGTGTTTAATAAATATTATAAAGTTTATTGAAAATTTATTATTATTTAAAACTTTTGTAAAAACTTTGGTTACTAAATATTATAAGATTTGTTTCACTTGTCATTGAACATCTCTAATCTAAGCATGAAAGATAATGTAGGTGTGTCAAAAATTGATGGATTGATTTATTTTATTTTCAGGGGTCAAAGGAGGCGACTTTATTGTTCCTAACGGTTAAGATGAAAAAATATATTATTGGTAGAAACTACAATATTCAAGAAAAGGAAAAAGGAAATTTAAATGTAGTTGACAACTTGAATGGTGCAAATTACAATATAAACAATAAGGCCTGGTTTGATTTGGTAAATGAGATGAGATAAAAATTTTGTGTTTAAATTTAATTACCAAATTTAACCTTAGTACGCTATATTGTAAAAAAAATAAATTATTTTTGAACCGATGTATAGAGTACACATGATAAAGTGCTTATATGTTATAATTTGATTTGAAAGATAATTTTTAAAATTTAAATTTTATAAATTAAATATCACAATTTAAGTGATGTAGAATGTATGCTCTACACATCGATTTGAGAATATAATAATTCTATTGTAAAACTCAGTATAACATCATTGAGTTTTACTACTCATCATCCTCACACACCACACACCATATTTATTTTTATTTTTTATTTTTTGTTTTATTCTTTTTAAATTAATTGAATTCTTCTACTCATTATTTATATACCACACATTTTATAAGAGAAAAAAATATTATATGTAGTATATGGAGATGATTAATAGAATTTTTCAACTTCATGAATCATAATATACTACTTCAAATCAAGTTATATCAATTTATAATTTTTTTAATAAATTATTTTTAGACATGCTTTTATAAAATTTATACTAAAAAGAGTTGAAAGGGAGAAAATGTTAATATGAATAAAAACATTTCAGAAAAGAAAGCAAGGAAGAAGGAACGAAAAACAACTTTTACAGGGCTGTTCTTCTTCAGCTTCCCTCTCCTTCAAATTAATAGCCATTTATTTCCCTCCTCATTCTCCTTCACTTTATTACTCCACGCTCCTTTCATGTTACTCTTTCCTGCCGATCTTTGTGATTAGGGAGGTTTCGATTTCACAAAATGCCTCTGTTCCTCTCCGACAAGGAGTTCTCGCAGTGCGCAGAAGACGCCGCTGCGGTGGCGGAGAAGGCCGACGCGTTCATCGCCGAGCTGTATAAGGAGGTCGAGACCGTCAGGGCCCGGGCCGACGCCTCTGCCATCACCGCCGAGCAGACCTGCTCTCTGCTCGAGCAGAAGTACCTCTCCCTCTCTGCAGAATTCTCCAAGCTCGAGTCCCAAAACGCACAGCTTCACTCCTCCCTCGATCAGCGCCTCTCCGACCTCGCCCAAGTCCAGGCCCAAAAGCATCAACTCCAGTTGCAATCCGTAAGAACACCTTTACCTGCACGTGTGCTGGATAGTAATTTTTTTCTTTTTCTTTTGGGTTTCTATATGAGTGTGTGTACGTACAAATGTGTTTTGTATGTTTGGATGGAATAATCTTAGAGTCTTGGAATTTCATAGATAGGAAAGGATGGGCAGATAGAGAGGTTGACAACGGAGGTGTCGGAGTTGCATAAGTCTAAAAGGCAATTGATAGAGTTGGTGGAGCAGAAGGATTTGGAGACCGGTGAGAAGAATGCCACTAGCAAGAGCTATCTTGATAAGATTGTGAGTTGCGTATCTTATTGCCTTAACAATTATGTTTGTTAGATTTTGGTATTTTTAAGCTAAACAATCAATTTAATGTTGTTTATCCTTTTGTTGGTGATTCCCAAGGTCAAATTGTCCGACACTGCTGCGCAAAGGGAGTCCCGTTTGAGTGAAATCGAGGCTGAGTTGTCGCGTGCGCAGGCTACACGCTCTCGTCTATCACAGGTACCTAAACTCCTTTAGGCTGTGCTTGGATGTTGAGCTGAGTTGAACTCTATAAATAGTAGTGAGTTTGAGATCTCGGGGCTGGCTTTAAATTTTTTGTTCTTCTGAAAAGTTAATTTTTTCCTTTTCCTGGTTGTATATTTTGCCTTTTTTTTTCCTTGCAACTTCTTTTCTCTTGTCGATGTTTCTTTATTTAATATTTTTCAACACCTGGAATTTCGTGATTAGAATTGGGGGCTGCATTTGGTATGGGGGCGCCCTTCAATTTTGCCCCTTGGGTGTCCATAAGAATTGGAGTGTGATTTCATGATATCACAAATAGCAAGTGCAACAATTGTCATGGGCTAATTATAATTGAATTCTGAATAGCAAAATCTTGTGTGAAAATAGGTTATTAGGGAGTTTACTTATAGTATGGAAAAAGCTGTGATATGGAACTCTGGCTGTTTATAATATTTTCTGTTTTATTGCTTCTCAAAATATTGTTAATGAGCGGAACAAAATGCTTAATAAGAAAAAGGTCGGCAGAACAGAGCTGCTATGCTTTCTATGAACTGTTCTTCACTTATGATAGAGATTTTCATTACAGTGCTTGTTTAATTTTGCTTAACCTTCTGATACAATGTTTGAGTAATATATGGGAATAAAAAGGAAAATGAGAAGCATATTATTTGGTTCACACTTCAACATGTTTCTTTAACAGAACTCGTTCTCCGTTGTCTGTTGTCTAAATTGACAGGATAAAAATATTCTGAATAGTGTATATCGGTCGATGTTCTTTCCCTATCTCATTTAAAAAACTCAACATGGTGTAGGGGTATATTAAACTTTGTGGTTAAGTGGGTGAATATTGTTTACGGATTAGGGGCTCAAGATAGGGCAACACTTCTTTTTGTGATAAGTAAAGGGATGAGAACTTTTATCAAACAAAAAGTGCTAGGGGCGCAACCCAAGCACACAATATGTATATAGAGGAAAGACACCTGGCTAAAACACGTGAGAAGAACAAGAATTCAAAAATCTGCAAAAGATGTGAGCATAAAGAGATGCGAGCATAAAGATATTTAACTCTGGCAACGTTCTTTCACAATCTTCATAGTTGCGGGCATTTCTTTCCTTCCCTATGCTCAACATCTTAACAAAGTAGCCATCTGCCATACCTTTGCATTCAAGTGCCTTCTTTTTTTACCTCCCAAAACTATGCCAATAACTCCACCATCAGTTGGGGCATCACCCAATCAATCTAGAAGAAGCTGAAGATTGAGAACCATAAAACCCTAGTCGTTTCACAAATTCATCTTTGCAACAAGCGATTTTGAACAAATAGATATGGTCCATCAATAACAAGTATAGTTCATTTTTGTCGATTTTAAAAGACTTGTAGAATTGTGCTTGCTTTTCATATGCATTCTGTTCCTTTGGCATGTTCATGGCAGGTTCAGGCTTTGAGTACTTCCTCTTACTGCACACAAGCCCTACTGCTTTGAATTTCATCTATCTATTGCTTTATTTTGTGGTTCATTTACAACATAGATGTGTTTGAATTGGAGCAGGAAAAGGAGCTTGTTGCGAGGCATAATGTCTGGCTTAATGATGAGTTGACTGACAAAGTTGATAGTCTCAATGAACTGCGGAGAAAATATAATGATATCGAGGCTGATATGTCTGCTAAGCTTGCAGAAGTAAGAATGCCTTTACAAGTTGTTTTTGTAACTGGTGAAGCTTAAATTATAATACTATTTCTGTGCCAATTTTGGATTTTTATATGAATGCTTTCAGGTTGAGAGGCAATACAACGAATGCTCTGGTTCATTACAATGGAACAGGGAAAGAGTGAGGGAACTAGAAACAAAACTAACATCCTTGCAAGAGGTGTGATATGTTTTTTGACCTTCTATATTATTTTGCGTGCCATTTGTTTTGTGACAGCTACCTCATCAATATTTGTCTTGACACATGTAGGAGTTGTGTTCATCTAAAGATGCCGCCACCACCAATGAAGAGCGATTATCTGCTGAACTCTCAACAGTGGGTTTATATTTGTTTGCAATTTAAAAGAACTGGTGGATATATTTTTAGATATGTTGCTTATATTTTCATATTTCTTGACCCCTAGGGTTGGCTCAAGTGATAAAGGCCTTGGTCTTAGTGGTATGCCCCCTACAGGTCTAAGGATCAAGTTCTCTTGGGTGCAAACAATTTCTAGGGGTCATTGGACTGGGAGAGCTTCCCCTTGAATTATCGAGGTGTACTTGTGGGAGATTCCTTGCTCAGAGCCTGTGCACCCCCGGGATTAGTTAGGACTTTGTTCTCAAACTCCCGGTGCCAATCAAAAAAATATTTATATTTCTTTGGGACATGCAAAAACTTGTGAATGCTATTGAGTAAATAATCTTATTAATGTATGGTTTGACTGGTGTGTATTTGAACAGCTGCAAATCATCCTGCTTTCTATTATTGATACGATTCTTCTCTATAGAAATAAGACTGACTGCTGGAATCAATCTAGCATTCAATTAAAAAAATAATTTATTTTCTGCATTGTTTGTTCTATGTTTATTCTATTCAAGTAGGCCATTGTTTCTGATTCTGACTATCAAAGCATGAGAATGGCCATTTTGTTTTTACCTAATTTTACCTGTCATGTATTTCCATTGTTTTCGTTTCTGACTACCAAAGCATGATGGCAGCCATTTAAGTTTTATATTCAGTCACTTATTTTTCATTTAAATGATTACAACTTTGCAGCTAAATAAGCTTGTTGAACTATACAAGGAAAGTTCTGATGAATGGTCCAAGAGGGCGGGAGAGCTTGAGGGCATCGTTAAAGCCCTAGAGGTGACAAGTTATCTGTCAATTTGGTGATTTCTTAAATTTGGACTCGTGGTGTATTTTTCCTCGTCTTGATTTTGAGATTTTGTTGCTATCCTAAGCAGACACATTTGATTCAAGTTGAAATTGATTATAAAGAGAGACTTGAAAAGGAAGTATCTGCAAGTAACCAATTTGAAAAGGTATGCTCCCTGACTTATTTGTGACAGACAATAATATTTCAATGGATCAGGAAGCAATTGTTTTGTTGCTGTCCTTGCTTTATTTTGTTTACCAATGCCATGATTGCATGAAAATTTGATAATTTTCTTTACTCATAAAAAAAATAATTGCATGACAATTTCATAGGTGTTAGTTAGTTCTCGCCCATTTGAACTATTCCAGATCAGTTCTTGCAGGTCCTATCATTTGCTTTGTTTTGAAAACCTCATGATATGCGTTTATTTGGTGTGCCTTTACTTAGTAGCTGGTTGTTCTATCATTTTATTTTGTTGTGGAGTCTATACCCAATTACTTTGTACCTAAGTCCTTTTCGATGTTTTTTCCTATAATTATAGTTATATCTTTTTTTTTCCTCATAGGATGCTGCAGATCTGAAAGCAAAACTTGAAAAGTGTGAAGCTGATGTTCAAAACACTAGAAAATCAAATGAACTGAATCTTCTTCCACACAGCAATTTCAGTACTGAAATGTATGTTCCAATATGGTTCATCTAATGGTACTTTGGCCTGCTGCTTTTTTCTTGAAAGATAGGATGTCTTAAATGTTGATAGTGTTAGTCCACTGATGTGGCATGGGTGAATGTGCTCGACTTTATTGGATATGCTGGTTTGGGCAGATGTAAATCCCTGTCTCACTTATCAAAAGAAAAAAACAAATTCCTCTTCTCGTCTAGTGGTTTGCTTAATTTTCAAGATTTTTGTTAATATATTTCTTGGTGAAATTTACTTAAAGAAAAAATACTACTTGATGAAATTTTATTACTTGTAAAAGAAAATTGCTGTTATTGGGAAAATGGCCTTGGCGATACCAACATGAGAGGAGGCCTTGTAGAAAGCTATAGTGGGCTCTAAATATAGTTGTGCTTGGGGTGACTAGTGTACTAGGAATTACTTATGTCACTTAGGGTGGCCTTGTGGAAACATGTCATAAGAGGTTGGTCTTTTTTGAAGTCATAGGACTTGAGGTGGTGATGGCTCGAGGATTAGATTTTAGCCTGACGTATTGAGTGGTGAAAGGGACTTCCAGGAAGCTTTCCTAGATATGTATAACATTTCTTGTGTGCAAGAGGCTTCAGTGGTTGATCTATTGGATTTATCCTATGGCTACCTTTTGTAGAATGGTAGCTTTTCTAGGGTAGCTCAGGGACTGTGAGGTTGATACCTTTACAGATTCAAATCTTATACTTTGATAGAATATGTCGTGGATGTATTGATCAAAACCTTTGGACCCCTTTCAAGAATAGGAAGTTCAAGATTCTTTTGAACAACCTTCTTAAAGGAAGATCTTCATGATTTATAATCTAAGGAAACATCATATCATTGTGATTGATTGGTGCTACATTTGCAGAAAAAGAGGGAAATCAATCGACCACCTTTTACTCCGTTGTGAGTTTGCTAGAGCCTTGTGGAACGATTTATATGGTAGAGTTTGGTTGGATTGGGTTATGTCCAGCAGGTTAGTAGATCTCTTTGGAAGCTGGAGAGAGTTCTATGATAACATACAAGTTGCAGCAGTCTGGAAGATGATCCTCTTTATTTAGTATAGTATATTCGGAGGGAAAAGAATGATAGAAATTTTAAAAGTCCGGAAACGGATGATGGAAGAACTTAGAAATTATTTCTTCAATGCCTTGTTTCTTTAGACAGCCATGATAGACTTTAATGGCTGGGTTTTTATGATTTCCTTGTATTTTTTTTTATTAGTAACAATTCTCTCAATAAGCCTTGTGTTCTTGGTTTGTGAGTTTTGATTCTTCAATAAAACTCTTGATTACTTGTAAAGAAATGTGGTAAGATACATTTGGTTAGGTTCTTCTTTTTTTTTGATAAGTAAAAGTATTATATATAAATCAATAGGAGTAACCAAGTACACTGGATGTATACAAGAAAATTTCTAACCCATACTAGGGAGCTCCTACTGCCCCAAAAAGCCCGTGAAAAACTACCCAAAATACAAATTAGGTTCAGTTAGGTTCTTCTTTAAGTCTATCAATTTGAACTGAGCCAGATTATATGGCATCTTCTTTTATGTCATTGGGGCAGCAACATTGTAAGAGAAAGAGATGATCAGAGTTACATCGACAGTGTGCCAACATTTCATATTTTAGTATATGAGAAACTTAAACAATAACATGTTTACTTAAAAAAAAGAAAGAATAACCAGATTCAAATGCTGGAGTCATAATAATCTAGAGAGATACCAGATGTTTATAAAGGTGCACTTATCATAATTAAATACCTGAACTTGTGACCAAAAGAGAGCTGGTTCTAAAATACAATGTTTGATCCACATACACCATTTCTCTCCAAAACCATATCTCCCAAGCAATACAATAGAAAATCCCAACTAACATGGCCATACGCTTTTTCCTTGTCCAATTTAATCAAAATTCCAGATTCATTTGATTTAATTCTGTTGTCCACATTCTCATTGGCAACTATATCCTTACAAGATTGAAAGAAAGCCATTGAGAAACCATTCGGACCTGGAGCCTTATCCCTTGCCATTCCTCTAACCACATCAAGAACTTCATTCTCTTCAAAAGCTCCCTCCAACCATTCTGCACTTGCCTGATCAATGGAGTCAAAAAATAGTCCATCAAGCTTTGGTCTCCATGAGTATTCTTTGTTGAAAAACTTCTCGAGATTTTCCGTTTTGGTGAATGGCACTCAGGTTGGGTATTTTAATAGTTCACGTGGTTTGAGACAAGGAGATCCGCTATCTCATTTTCTTTTTGTCCTTGTCATGGATGCATTGAGTAGAATGTTTGAAGCGGCGGTAGAAGGAAGGTACTTGTCGGGTTTTGAGGTGGGCAATGAGGAACGGAATAGCATGAAATTATCTCATCTTCTTTTTGCCGATGACACTTTGATTTTTAATGAGCCCAACCAAGAACATATTCGATCCTTGAGAGCATTGTTGTTATGTTTTGAAGCTGTCTTGGGTCTCAGGAACCTAAACAAGTCTGAAATTGTACTTGTGGGTGCTGTAGGTAATATTTCAGATTTGGCTAATATTTTGGAGTGTAAGATTGCTTCACTGCTGCTGAAGTATCTTGGTCTTTCCTTGGGGGCTCCTCACAAATCTGTTTTGATATGGGATGGGGTGATTGAGAAGATTGAGAGAAGGTTGGCTGGATGGAAAAAGTTATATTTGTCTAAAGCAGGAAGAATTACTTTGATAAAGAGTACATTGTCTAATCTTCCTATGTATTTTCTTTAACTTTTCCCTTTGCCGGCTGGGGTTGCTAGAAGAATTGAGAAAATTTTTCGTAATTTCTTATGGGGATGAATAGGAGAGGAAAAGAAATTTCATTTGGTTACTTGGAACAAGGTTTGTCTACCAGTTTCTTGTGGAGGATTGGGGGTGAAAAATTTGAGGTTGTTTAATAAAGCACTCCTTGGAAAATGGCTTTGAGGATATCATGAAGAGAGAGATGCTTTATGGAAGAATATTGTTGCTATTAAATATGAGAGTGGGTGGGGGGATTGGTGTTCTAATGAAGTTAAAGAAGTGTATGGAGTGAGTTTATGGAAGTTTATTAGGAAAGGTTGGGGAGAGTTTTCTAAACATTAAATTTAAGGTGGGGGAAGGAAAAGGATTCTCTTTTGGCATGACATTTGGTGTAGGGAATCAGCTCTTAAATCAGATTTTCCATCTCTTTACAGGATTGCAAGGGATCAAAATGTTGCTGTGGCAGATTATCTTCAATGTATGGATAATAATATTCGATGGAATGTTGACTTTATTAGAGATGCAAATGAGTGAGAAGTGAATGTTGTGTCGGATTTTTTGGGAAGAATTTATAATTCAAAAGTGATGCAGGGAAGAGAGGATAGGCTATTGTGGGATCATGCTGGAAATTTCAGGTTTTCAGTAAGTTCTTTTTATATGGTGCTTAAGTGTCATTCTGGCTGTGTATTCCCATGGAAAAGCATTTAGAGGGTGAAGGTACCTACTAAGGTGGTGTTCTTCAGTTGGGTGGTTGCTCTAGGGAAAGTAGTGACCACAGATAACCTTAGAAAACATGGTTTGTGTATAGCTGATTGGTGTGTCTTGTGCAAGAAGGATGTTGAATCTGTAAATCATCTTTTTTAACATTGTGAGGTGGCAAAGTCTTTAGGGAATGAGGTTATTGGTCGGACAGGTTTATATTGGGTGATGCCTAAGGAAGTTGTGGATCTTCTTGCTTGTTGGTGCGGTTTTGAGGCAAGGAAATGTGTTGCTGCTAGATGGAGAATGATTCATTTGTGTTTAATGTGGTGTTTATGGCTGGAAAGGAATGAGAGATGTTTTGAAGACAAAGAACATTCTTTTGAAGATCTTCAAAGTTTTTTCTTTTCTACTTTGAGTTTGTTAGCTAAGATCTTTGTAAGGAATGATGATAATGTATTGAATCTGTTTTTATCTTAGTTTCATGCTTCTAGTGTAGTAGGTATTTCCTTTGTATACATCTTGAGTACTTGGGCTGTGCCTATTCTTGGTAATAAAATTCTAATTAATTAAAAAAAAAAAAATTTTGAACAACAATGTAGAATCCTAATATTCAAATGGTAAAGGCACAAGAAGCTATTAGAAAAACTCCTCGAACTTCTTCTTAAAGTTAGCTTTTTGTTTGTATGTATCTCCGGGATAATGGAGTTTTAGATCTGGCGGCTGTTTTTGCATTTATTTGACAGTACTGGTTGTTTTTATGGTGTAAACTAGTACACAGTTTAGTATTTTCTTTGTATTTTTTGTTTTGGTTTGTTTTTTCAAGAATAATTTTCCTGTCTCTCTTGTTGCTGGCTTAATTGGTATATTTTATGCTTGTATGCGATCTGAACTGTATATTTGTTTTTGTAAATGTGAATACTTCTATTTGCAAGCATCTTTATTGACACACTAAACATACCGCAGATGTGGAAGCCTTACTGCTGATATGGCAAGCTTCCACACCAACTTACATAAAAAAGTATTCGAACATTGACTCTTTTCATGAATATAGTTNTTTTTTTTTTTTTTTTTTTTTTTTTTGTTTTATAATAGAATTTGATTTTTTTTTTAATGTTTTTATTTGTTCTTTGATTTGTTTTTATTTTTTTTGGGAATCATTGGAGTTGAAGATTTATTGGAAGGTCTTGGGATTAATATATTTTTTTGATAAGTAAAAATGTTATATATCAAAAGGGGAAACCAAGTACACTGACAGTATACAAGAAAACACCTTGTCCAAAAAGACCCAACAAGCCCCTAAAGACCCAAAAAGCCCAAAAAAACCACCCAAAATACATCAGACCCGACCCAACCCCTAGCTTCCCGTAGAACTAAGACTCTACCCGAACACCAACCCTAACACCTTGATTCCCCCCTCCCCCGTCTTCACAATGCCCTCCCTTTAGACTTTCCTCTAGATGAGCTACCACCCTTAGCGTCGTAGTTGATTGTCGAAAAAAGACGCTGTAACTCCCTATTTTTCTTGAAACTTGATTTGGTTTCAAGCATGCGGCTTGCCTCGATCGTAGTAATTAGTTCTTTAAATTGGTCTTCACATCCTCCATGTGAAATTCCCACAAACTGTTGAATCTCATTAACTTTAAACAAAATCCAATCCGCTATTGGAGGAAGAGAGACCAGGGGAGCCACAGTATCTAACTGCACTCCCGACTCTAGGCATTCCTCTACATAAGGCACCAACGTCAAATCCATTGGTTCTCCAGTAACTCCATTGGTTCTCTCTAATGGTGTCGGGGTCTCCATTGGAGATTCTGGGGTGACAACAAGTCCCTTCACCTCTGGGGTGATAGTGGATCCTACATCTCCTTCAGGCCTTGACAGTACACCCTTTTCCTTCAACTCTGATGGAGCCATAGTTTTTTCTAGGACCAAAGATGTAAAACCAACTATCGATCTATCCTGTGTTACACGAGGTGAGTGACATTCCATTACTGGTGTCTCTACGCCAATACCCGATGTAGACCCCGCTTCAAATAACCCTGATTTCCTTTTGACCCGCCATAATCTCTTGGATCTGGTTATAGGGATAGGGCTGAATCCAATCTTCTGTTTTCCTTTTTCTAAGTTTAAAGGATTCGGACCTATCATGTTTCTTACCACCCTATTGGCTCTAGCTGAAAGCCGGTCTATTTTCGTAGACAAGAGAGTTATCACTGCCTTCAACTCGACAAGTTGGGTTTCCATCTCCTTCAAAGAATTGTGCATATCGACAAGCTGGTCCTGCGGCATGATTTGCGGCCCCCCCACACTCTGAACCTCCGAAGCATGACCTGTCTTTAGAGCTGCCGCATAAGATCGCCTCGCCCACGAGGATGTACTTG
This sequence comes from Pterocarya stenoptera, assembly GCA_003123785.1. Classification (NCBI taxonomy): domain Eukaryota; kingdom Viridiplantae; phylum Streptophyta; class Magnoliopsida; order Fagales; family Juglandaceae; genus Pterocarya; species Pterocarya stenoptera. Next base: position 151,197 of record QEOT01000848.1, on the reverse strand, counting down.
GATCTTTCTCCATGTTCTCTCTCCCTCCCTGCCACACCACCTCCAGCACCTTGTCCTTTCAAGCCTTCACTCCCTCTCTTGTCGAAAGAAAAATGATGCAGCACCTCCCCCATCCTTTTCCAGCCACTACCCTCCTCTTCAGGAATGAAAATAAAATTCCTCCTTCCCCCACCACCATACTCCTCCACCGCCATATAACGTCCTCGAGCATTCGAGCAACGATGCATCGTGAAACTGAGTCGACCTTCCCGGACAGTGGAGAAGAAATCTTGTTTCTTATCCTTTGTGCACTCTTCCATGGCCTTGGCCAGCCATTGTACTGTTGTTGAGCCCAGAACCAACTTAGATATCACCCTCCGACTCCTTTCAGTAATGGCCAACATGCTCCCCTCCTTCACCAATGTAAAGGATTTAAATTCTATGACCAACTCCATAGAAGAACCCTTACTGACCCACTCCCCTTCTTCAACAATCATTCGTCATCTCAGAAACTAGATCAGAAGCCCGTTGGGAGCTGCAAGCACTGTAGAGATGGCTGGACTCCAGTTCGTGCTCACTGCAGGCAGTAGAGTTGTCTTGGACTCCAGCTGCAAATCGTACTCACAGGAGATGCCGGAGTACTCGCCGGAGCCTTATGAATCGACGGCACGACCAACGGAGCCTTCGGAAGGATCGCCGGAGTACTCTTAGAGACACAAACAGCGAGATCTAGGACGCCGGAGGTTGAACCGACGCCGGACGACCCTCAGCGGAGTAGTCGAGGTCCGTCGACTTTATCTGTGCCGACGGTGTGGTGTCTCTCGCCGGCAAGGGTGGGTGGCGGCAGATCTGGTTTCTTAAGAGTTTTCGAGCTTCGTGGTGGTTTCTCTCTCCTCAGGACCGACACCGGACAGCCCTCAGCGAAGTCGCCAGAGCCCGTCGGCTTTATCTGTGACGTCGGTGAGAGGTCACTCGCCGGCAAGGGTGGCGGCGGTTTCCTTAGGGTCTTACGTACGGAGAGAGTCTCGGGTGGCAACTAGGGGTTGGAGCACATACAAGCAATGTCCTTGTCGATGGAGGGGAGAAACCTTTAACGGTGACAACAACAATGGACAACAACCATATAGCTGTTGCGGAGGTTCTTGGGATTAATATATAAGTGTCTTGAAAGGGATCCAAAAAGTATGGTTATTTTAAATCATGTGCTTTTGGGGGGAGTTGTAATTTCTGTCATTCCCAAAGGCTTGTCTTTTCTCTCTCATTCTTCTATTCCTGTCCTTCAAAATTTTGAGCTTTCATCTTTATCAATGCTTGAATCAAGCAATTTGAAGTAAGGTTTCAAATCCCTTTCCCATTGAAGGATCTGACTAGCTCTTTTTTAACTAGTGGCTGCAAGTTCATCGGTGGTTCTTATATGATGCAGCAAGGGAGTAGATATAGATAGTAGATTTACAAATTTATAGAGAAATAAGAGACAAGATCGGCTTCATTTTTGCATTCATTTCAAAGGTCCTGTCATTGCGTTCCTGCCAAATGCACCATAGAAGACATATAGGAAGCATTTTCCACACAACTGAAATTTGTGGGATGCCGCCGAGGTTCGCCCAACATGCAAAAGCTCGATCACTGAAGCAGGCATAACCCAGGCTAGTTCTATTCTTTTGAATACATCGACCCATAATGCTCTAGCGATCTCGCTATGGAGTAGAAGATACAACACCATTCCACCACTATCACCCCCCATTTCCGTAAGTTATCCGTTGTCAAAATCTTCTCCAAAGACGCTGTCCAAGAAAAAAGTGCCGCCCTAGGGGGGGCCTTGTTTCTCCAAATTCTTCTCCATGGAAAGTGATTATTCTATGGTTGTGTGAGAGCCTTACAAAAAGAAAGAATTGAAAATGTACCTTTCCTGGTAGGTATCCACCACAAACTATCAGCTCCTTGAGTGTGCAGTCTCATAGAGTATAAAAGCTGAAAAAAATTCTTAAAATTGCTGACTTCCCAATCTTGGGCCTCCTTGGTGAAGTTCACATTCCACTGGAATAAATCCCCAACCTTCTCCATGAGCTCTGCCTTTGAAGCTTATTTTTCACGTGCAAGTATGAGCACTGTAGGAAATAAGTTCTTGAGAGCTCTATCTCCACACCATATGCCATGCCAAAATTTAGTTCTTGAGCCATCTCCCATTGCAATTTTAGTATGACAAGGAAAGACTCCCCACCCTCGCCTAATGTGCTTCCATAAACCCACATAGGGGTGTAACCGGTCTGGTCCGGTCTAGTTTTGGACAAAATCTAGGACCGGACCGGTATGTACCGGTCCTGCATTTTTCAAAGCCGATTACATCCCGGTTACCCTTCTAAACCAGTACTTTCGGTTTCCTTTCCGGTCCGGTCCGGTTACCCTTCTGTTTTATACTTTTATTAAAAAAATCTGTTTTACTAAAAAAATCTGCTTTACTAAAGACAACTTAAATAAAAAATCTGCTTTACTAAAAACAAATCTGATTTACTAAATCTGTTTTACTAAAAAAATCTGCTACAAACTTATAAATATAACTACTACAAAAACTGAAAAAACAAATCTGCAATAAAAAGAAAAATCTGCTATGAGCCTATGAAATAAAATAAATTCAAAAGTCTAAATTAGAAGTCCAAAAGTTTAACAAATTACAAGTCTAAAAGTCCAAAACATTACAAGTTCAAACACTAAAAGTCGAAATTACAAGTCTAAAAGTCCAACAAATTAGAAGTCCAAATTACAATAACTTAGAACATCCAAAAAAAAAAAAAAAACTTTACAACTAAAGCCAATAGCAATGCACCAAGCCACCAACTCCAATAGTCCATTCAACAAACCTTGCAATTGTATGAAAATAAATTAAGCAATTAATTCCAATAAAAAGTTAGTAATTATATTAAATAGAAAAAAAAAAAAACTTAAGGAAAGATGTTATACAAGTTAACCTACTTTAAATTTAATTATCTCCAACCAAAGAAGTAGGTCTTGGAGAATTCCCTATCCTAGGTCTTCCATGAGCTCTACACAAGAGGGAAAAAAAAAAAAACATAATAATTAAAACAAATTACTAATATGATTTACACTTTAGAGATAGTTAAAGACAAGGTGAATGATGCTACATACCTGTATCAATTTTCTCAAACTCTTTAACATCATCTATTAAAGTGCGAATGTCAATTGGGGTAGAAGAACGGAGCCAATTTTGTGTACAAATAAGAGCTTCTATCATAAGTGGAGATAGGCTACTATGGAAAGGATCAAGTACTCGACTTGCTGTGCTAAAAGCTGACTCAGAGGCCACTGTAGATATTGGAACTGCAAGATAATCCCGTGCAACTCTTGAAAGCATGCGGTATCTAATGGAGTTAACCTTCCTCCAAGTTAACAAGTCGAATTTCACATCTTCTTCACATTTTTCAGATAAATATCTCCAGTTTAGATTTACTCTTCAAAGAGTTCTCTGATTCCAAATGCTTCTTAAATTGTGCACGGATAAATGATCTGAAATCACCTTGACCTACCCCAGTAGTTGAACTTGTACTACTAGCCCCTCCCTTGCTTGATTGGCTCATAGTTTGATCTTGTGCCCCAACATCACTTCCATCATTTTCACAATAATCATCGTATAAACGAGTCAAGGCATCTTTAACCTGATCCACCAACATAAGAACTTTTGAATTATTATCCTCATATATTCCTTCAAAAATAAATGTTAGACAACGCATTTTATATTGAGGATCAAGAGTTAACCCAACATACAATAAAAGATTCATTTCTTTAAAATTCTCCCAATACTTATCACATTTAGATTTCATACTAAATGCCATTGTCCTCAAATTATGAGGCCCTTCCACGCACTTCAAATTAATTGCAACTTGAATTGTCACTAGTTCAAATACAAAATTGTTGCAAGTGACATAATTGGTCCCCGAGAAATGCAAGGTTGCATCGTAAAAAAGTTTTAGAAATTTTACAAACAACCTACTCTTATCCCAATCATACGTGGTTGGAGGCCCTAACTTGGATGTCCCTCCTTCACCCAACTTACTAACACCATCATCATCCTCACTATCATCTTCCTCAACATTCCTAACATATCCCGAATCTTCATTTTCTAGCTTTTGAAATTATTTTTGAAACTTTTCAGCCCTATCCAATATCATATAAGTGGAGTTCCAACGAGTTGCTACATCTAAGCATACACTACTTTTACAAGTAATATCCTCACTTTTACAACATTGTTTAAATGTGTTCAACCTTTGTGGAGATGATTTCACATACTTCACAGCCCCTCTAATTCGTACAATTGATTGATCATATTCTTTCAACCATCCTAAACAATCAAGTTCAAGATATGAGCACAACATCTCATATACAAGAACTCATGTTCCAAAATCGTATCCTTTCTATTCTTTGTCTTTCTTTTGATATACGAAACTGTCCCATTACTTGAACTTGCATTATCGAGTGTAACTGTCAATATTTTGGGCCTTCCCCATTCAAGCAAACACACTTTAATTTGTCTACCTAGTGTCTCACCCTTATGGTTTTCAACCTTACAAAAATTAATTATTCTTTTGTGCATTTTTCAATCTTCATCAATAAAATGTGCGGGAGACATATGTAGTTAAAATTTTGCACGGATGTCCATGTATCCGTGGTTAGACAAATGCGTTGCCCTTTAAGCACTTTTTAACTTCTCTCTCTCTCAAATAAAGTTTAAAAATATCTTTTGCAACCGTTGCACGTGATGGAATCCCATTCCATCTAGGTTGTACAACAAACATAAATTTCTTAAACCCCTCCCCTTCCACATGTCTAAAAGGAAGCTTATCAACAACTAACATTTCTGCTAGGACTTCTCTACAAACCTCAATACTAAAAGTAGTAGGTACAAGCCCCCCACAGCTTGATCTAGACTGGAAACCCAATACAGATTGGTTTTTATCCACTTTTCTAAGTGGAGACTTCTTACATATTTTTTCTAAGTGCCCCAACAAATTTTTTATGCCATTTGTATTAGAATCACAAGCATAAGTCATCCCACAAAGGTTACATGCAGCCCTAGGTTTCGACTTATCCTCAATATTAATCTTTGTAAAATAATCCCAAGCTATAGATATTTTCCTACCACTCCCAGGACCAGTAGATGGCTTAACTTACATTAGATTTGGGAGAAAGCGGATCATTAGTTATTATTGATTCCATGGTCCTTTGACTCCTTTTCATTGAAGGTTGAACATCGCCGGGTGTTTCATTTGAAGGATCCATCTGTAGTAACAAAAATAAAATTAATAAAGCATGCTATACTTGCAGGATTAATTCATTTTTCTTTGACACTGGAAATTAGTACCACATTCATGCTCTTGATTAATTTTTTGGATAAAAAAACTGATCAACTCCATCAACTCCTTCCCAGCCGTACCATTCTACAATTTTTTTTTCCTTCCCCCTTACTTTGTCCCTGAACTCAGGTTCGATTAGGTCTTATTTTTTTTCCTTCCCCCTTATATGGCCGAAATGATTCAGGTATGTATCTAAAAGACTAAATCTAACAAGTAATGAAATGAAAAAAAAAAAAATGGAGAAACATTACCGTAAGGTGAGGCCGAAGGTCTATGCATTGAGGAAGAGAGGCGAGGCGGCGACTGGTGAGGCAGAGGCGAGGCGGCGACTGGTGAGGCAGAGCGTCAAAGATGAGCAGCGAGGCAGAGAGGAGAGTGGGGTAGAGTGAGGGAGTCGGCAGAGAGGAGAGTGAACTGAGGAAGAGACGATGCCACAAGCCGTGAGGTTCGATTTTACTTTTTAGGGTTTATTGTGCTTTCTGGAAGTCTAAACGGCACCGTTTCCAGTTGGTATAGAGGAAACGATGCCGTTTCCTGTTGGTTTCTTCAATGTAGTCGTTGATTCTTATTATTATTATATTATTTTTTAAATGATAATTATAATTTATATATATTTGTAATACATTTAATACATTGTTATAGACTATAGTGATTTAGTTATAGTGATTATTAGACTATAATAGTACTAATATAATAATATTAGACTATTAGTATTAGTTATATATTAGTATAAGTATATAATATATTAGACTATATAATAGTATTAATATTATACTATTAGTATAGTTATATATTATTATTAGTATTAGACTATTAGTTATAAACTTATAGTGATTTAGTATAACTATATTAGTATAAGTATAACTATGGTCTATATTAGACTATTAGTATAGTTATATATTAGTATTAGTTATAAACTTATATATTAGTATAGCTATATAATATATTAGATTATATAATAGTATTAATATTATACTATTAGTATAGTATAGTTATATATTAATATTAGTTATAAACTTTTTTTTGCTAAGTTAGTATTAGTTATAAACTTATAGTGATTTAGTATAATTATATTAGTATAAGTATAACTATAGTCTATATTAGACTATATAATAGTATTAATATTACACTATTAGTATAGTTGTATATTAGTATTAGTTATAAACTTATAGTGATTTAGTATAACTATTTTAGTATTAATATTACACTGTATAATAGTATTAATATTACGCTATTAGTATAGTTATATATTAATACAAACTTATATATTAGTATAGCTATATAATATATTAGACTATATAATTTTTACTTATCAAAAAAATATTAGACTATATAATAGTATTAATATTATACTATTAGTATAGTATAGTTATAAACTTATATATTAGTATTAGTTATAAACTTATAGTGATTTAGTATACAGTATAACTATATTAGTATAAGTATAACTATAGTCTCTTTTTTTTTTTGTATAACTATAGTCTCTATTAGACTATTAGTATTAGTTATAAACTTATATATTACTATATTAGTATAGTTATATAATATATTAGACTATATATAATATAATTTAATATAAAGTTTTATATTTAAAGCATATGATCAATTAAATTTTAATCTGAAGCAAAATAGGAGTGCCCTTAGTGCCTGAATCTGGTTTAGATCTGCATCGCAAAAAATAAGTGTATAATCTGTAAACAACAAATGGGAAATGTGGATAGTACCTCGATGTGTGTCACCGACCAAAAAGCTAGCCAAAAACCCACTGTTAACCATCGATGAGATCATTCTGTTAAGTGCCTCCATGACCATGACAAAGAAAAGTGGGGACAAGGGATCCCCTTGCCTTAAGCCTCGGGAACTGTTAAAAAGGCCAACTGGGCAGCCATTCACCAAAACTGAGAACCTCGCCGTCGATATGCACCATCTAATCCATGTGCTCCATTTCTTCCCAAAACCACATCTCCCCAGCAAATACAACAAAAAATCCCAGTTGACATGGTCGTAAGCCTTCTCCATATCTAACTTGAACAAGAGACCCAGCTTACCCGCTTTTATTCTACTATCAGGGCATTAATTGACGATGAGAACTGAATCTAGGATCTGTCTTTTCCATACAAATGCATTTTGAGGTTTCGTAATGATCTGCCGCAAAAATCCTCCTAGTCGATTTGCGAGTACCTTGAAAATGATCTTATACACTCCATTCACAAGGCTAATGGGCCTATAATCCTTAACCTCCGATGCCCCAATCTTCTTGGGAATAAGTGTAATAAAAGTGACATTGAGGCTTTTCTCAAATTTTCCGACCGAGAAGAATTGGAGGCATTGAGGCCATCTTCTATGGTGCATTGGAGGAGATTAGATTATTATTTGTTAGAACTCTTTTTCTTTGGGCCAAAGCTATAGATTTCAATGGCCTTAATTTTCACAATTTTCTTGTTTCTATTTCTTCCTCCTAAATAGGTGTTATCTCTTGTATACCCCATGTATACTTGGGTTATGCCTATTCGTATTAATATAATTTAACCGTTTACTTATCAAATTTTTTATTTTTTGTGTTTGACAGTTATTAATGCTGAAGAGATATCCCAGATTAACATCCATTGGCTGTACCTATCAATATATATATATATATCCACGCTGTGTGTAATACTGATGTTCCACAAACTAAACTCTCTTCATTTGGTTTAGTCAATTACATTATGTGCTGATTTTCAACTTTCTTAATCATCTGCTGAGTAATGTAGTACTAATTTAGACTCATTCAATATATTTATGATGCTAATATTTTATTTTAGGGCTAGATGCAGATGGTTTATTTTGCAAAGTCACTTTTACTCAATTTTTTACGTAATTGAATTTATTTTTCTTTTGCAGATTGATGAATTCATTTGAAACAAATTGCATGGTTGAGGATAATCACATGGTTGTCCCCAAGATTCCTGCAGGTGTTTCAGGAACAGCCTTGGCAGCTTCGCTTCTGCGTGATGGTTGGAGCGTGAGTTTTGAACTTTAACTTTTTACTTGTTCTCACATTTTAACTAGTTTTGAGTTTATAAACAAAAAAACCATTTAACTAATTTTGAAATTTTGTATTTTGTTGCTTGCCTATCTTTCTTTTAGCTGGCTAAAGTGTATTTTAAATATCAAGAGATTGTTGATGCCCTAAGACATGAACAGTTGGGAAGGAAGCAATCTGAGGTCATTCTGCAACGGGTAATCTCTGCACTGTGCATTAATTTATTACAATTTATAAAAGCTGATGCATCCTTTTTGTAAAATATTGTGCCTCCACATTTGTCTATTTGAATTTTATTTTTTTAATTATTTTATTATTCCCTAATTATAATACTAACACATTTAAACTTCCACCCGTTATTACCACTTCATTAGCTATCTCTTACACTTCCCGCCTCTTGAACTTTCTGTCAGTTACCACTTTTTATTTTCTTGAGTTCAATTTTGCCTTAAAACTGTTCGGTTTCCGGGTTATCAATTTTTTTTTTTTTGATAAGAATCTTTATTGAATAGAATGAAACTAGGCAATGCCCAAGTACACATGAAGTATACAAAGTGAGTCATCTAATTACATTCTAGTAAGCTGGAAAGAAGATAGAAACTCATGAACATTCACATCCTTCAATACAATAGTAGAAAACCACTGTAAAAGAGAATACAAATAAATTCCAGATTTTCCCCACTGTACGCTCATTGTTGTTAAAGCACCTATCATTCCTTTCCGACCATAAACACCGCATTAAGCACAAATGTATCATCCGCCACACTACTGCTAGTTAGAGTGCTATTATGCCTCCTATTCCAGCACGCTAGTAGATCCACCACACTTGGGCATTACCAAACTCAGCCCGGCTCTACTAAGGATACTATCCCATAACTCCTCAGCCACCTCAAAATGTAAAAGCAAATGATCTATTGATTCCCCTTTCCTTTTACACATGTAGCACCACTCCATGACCACCATACCGTGCTTCCCAAGTGCAGCTGTCCAAATTAAAAAAGCGACTTTAGACGGCACTAAAACCTTCCAAATGCTCTTCCATGGAAAAAATGTAGGCTGTTGGACTGTCAAAGCCTTGTAAAAAGATTTAGCAGTAAACTTTTTTCTCCCTGTGTGAATCCACAACATATGGTCACCCCCATTGCCTCCTAACTTTACTAAATACAAGTAGCTATAAAAATCTGCCAGTTCTTCAAGTTCCCAATCCTGAGCATTTCTAGTAAAAGTGACATTCCAAGTTATTGTCCCATTTGCATGATGCAACAATTTTAAAACTGCAGCTTGCTGATTTCCAGCCAAGTTAAATACAACTGGAAAAATAGTGGAAAGAGGGCTCTCCCCACTCCAAACATCAAACCAAAAACGGGTTCTTGCTCCATCACCCACCTCAAACTTAAGATGGTTTTCAAAACTGTTCCACCCCTTTCTAATAAGGTTATGTTTGGGGGCAAAGATGAGAAATCTCATCTCTATCTCATCTCATCATTACATCTTTTTCAAATCCCCATATAAAATATAATAAACAATTCAACTTTTTCAAATCCCAAAATAATAATAATATTAAAAAATAATATTTTAAACTTTCATCTTAACACTATTCACAAAATTTTCAAAAATTCTCATCTTATCTCAACATCCAAACCTAACCTAAATTTCCATAGGCTCACTCCATAAGACCCACTACCATACTTGTGATCAATAACCTCTCTCCACAACGAGTTCCCTTCCATTTGGTACCTCCACAACCACTTTCCTTTTTTTTGATCGGTAATAAGTTAATTCATTAATAGAAAGATAGGCATAGCCAAGTACACTAGGAGTATACAGAGGTATACGCTTATTTAGGAACTAGAAACAATTACAAGGAAATCATGGAAGCTGTGACCATTGAAATCTATAGCAATGGCCCACAAAAACAAAGTCTTCCAGAAGAAACTACGAAACTCGTCCGAGGAATGTTCATGATCCTCAAAGAATCTCTCATTTCGTTCGCTCCAAATACACCAAAAGATACAAATAGGGGCCATCTTCCACACAGCTGCAATCTGTGGAGACCCAGTGATCCCTCTCCAACTTGCTAGTAGTTCAACCACCCTTCTTGGCATTACCCATGCGAATCCTAGTTTGCTGAAAAAATAATTCCAGATATCTCTAGCAAACTCACAATGTAGAAGTAGATGGTCCACCGTTTCATTGCTATTTCTACACAAACAGCACCAATTCGTGATGATTAAACCATGTATTTATTCTCAGGTTATCAATGGTCAAAACCTTCCCTAAAGCTGCTGTCCAGGCGAAGAATGCGGCCTTGGTGGGTGCTTTACTCCTCTATATATTCCTCCAAGGAAAATTGTGCCTTTGTTGCATGGTAATAGAGTCATAAAAAGAAGGTACCGTGAATTTCCCTCTCCAAGAGAGTCTCCATACCATCACATCTTCCGTTGTGACCACAATAGCAGTAGTATACAGCAAGTTGAAGAAATCCACCAGGATATTCACTTCCCAATCGTGAGCCTCCCGAGTAAGATTAACGTTCCACTCTTGGGAATCTTGATGAAGTACCCTCAAGTCAGCCACCATAGCTTCCTTATCCCGTGCAATGCTAAAAATTGTTGGATAAGCATCCTTCAAGGCCATGTCTCCCACCCACTTATGCTTCCAAAAGCTGATCCTACTACTATCCCCCAAGCACAACCGAGTGTTACTATCAAAAGAGCACCATCCTTGCTGAATGTAATTCCATAGACCCACTCCATATGTCCCCCGACCCTCTTTAGAGCACCAACCCCCCCGTTCACTCCCATACTTCATGTCAATCAACCCTTTCCATAAAGCTCCCCTCTCATATTTATAGCGCCACAACCATTTACCTAATAATGCCTTGTTGAAAGCCCTCACATTACGAACCCCCAACCCACCATCCCTCAAAGGGGAGCAAACCTTGTCCCATCCCCCTAAGTGGAATTTAAATTCATCTCCTAATCCACTCCATAAAAAGTCGCGTTGAAGCTTCTCTATTCTAATTGCAATACTAGCGGGGAGGGGAAATAAGAATAAATAGTACGTAGGAAGATTGGATAAAGTACTTTTAATAAGAGTAATCCGCCCCCCTTTTGATAAATACAGCTTTTTCCAACTGGCCAACCTGCGCTCAAATTTTTCCAGCACCCCATCCCAAATAGACTTAGCTTTGAAAGCAGCTCCCAATGGAAGCCCAAGGTATTTCAGTGGCAGTGAAGAAACTGCACAACCCAAGATGCTAGCCAACCCCCTTATATTGCTTACATCCCCTACCGCTACCATCTTTGTCTTGGCAAGATTAATTTTCAGCCTAGATACAGCTTCGAAACAGAGTAGGATGGCCTTCAAAGATTGGATGTGTCCTACATTAGCATCACAAAATAGCAAGGTATCATTTGCAAACAAAAGGTGAGAAATAATGGTAGTGCTGTGTGAAGTACCCACTGGAAATCTTGAAAAAAATCCTCCCCCTACTGCTGCCGACACCATCCTACTTAATACCTCCATTACTATAACAAATAAGAGAGGTGATAATGGATCACCTTGTCGTAGTTCCCGCGAACTATTAAAGAAGCCCACAGGATCACCATTTACCAAGACCGAGAAGCGAGCCGTAGACACACAATGCCTTATCCACATCTTCCATCTTTCCCCAAAACCACATCTACTCAACATATATATCAAGAAATCCCAATTAACGTGATCGTATGCCTTTTCCATTTCTAGTTTGCATAAAAGACCTGGAACTTCTGATCTGATTCTGCTATCCAAGCATTCACTAGCAATAAGAACCGAATCTAAGATTTGTCTCCCCTTCACAAAGGCATTTTGGGATTAAGAAACAATCTTTTCCATGACTGAGCTCATCCTATTAGCAAGGACCTTTGACACTATCTTGTACACATTGCCCACAAGACTAATCGGTCTAAAATCATGTACCTCTAGTGCACCAGCCTTTTTTGGAACGAGAGCAATAAAGGTAGCATTTAAGCTTTTTTCGAATTTGCCATGAGTGAAAAATTCCTGAAAAACCAGCATCACATCCTCTCTCACCACCTCCCAACAAGTCTGAAAAAAAGCCAAAGTGAAACCATCCGGGCCTGAAGCTTTGTCTTTATTCATTTTCCTGATTACTAGAATTACCTCCTCTTCTTCAAATGGTCTCTCCAACCACACCATGCTAATTTGATCAATGCTCGCAAAGTCCAGGCCATCTAACGAAGGCCTCCATATATGGGGTTCTGACAACAAGTTTTCAAAATGCCCTGCCACATAATCCTTTATCTCAACTTGATCAGAGGATGTAACTCCCTCAATATTCAAGGACTCAATGGAATTAAACCTTCTATGTGCATTAGCCACTCGGGGAAAAAACTTAGTGCATTTATCCCCCTCTCTAAGCCATAGAGCCCTTGACTTCTGCCTCCACGAAATCTCCTCCATTAGAGTCAATCTTTCAATTTCAGAAACTACTTGCTCTTTACGATTGTTCTCGACTCCTACACCCTCCAAGATTTGTAGCTCTTGGATCAAGCTCTTCTTATACAAGGTTACATCAACGAACACCTGCTCATTCCATGTTTTTAAATCTATCTTCAAAGCTTTCAACTTCCTAGCCAACACATTGCTCGGATTGCCCTCAAACAAATAGGAACTCCACCATTGTCTAACCAACTCCACAAAACCCTCCTTTTTTAACCACATATTTTCAAACTTGAACGGCCTTCTACCCCCTGGAATACCACCACTATCAAGCATTACAGGAAAATGATCAGAACATATCCTCGGAAGTCTTTTCTGGCTTACATCTGGATATTGTATTTCCCAAGAAGGGGAAATAAGAAACCTGTCCAGTCTTGACCAAGAATAATGATTAGACCAAGTATATTCACCTCCCATCAGGGAAATGTCCATAAGACCTGACTCAAAAATGAAATCCGAGAAATCCACCATAGCTTGATTTTGACGTCCCTCTCCAGATCTTTCACTAGAAAATCTAGTCACATTAAAATCCCCTCTAATACACCATGGAGCCTCCCACCAAGAACATAACCCTGCAAGCTCATCCCAAAGCATCCGCCTTTCACTATCCAAATTAGGACCATATACTCCAGCGAAGGCCCAAAGGAATCCATCATCAACATTCTTAAAAAAGCACCCCACTGCGAATTCCCCCACCAACTCCTCAAAACTCTCTACCATCCTTTTGTCCCACATAACCAAGATACCACCCGAGGCCCCATTAGAGGGTAAATAAGTCCAGCTTGCATATGGGCAGCTCCAAATGCTCCGAATAATATTTCGATTGATAAACTTCAACTTTGTTTCCTGTAAACAAATGATGTCTACCTTCCATTGCCTTAATAGAGCTCTTATTCGAAGGCGTTTATTAATCTCATTTAGCCCCCTAACATTCCAACTCAATATTTTGGGCTTCATTTAACAACTGTACTAACCCCCCTTGTTTCTTCCATGGCTCACACTCCCTTCCTTTCCATCATAATTTATGGAAGACATCAATCTCCTTAGTTCCCTCTCTCTTCTTGACCCAGCACCATGTTGTCTTGCCTCAACGGCTATAATCAAAGCCTTAAACTGCTCTTCATAGCCCACACACGAGATCCCCATATAGCTCTGAATTTCCTCTACTTTTTTTAGTACCCAATCCGAGGGGATACTAGCAGGAACCATACTTAATGGGGTAAGATCCTCTCCTACAGCCTCCTCCTCCTCTGTTGCGTATTTGCAGGGGTCAAATACTGTCATCGTACCTTCCTCCTCATCTCCGTGAGCCAACCCTTCACTGGTTCCCTCAGAACCGATAGCCATTTCTTCCCCCCATAGCTTTATCTGCAATTGAACCGCAGGTAATGGAGACCCAGGGCTTGTTGCAGCTATCTGAGACACCCCACGAAGAGGCGACCCTCCCAGAGCTCCTCTAGAACCATCAACAACAGGTTCGTGTTCAACGCCATCTTCGATAACTCCCACCACCACTATCGGCGATTGAGAGACCACTGCTGGACCACCTCCTGAGACGCTGCACTCCATCGCCTCTGTCTGTGCCGGAAGGGACCCAAGACTCGGGCCCGATGTAGATGATTCGGGCACCTCCAAAATACCCGAAATCTTGGATTTCGGGCCCTTCTCCTGCCAAACCCGACGTGGGCTTCTGCCTAGGCCCAGCCCAGTTACCACACTCTTCCCCTTCAGATCAGCCTTTCCTCCCTGGCCCATACTCCCAACCTGAGGCCCATTAGACTGAGTCTGATTTGCCTGACCCAACTTCCTTTTCCCACTAACCAGAGGCTGAGCCTAAGGCCCATTTGGGCCACACCCGTATCCCTGCCCCAGCCCACTCCCTGCCCTTTAGACCCCTCTGCACACCGTATCATCCAAGCTATATTAGCTTGTAGCAGATCGACTTGATTCTTCATTTCTTGTAAGGTATGAATCACACTTTCCTCATCCAGGCCGACAGCACCTCTGCCTTCTCCCATCCCCTTCTAAGCTTCTACAGGAATGGAGACATCCCTTTGCAGGCCTACCCCCCATGAGCCTGCCGAAGTGTCAGAGTGATGACTAACCCACCACTATCTCTGTGCTGCAGTACCTCCCTGTAAGACCGAGGAGGTTGTTGTGGAGGCATGGAGGAACCTGCACAACCAGCCACCTTCAGTGCCTCCCCCATCTTCCTCCACCCCCTTCCTTCCCTGTCCTCTGGAATGAACAGGAAGTTTCGATACCCACCCCCTCCAAACTCCATCAACGCCATGAAACAGCCTCGAGAATTAAGTCGGCGCTGAGCAACAAAGCCCCTGTCACCATCTCTATGAGCAGAATAGAACCCCTGCCTCCCAGCCTTCAAGCTATTCTCCAATGCTTTTAAGAACCACCTTGCCATACCTATCCCCAGACTAATCTCTTTCACCACCTTCCAAGCTTTCTCTGTTATGTGAACAAACCTTCCATCCCTGACTATCTCAAAAGCCTTGGATTCAATAAGCAGTAGTTGCGAAGGACCCATGACTCACTAATAACAAACACTAACTCAACGTATCACAAAATAACGAGAGCTTCAGGATAAACACTAACTCTCAAGAACCCTCATTTTGCACAACCACTTTCCTAATAGTGCCTTGTTAAAAACACACAAAGTTCGCACCCCTAAACCACCATTCGCAATCGGACAGCATACCTTTTGCCAACTCACAACGTGAAATTTAATTTCCTCCCCCATGCCACCCCAAAAGAAAGCTCTAAACAACTTTCGATTTGGTTTGCCACACCCACCGGTAATGGGAAGAGAGAAAGATAGTAAGTGGGAAGATTGGAAATGGTGCTTTTGATAAGTGTTGGTCTCCCTCCTTTTGATAGATATAACCGCTTCCACCCCAATAATCTTTTCTCAATCTTCTCTACCATACCATCCCAAATACTCTTTGCTTTGAATGACACCCCCAAGGGAAGTCCAAGATATTTCATAGGAAGAAAGGCAATTTTACAGCCCAACAACTCTGCTAGAGAGGCAATGTTACTCACATCCCCCACCGGAACCAACTATGACTTCCCCAAGTTTACCTTGAGTCCTAAAATAGCTTCAAAGCACAACAAAACCACCCTTAGAGCTTGAATCTGGCCACTAACAGCATCACAAAAAATGAGCGTATCATCCGCGAATGGTAAGTGATCATCCGCGAATGGTAAGTGAGAAATGGAATTGACACCATTACTATTGTTGCCCACCAAAAAACCAGCAAGAAATCCCCCTCTTACGGCAGCCTCCACCATGCGACTCAATGCCTCCATTACTATAATAAAAAGGAAAAGGGATAGCGGATAGGGAAATAATAGAATTAAAACCTCAATAATTTCCGAGGCATCACGTGGGTATACAACTAGTTAAAGCATAATCTTCTTGCAAGGATAAAAAATAGTTTGTGGTCTATTTTAATCATAACGAAACTCTTGTAAAATGTCCTATGTGCTTGGCTATGTATACCCTTTTATTAATCAATTTTTTACTTAAAACAAAACAATGGAATAGCCATTCGGGATTAATGTATAATCTTCTTGCAAGGATAAAAATAGTTTGTGTTCTATTTCAATCATAAAAGACTTCTCTTGTAAAATGTGCTGTGGACTTGGGCTATGTATACCCTTTTATTAATGAAATTTTTACTTTTTATTAATGAAATTTTTACTTACGAAAAAGAAACAATGGAATAGGTATATGGGAGGAATCGTTATTCCATTTCAGGGTCTGATTTTGTAAAACAACTGTAACCTATGGTTTTAAGTTCATTGCATTTACTTTAGGTTTTAGATTGCTTCTCTCTTTCTTTCTGCTTAATATTTGCAATATCTGGCTTCGTTTTATTGTTTTTGGAGAGGGAATGTTGCGGAGTTTCTTTGCAGAAAGCTCATAAAATTTTGCTTGATGACTACTGCCCTTTCAAATTAAATTTTAACCCAGCTTTTGGAAAGCTTCTTACTTCCTTTTGTCAACTGTTTCATCATTCGATCTGTCAATTTATTGTTGAGTTTTATATTATTTCGTTCATAGAATGTATATAGGTGTTTACTTATAAAAAAAAAAAAACGAATGTATTTAGGTGTTCTTTTGTATACTTCCTGTGTACACGAGCTATGCCTATCTCATTCGTATCAATAAAATTTATCTCTTGTAAAAAAAAAAATTATTGTTTAGCAAAAATCTTTTTTTTTTTTTTTTTGACAGGTAATAAGAGATTCTATTCCAAGTAAATAGGCATAGCCCAAGTATACAGGATGTATACAAGAGAATACACCTGAATACAAGCTAAAGCAAATAAAGAGAAAACCCTACAAATATTCATGTCTTACACTAGATTGTTTACCCAAAAATTTAAAGTACTAAAGCAAAAATCCCTAAATTCTTCCACTGTGCGTTCACAATCTTCGAAGCACCTCCCGTTTCTCTCCAGCCATATACACCAGAACAAACACAAAAGAATCATTCTCCATTCAGCTTTATTGCCTCCATATCCCACAACACCATGCCAACTAGCCAAGAAATCCACCACTTGGAGAGGCATCACCCAAACAATACCAACCCTTGCAAATAACTCGTTCTATAAAGTAGTCACCATTTCACAATGAAGAAACAGGTGGTTAACTGATTTGCCATCTTTTTTTGCACATGAAACACCAATCCATCACATATAAACCCATTTTCCTCAAATTATCAATTGTTAAAACTTTCTCCAACGACACCAACCAGCAGAAAAATGCAACTTTACTGGGCACTCTAACTTTCCAAATACATTTCCAAGGGTATGTTTTATTATCGTGTCTATTTAACACCTTGTAATAGGAATTCACCAAGAACCTGGACTTGATATCATGAATCCACTGCATCCTATCCTCCCTGTTCAGATCAATCTTCGAATCATAAAGTTTTACAAAAAAATCAGCAGCTTCGCTTACTTCCCAGTCCTGTAAATCTCTAGAAAATTCCACATTCCATTTCAGCATGTTATTAGTAAACGAATATGAATCAGCCACAGCAGCCCCCTTGTATTTAGCAATCCTGAAAAGACTAGGAAATGCTAATTTAAGAATTGAATCACCACACCAAACATCGTTCCAAAAGGAAATATTAGTCCCGATTCCCACTTTGAAATTAATGTTTTTAACAAAATCTACCCATCCTAACCTAATAGACTTCCACAATCCCACCCCAAAAGCCCCTTTTGTTTCATTAGAACACCAATTCCCCCACATTCTACCATATTTTGCATCTATAATCTGTGTCCACAATGAATTTCTCTCGTTGTTGTATCTCCAAAGCCACTTCCCTAGAAGAGCTTTATTGAAAAGCTTTAAATTCTATACACCTAAACCTCCACTAGACACCGGAGTACAAACCTTATTCCAACTCACCAAATGATATTTTCGATCTTCCCCACTACCATCCCATAAGAAATTTCTGAAAATCTTTTCAATTTTTTTAACCACCCCCGCTGGGATAGGGAAAAGAGAGAGGTAATAAGTGGGTAAATTTGACAAGGTGCTTTTAATTAATGTCACTCTCCTTTGGATAAATAAAGCTTTTTCCAACCAGCTAATCTCCTTTCAATCTTCTCAATCACACCATCCCAAACAGCCACAGATTTATGAGGAGCTCCCAAAGGTAACCCAAGATATTTCATGGGAAAAGAAGAAACTTTACAGTCCAGAATATTAGCCAGATCACAAATATTGCTGACTGAACCCACTGGAACAATTTCAGACTTAGATAAATTGATTCTAAGCCAGAGACAGCTTCAAAACATAACAGTAGAGCTCTTAAAGCACGAAGATGATCCTTGTTAGCATCACTGAAAATTAGAGTATCATCCGCGAAAAGAAGGTGAGAAACAGTGATGCATCCCCTAGAAGCATCTCCCATTTTGAAACCCGACATAAAACCTCTTTCAACTGCCATATTAATCATATGACTTAAGACATCCATGACTAAGATAAAAAGGAAAGGAGATAAAGGGTCTCCTTGCCTTAATCCACGGGAGCTACTAAAAAAACCAGCTGGAGAGCCATTCACCAAAATAGAGAACTTTGCCGTCGAAATGCAATGTCTTTTCCATGAGCACCATTTCTCCCCAAATCCAAATTTCCTAAGCAAATAAAGAAGGAAATCCTAATTGACATGATCAAAAGCCTTTTCCATGTCCAATTTGACTAAAATTCCAGATTGTCCCATCCTTTTTCTACTTTCCAAACATTCATGAGCAATTAATACCAAGTCAAGGATTTTTCTTCCCTTCACGAATGCATTTTGAGACTTTGTTATAATCTTATCCAAAACCACACAAAGATAGTTAGCTAACACCTTACAGATGATCTTATAAACTCCATTAACCAAGCTAATAGGGTGATAATCCCTTATATCAACAACCCCCGACTTTTTAGGAATAATAGCTATGAAAGTTGTATTAAAACTTTTTTCAAATTTCCTGAAGGAATGAAATTCATCAAAAACTTTCATAATATCATCCTTCACAATATCCCAACAAGCTTGGAAAAATGCCATGGAAAAACCATCGGGACCCGGAGCCTTATCCTTGGACATGCCCTTAACTTCATCAAGAACTTCATCTTCCTCAAAAGGCCTTTCTAACCAAGCTGCAGTAGGATGATCAATGGAGTCAAAAACCATCCCATCTAATTTAGGCCTCCATGAAAATTCTTCCCGCAAAAGTTTCTCATAGAAATTCACAATATGATCTTCAATTTCCTCCTTATCGCAAATTACATTGTCACCAACTTGTAGGACAACAATGGCGTTATTTCTATGATGAGAATTAGCCATTTTATGGAAAAATTTCGTACATTTGTCTCCTTCCTTAAGCTAGAAAATTCTGGATTTTTGTCTCCATGAAATTTCTTCCATAAGCATAAATTTTTCAATATCTGCCAGCACCCTTTTCTTCAACTCCTTTTCCTCACTAGAAATTGTACACCTCAACTCCTTGTCCTCCAAATGGTTCAGCTGTTCGATGAGGGATAGTCTATTGTTTTTAACATTGCCAAAAGTCTCCGCATTCCATTTCTTCAAATATTTTTTGAGCTCCTTTAATTTTCCTGCCAAGATAAAACTGGGAGTACCATTAAAGTGGTAAGAGGCCCACTACCTACTTACTCTCTCAATGAAACCTTCCTCCTTCAACCACATATTTTCAAATTTGAAGTATATTTTTCCCCTAACAATGCCCCCACAGTCCAATAGAATAGGATAGTGGTCGGAAACTACTCGTTGTAACCTTTTCTGATTTAAGTCCGGAAAAAGAGCTTCCAAAGATGCAGAAACCAGAAATCTGTCAATACGGGACCAGGCTCTCCCATTTGACCAAGTGAAATCTCCTCCCGCCATAGGTAAATCAATCAACTGCAGCTCAGAAATAAGTTCTGAGAATTCAAACATAGCTTTAGAGATACTTGAGTCTCCAACTCTCTCACAAGGAAAGCGAGTAATGTTAAAATCCCCTCCAAAACACCATGGGAGATCCCGCCAACTGCAAAGTCCCGCAATTTCACTCCACAATAAAGTCCTACTGGAATCTGAATTTGGCCCATATACACCAGCAAAAGCCCATTCAATCCCATCCACAACATTCTTGAAATGACAAGCCACCAAGTATTCTCCCACATAGTGCTCTACTACTTCCACAACCCTCCTATCCCACATTACGATTATGCCTCCTGAAGCACCATTAGAGATTAACTCAACCCAGCCCACATAACTGCAGTTCCATAAATTTTGAATCACCGAATGGTTAACAACCTTCAGTTTAGTTCCTTGGAAACAATAAATATCAGCTTTCCACTGTCTTAACAAATTTTTACTGAGCAAAAATCTTTTATATGCATTGGATGCTATTTTCATAGTGTGTCTAAGGTAGAGTGCTCAATTTAGATTTAATATGGTCTTGCAGGTCTTATATGAGTTACAGGAGAAAGCTGAAGTCATTTTGGATGAAAGAGGTATTTTCTAACATTGACGTGGTTGTCGAGGATATTAGTTTTTNTTTTTTTTTTTTTTTTTTTTTTTTTTTTTGGGGGGGGGGGGGGTTGGTGCTGGTTTAGCATCAAGGATTTTGTTTGATAGGTAAGTTAGTATCAGGGATTGGGATGGTAATCTTGGGATTTGGTGTCTTGCATTATGAAAGTTATATAACACATTAATAGTGTTTGAAAGGACCTATCATCTTCTGAATGCTATGTGTGAAATGCTTGATCTGTAGTTCCTTCTTCATGCTATGGGTTCTTTGAATACAACTTGATTCAAAGTCGCTAATGTGATCTGCCTTTGTGACGACAATCATTTTTTTTTTGGTGCAACACACTCCCTTTAGTTTTATGATATGCAGTCATTTTCTGCTGACAGGTCACTTTTAATATATATATATATATATATTTTTTTTATCGATAAACAAAATTTCATTGAGCATAAAATAGACAAAAGCCCGAGTATACGGGACATATACAAGAGCGTCACCTATGCATGCTAGTTGAGCTATACAAGGAAGTCATGAAAAGGCATGCCATTAAAAACTTGGTGCATTTATCCCCTTCAACCATAGTGCTCTCGACTTTTGTCTCCAAGATATTTCTTCCAATAGAGAAACCATTTTGAGATTTGCAGACACTTGAATTTTACGAGCCCTCTCCGTCTGAGATAATACGCTCTCCTCTTTATCCCTCCAATCCTTTGAGTTCCTCAAAGAGTGTAGATTTTTGAGCTTCCACATTGCCGAATGCTTGCTCATTCCAAGCCTTCAAATCTTTTTTCAAGGACTTCAATTTACATGACATGATATAACTTGGAGTGCCATGAAACTGATAAGAAGGCCACCATTATCGGACTCGATCGAGGAACCCATCAGATTTCAATCACTTGTTTTCAAATTTGAAGGACCTTGGGCCACCATGAATACCTTCACAATCAAGAAGGATGAGAAAGTGATCGGGGCACAACCTGGGGAGTCTCTTTTGGATGAATTCAGGGTAATGTGCTTCCCATTCAGGTGATACTAGGAATTTATCGATCCTTGACCAAGAGGGGTGTTCTCGGTTGCTTGACCAAGTGTGGGTGCTAGCTGTAAGAGGAATATCTAGTAAATCTTGTTCATAGATGAAGTTGGAGAAATCTACCATTGGTGAATTGAAGCTAGAACCACCCAATTGTTCACTCGAGAATCGAGTTAACTTTAAAGTCGCCACCAATACACCTAGGTAAATCCAATATACTGTTTAGGCCAGCCAATTCGTCCCATAGTACACCTCCTGCACAATCTAAGTTAGGACCATAAACACCTGCGAAGGCCCATTGATATCCATCCACAATGTTCTTGAGCGAGCAAGCCACCATATAATCCTCCATACAATCTTTTGACTTTTCTACCACTCTTTTATCCCACATCACTAAGATGTCACCTGATGCTCCATTAGATGGTAAATAGTGCCACTATTTGATTACAACACCACAAACTCACAAACTCCTAATCGTGGTTAGGGGGATAGATTCCAATTTCGTTACTCTCAAACTACATAATTGGTTTCTAATTTTGAGGCACTTCTTCTCATTCCACCCCCTCACATTCCAAGATACGATTTTTGGCTTCATATAACATCCATTGCTCGTCCCTTTGATCTTCCACAGTTAGAACTCCTCTCTCCTACTCAATCTTTGACTGTCCATTTGAGCTTTTTTAATTCTCTAGCTTTCTTTTTTGCTGAATTGATCTGTGACAACTCATATGATAAGAAGATAAGGTAAGTGGTGTATGGGATCCCACATTGCTTGCAAAGGAGAGGTTCTTGCCCTTTATAATGTTCCAGTGAGGCTCCAATTGTATCATTGACTAGTCATTTTGGAGTATAGGCCATGTAGTTTGGGTCTTTCATTGGGGTGTTACAAATGGTATCAGAGCATATCCCAACTAAAAATGTGGGGATTGAGCCATGCCACCTACGACGAATGGGCCTGATGAAGACGTTGGGAATTTAAGGGGGGGAGATTGTGATACCCCATTTGATAAGAGGATAAGGTAGGTGGCTCTAATTGTATTATTGACTAGTCCTTTTGGAGTATTGTGCTATGTGGTTTGGGCCTTCCATTGGGGCGTTACACACTCGGTGAAGATTGAGTCTGCCTAGCCTTTATAGCTGCAAGGAGAGCTATAAATGGGTCCTCGAATCCATAGCACAATATCCCCACACAATGTTGAATCTCCCTAGCTTTGTCTAGGACCCAATCTGAGGCCTGGATGTTGCTGCTTGGGTGAAGAAGCCACTTGTCCTTTGAAATGCAAATTTGCTTGACAACTGGTTGATACTCATGTGTGAGTATATATGGAAATGCTGAAAATCTGTCCCAACTATTAATCCATAATAAAAGTTGTCTAGTTTGAATAATGAATACATGCCATTGTAAATTCTTTATCATAGAATTGTCCATCAGTCAGATTAAGTTTAGGAGGGTGGTGAAGAAGATTCCGCATTGCTTGGGAGGTAGTAGTTATTATTGCTCTTTATAACTATTCCAAAGGACTCCAATTGTAACATTGAGAAGTTCCTTTTGGAGTATAAGCCTAAATATGGCTTTGGCTTTCTTTGGATTATTATAAATGCTATATAGTTAAACCTAACCAGAATTGTAGGACTTGAGCCTTGCCACCTAGGATGAAATGGCTTCATGAGGACATAGGGATATAAGAGGGGGAGGTTGGAATATCCCAAATTGAGCATAGGAACGTGGTGAATGCGATCCCACATTACTTGGGGGGAAAAGTTATTCCCTTTTGTGACAGATTTGGTGCTCAATTGTCATGTGATTGTCCAGAAGATTAGCTTTACTTCCTTTTATTTGTTGATTTTATCATTATTGTAAGATCTCTAAATTTATTTTTTGATTCTTTGACACGTGTTGTATCAGAATTTACAACTGGCGGAACTCTGGCTTTGGGAGTTTGTCTTCCTTAGCAATTCCGTACTCTCTCCCTCCCCATCTTTTATACATTTCAATATATAAATTAAATATTTCACACTTCACCTCATAATTAAATATTTCATGTGTTGGGCCCACTTATTAAGAAAGAGTTTGCCCACATGTAAGGTGGGTGTTAAAATAAGTTAAATAATTAAATTCACATTTTCCCATAAACTCAAGTCTTTTGGGACAATTGGTGAATTTGGCCAAAATGTCTTGTGACAATGTTGCGACTGATTACAGTGATCACAAAAAAGCTTGTCTTTTTCATCTTCCATGGCATCTGTCACTTTCATTCATCTCAGCTCCTTGAATTCCCTTTGTTTGTATGTTGTGAAATTCTTTTGCACTCAAACGCACCTGTACTCACACTGAATAGAGGACCTCAAAATCTGGGTGTATCTCTTNCAATATCCCCACACAATGTTGAATCTCCCTAGCTTTGTCTAAGACCCAATCTGAGGCCTGGATGTTTCTGCTTGGGTGAAGAAGCCACTTGTCCTTTGAAATGCAAATTTGCTTGACAACTGGTTGATACTCATGTGTGAGTATATATGGAAATGCCGAAAATCTGTCCCAACTATTAATCCATAATAAAAGTTGTCTAGTTTGAATAATGAATACATGCCATTGTAAATATCTTTATCATAGAATTGTCCGTCAGTCAGATTAAGTTTAGGAAGGTGGTGAAGAAGATTCCACATTGCTTGGGAGGTAGAAGTTATTATTGCTCTTTATAACTATTCCAAAGGGCTCCAATTGTAACATTGAGAAGTTCCTTTTGGAGTATAAGCCTAAATGTGGCTTTGGCTTTCTTTGGATTATTATAAATGCTATCATAGTTAAACCTAACCAGAATTGTAGGACTTGAGCCTTGCCACTTAGGATGAAATGGCTTCATGAGGACATAGGGATATAAGAGGGGGAGGTTGGAATATCCCAAATTGAGCATAGGAACGTGGTGAATGCGATCCCACATTACTTGGGGGGAAAAGTTATTTCCTTTTGTGACAGATTTGGTGCTCAATTGTCATGTGATTGTCCAGAAGATTAGCTTTACTTCCTTTTATTTGTTGATTTTATCATTATTGTAAGATCTCTAAATTTATTTTTTGATTCTTTGACACTTGTTATATCAGAATTTACAACTGGTGGAACTCTGGCTTTGGGAGTTTGTCTTCCTTAGCAATTCCGTACTCTCTCCCTCCCCATCTTTTATACATTTCAATATATAAATTAAATATTTCACACTTCACCTCACTTTAATTAAATATTTCATGTGTTGGGCCCACTTATTAAGAAAGAGTTTGCCCACATGTAAGGTGGGTGTTAAAATAAGTTAAATAATTAAATTCACATTTTCCCATAAACTCAGTCTTTTGGGACAATTGGTGAATTTGGCCAAAATGTCTTGTGACAATGTTGCGACTGATTACAGTGATCACAAAAAAGCTTGTCTTTTTCATCTTCCATGGCATCTGTCATCTTTCATTCATCTCAGCTCCTTGAATTCCCTTTGTTTCTATGTTGTGAAATTCTTTTGCACTCAAACGCACTTGTACTCACACTGAATAGAGGACCACAAAATCTGGGTGTATCTCTTCCATAGCAATTCTATATTCTCTCTCTCCCTCATCTCTTGTTCTATTTCAACTGTAGATACTGTTTTTTCATATTTTTATTCAAGTTCATGAGCTAATATTTTTCATTCATCTGGATACACTGTTTTCACTTTAAAGCAAATTCTTGGTGACTTTAAAATTGTTGCTTGGCATGTTATATTTGTTTCATTATTAAAATAATTGATATCTATGCAGCGGAACATGAAAGAATGGCAGAGGCATACTCTGAAATCAACCAGAAGCTGCAGAACTTGCTGTCTGAACGGACTAACTTTGAGAAAACCATACAGAAATTGAAGGTCTGACATATTTATCTAAGTTATATGTCTGATGGCATTTCTCATTGGCTGTGTTGACACATATATCTTCCAGGCTGATTTAAGGAGACATGAACGTGACTATACTCTCGCTCAAAAAGAGATTGTTGACCTCCAGAAACAGGTAGGTGACAAAAATTGTCAGTCTGATAATCGATTAGTTGATGCACAAAGTTTTGTTCTTCTGTCTAGTTATTATATTGTTATTACTATTACTATGATGATGATGATGATATCATCATCATTATTATTATTATTTGCGTTTCAGCACCAAAGCATAACAATAAAGGCCATGAACAAATTTTTAAACACTCATTATAAATGTTAGCATTTAGTTACAGAAAATATACAGCTGCATCGTTCTCAATCACTTCTTCCTATTCTTTTTATCCACTTTCTCTGCCTTATGATTGTGCTTCCATCAAATGGTGATGGTTTTGATATGTTTTTTTTTCATGATGAGCAATAAGATTATAAAAAAAATGATAAGTAAAAAGATTTCATTAAAAAATGCAGAAGGTGCAATCCTTGGTTTTTAGTTGTGGATCCATGCATGGCGCAGAATTGTGTAGAGGCTAAGAAAAATCAACTCAAATAAATTTGTACATGTAAATAAGCGTCTTGGCTAGTCGAATAATATTTTTGATAGGTTTTTATTTTCATCCTACAAAATGAAGAGCAAAAGCATTTGATAGTGAAAATGCATGCCGAGCTAATTTGGAAGAGCTGATACTTTCATTTTTATAAAAATTTGGATAAATATTCTTTAAAAAATACTCCCTGTATACTTGGGCTATGCCTTTTTTTATTAACATAATCGTTTATAAAAAAGACATTCTTTAAAAACTGAATAAAGTTTTAGTTGAAGCTATACTCTCAAGAGTTATAAGCTATATTCAGGAACATCATTTAGTCTTTGTACTTCATTACGAGATATCCTTATGTGCAGAAAGTTCCAAGTTTTTAAACCGCTGCAGCACTACTCTCTTCTTCTAGCAAATGTGACAACTCTACAGCCTATAACAACGTGAACCTTCCCACTACCAATAAGTTGATCTACCAAATAATCAGAAAACGTATTTAAATTCTATTAATCTCCAAGCACTAAACACCAAATAAAACAGTCATATCTTTAGAATATGTCCAGGAGCCTTGCACTTCATTTGGTCTGGCTCCTCTGTGCCTTTTCTTTTCCTTTGCCTTCTCCTTATAAACAACCTTCAAAACCTACATGACCATCCTAGAATTTGGAAATTGTGTCCTGAACTATTATGTCTACATTTCACGACTGTTGTCATGACTTATCAAGCTTGCACATATAATAAAAATTAAAGATGGAAGTGCTACAACAAATGCTTGGTTGAGTATGAAAATACACTGTAAAGAACATGGAAAACTGAATCAATCAATACAAAGATAAACCATGTATAAACTTATCAACCTGAAGAAGAACTAAAGCGAACATACCTCGCTAAACAAAATTGATTGTGCGAAAATCTTATTTGTCCTGATTGTTGAGAAGCATTTGAATCAGCATCTGTACTTTTCGTGTCACATCTCCATCAGCAACAGCAACTCCTATTATCATATCCACATGCTCCTCACCAGGCTACATGTTTACACAGCTTAGAAGAGATGATATTCACCATTATAGACATATGGAAATTCAGAAACTCATGAACCAAGACTAGAAATGACACAGCCTAAAAGAGAGGTGTGTTTGCTAATGGTTAGCATTGGTTAGTTGGGGCTTGTTTGGCAACACAACTATTCTAAAGTGTTCTCAAATATTCTCAAATATTTCTTCCCAAACATCACTCAAACACAAGCACTTTTCAATTTTAGATTTTCAACTTTTTCATCTAATCATTACCTAATCATTACAACTTTCCCAAACTCCCAAACAAAACACAACAAAAAAATATAAATTTTTCAAATTTTCAAACAAAAATTATATTAAAAAATTATATTCAATTTTTTTTTAAACTTTATAATATTTTTATTCAACTTTTTCTCTCTTTTCCTAAAACCCAATAAAACATATTAACTCAAACTATTTCACTGCTATTAACAGATTATTGAGATATTCTAAGTATCCAAACGTGGCCTTAGGTCATGTTTGGAAATCAAAGGTTTTTCAAGTTTCCCTACTTTTAATTCAAACATCTTCACATGCACTAAAACAATCTTGATCATGATCAAAACATCATATCTTGATTTATAACAAACAAAAACCAAGACAACTTTTAAAAAATTAAAAAATTCATAATTTTATTAATTCTCTCGATCTTCGATCGGCCTATGTTCAATAGGTCTTGCCACTTTGTTTCGAACCCCATATCTATGTGTGCGCGCCTAAAATACTTAGGGTTTATTTGGATTCAGAGATGAGATGAAATGAATTTAGATAAAAGATAAAAGTTGAAAAAAGTATTGTTAGAATATCATTTTTTAATATTATTATTGTTTTGAGATTTAAAAAAGTTGAATTGAAATATAAAAAAGTTGTAATGATGAGATAAGATGAGATGAAATACTTTCTAAATCCAAACAGTTAGACGACCAGGCATGCACTTAATTCACCTAAGAAGGTAGACATTGCCTTAAATGCTTTCTGTCATACAGTAACCGCCAAGTAAAGTTCAAGCCCATTCACTATTTACTATAGGATATAATTACCGAAAGAAAAAGGGGGGGGGGGTTGGGAGTAGAGGAAGAGTGGTGGTTTTGTGTGGAAACTAAAACAAAAGAAATTGAACGGGCTGGAAGTTGAAGGGGCTGGAGAGTGAAGGGGGAAATTGAAGGTGCTGAATGTAAATAAAAAGTAAAATTAATGTTGAGTTCAAGTCCAATCTGGAGAAGCGCAAGAGACAAGGAAATTAAGGCAGCAACAGTTCCTACCCAATTAAATCCCTGAAGACCTAGAGTCCCTACATGTAGGAGAAGGGCAAGAGACATAATTGAAGAAATAATAAAATTAAGAAAAACTAATAAAAAATAAAATCAATGCTGGTGTGGAAAAATAGAAAACAAAGGAGCTTCAGTTTTTATTTAATGTTATTTTTTATAAGTGAAATAACATTTTATTGATAGTAGTAAATAGGCATAGCCCAAGTACACAGGAGGTATACAAACATCATACACCTAGTTACTTAACAAGGAGCTAGAAAGTGGTACAAGAAAGTCATTGAAGCAAGCTCTATTAAATGCGCAAGAGGATGCCCAAAGAAATAAAGTATGGAAGAAGAAACTTCTTAGCTCATCCAGAGAATGCTCGTTCTCTTCAAAGCTTTGACCATTCATTTCAATCCATAAACACCACTTGACACAGAGGAATCATCCTCTATACATCCTCAATAGGTGAATTGGCCCTACATCTTTGCCAACATGCAACAAATTGACCACCCTCTAAGCCATGCCCATTCTATTAAAGATCTCCACCCAGTTTTTTTATTGGGTGGCTAACTTGCATAGGCGGAATAATGCCATAGAGATGTTGATAGTCGATGGAATGGCTTCTTCCAACCAAACCAAGATAACAGATCACATTATCAACTATTATAAGAGTTTGCTTTCAGAACAATTCTCTTGGAGACCAAGACTAGATGGGCTCCACTTTGACGCTCTTGACTTGCAAGAAGCAGGACAACTTGAGAGGCCTTTTGAATAAACAGAAATCATAAATGTGTTAAGAAGCATGGCGGGTGACAAAGCTCCAGGTCCAGATGAATTTTTTATGGCTTTGTTCCAAACTTGTTGGGAAGTGATCAAAGAAGATATAATGGGGCTCTTTAATGAATTCCATGAAAATGGTATGTTCGAAAAGAGTCCCAATGCAACATTTATTGCTCTCATTCCAAAAAAACTTGGCGGTATAGAGGTAAAATATTATTGCTCTATTAGCTTGGTGAGCGGAATTTACAAGATCATTTCAAAAGTTTTGGCAAATAGATTGAGCATGGTGGTTGAGAAGTTAATCTCAGCCTCAAAACGCCTTTGTCCGAGATAGGCAAATTCTTGATTCGGTGTTTATCGCCAACGAATGCTTGGATAGTATACTCAAGTCAGCAGTGTTGGGGTTCTTGTGGAAGCTTGATATGGAGAAGGCCCACGATCGAGTCAATTGGAGATTTTTTCTCTATTGCTCGAGAGATGTGGCTTTGGCTCGAAATGGAGTTCTTGGATCAAACAGTGTATCTCTATTGTTTGTTTTTCTATCTTGGTGAATGGCACACCAAAGTGCTTTTTTAAAAGCACACAAGGCTTGAGAGTCACCTTCTATCTCGGCTATTTTTTGTTTTGTAATGGAAGCTTTTAGCAAGATGATTTCAGGGGTAGTGGTAGGTTCTTATCCGGATTCTTAGTGGGGGAGGCAAATACTAGCTCACTCCACAGATCTCACCTATTATTTGCTGATGATACCCTAATCTTTTGTGGCGCCAATCATGATCAAATTTGAGCTTTGAAGGCACTCCGTTTAGGCTTTGAAGTTGTTTCGGGTTTGTAGATGAACTTGGTTAAATAAGAAGTATAGTGGGGAATGTTCCGAATGTGGAGAGCATGACTCACATCTTGGAAAGCAAGATATCCTAGCTACCGTGAAATATTTGGGTCTTACTTTGGGTGCCCCGTTCAAATCGAAATCTATTTGGGATGATGTACTAGAAAAAATGGAGCGGAAATTGGCTAGTTGGAAGAGGATGCACCTATACAGATAGGATCACTTTAATCAAAAGTACCCTATCTAACTTGCCAACCTACTTTCTCTCACTATTTCCGCTTCCCACCAAGGTGGCTCATTGCACATGATTTCTTGGTTTTTTTTTTTAGGGGGNGGGGGGGGGGATGGATGATCTATGAGTTTAAATTCCACTTTGTAAAATGGGATATGGTGTGCTCCCCTATCCTGAAGGAGGATTCGGTATACGGAACTTGCAATCTTTTAAAGAAGCTTTGCTTGACAAATGACTATGGAGATATACCACATGAGCAGGGAGCATTATGGAGATCTGTCATAGGATCGAAGTTTGGTGAACCATGGGGAGGATGGTGTTTGAATGAGGTAGGTGTGCCATATGGGGTGGGACTATGAGACACATTTTCAAGAAATGTCCGTTTTGAGGTGGGTGATGCATCCAAAATCAAAATTTGGCATGATGTATGGTGTGGCGATAGGACATTCAAGGAAGCTTATCCAGAATTTTATGGCATAACAAGAATGAAAGAAGTCTCAATTGCGAACCTCTTAATCCTATCCAATGGTACTCCCCAATGGAACATTTCATTCTTTAGAGATGCACAAGATTGGGAAATTGACACTTTCTCGGAGTTTTATGATCGAATGTACTCCACCCATATAACGAGGGGAGCTGAAGACGATCTTTTGGCTCCCCTCTAAGAAAGGGAAGTTCACAGTCCACTCCTACCATCATGCCATAACCACGCATAATATAAATCCATTTCTATGGAAGAGTATTTGGAAGAGAAAAGCACCCCTGAAGGCAATTGTTTTTGTATGGACTGCCTCGTTAGGGACCCTCACAATAGACAACCTACGGAAATGCCACATCATAGTCATGGGTTGGTGTTGTATGTGCAAAAAGAGTGGAGAATCCGTAGATCATCTACTATTACATTGTGAGATTGCTATGACCATGTGAAATGACTTCTTTGCTTGGATGTGATTAGCTTGGGTGATGTCGAAAAGGGTAATCGATCTCCTAGCTTCTTGATGAGGTATTCAGGGCAACCCTCAGATTGTAACAGTGTGGAAGATGGTCCCAATTTGTCTATGGTGGTGTATTTGAAGATCAAGAGTGGTCAATGGATGAGTGTAGAAGTTTATTTTTCAATACTTTTACTCCATTGGTCGATTGCAATTGATTTTAATGGCATGTCTTTTCATGACTTCCTTATATCGAGGTGACACTCTTGTATATGTCCCGTATACTCGGGCCTTTATCTCTTTTATGCTCAATGAAATTTTGTTTATCGATCAAAAAGAAAAAGATCTCCACCCATAACATTCTTGCTACCTCACAGTGAAGTAAAAGATGATCCATTGTCTCCCCATTCTTCTTACACATATAACACCAATCCATCACGACGAGACCCCTCTTTCTCAACTTATCCGACGTTAAAATTTTCCCAAGAGATGCTGTCCAGCCAAAGAAAGCAATCTTAGGCGGTACCGTACTTTTCCAAATATACTTCCAAGGGAACTAAGTATGACAAAACCTTATACAATGATCATGCAGAAAACTTCCCACTCCCTGTCTTCATCCAAAGCATCCTGTCCACCACATTATTACCAAAATTCGAGGAATACAATAAACTATAAAAATCAGAAATAACTCCAATTTCCCAATCATGAGCAGCTCTACTGAAATAACACCGAAGCCTCCTGATTAAGAGCCAACTGAAAGAGAGAGGGAACATGGTCTTAAGAGCTGAATCACCACACCAAAAGTCATGCGAAAAACTGATCCTACCAACCTCGAAACTTCTAAAACGAGCAAAATCCTACCATCCATTTCTAATATTCTTCGACAAACAAACACCATGTGCACTTCTCACTTCATTAGAACACCAACCCCCTCGCAAACTCCCATTCTTCAACTCAATAATAATCTTCCATAAAGACTCCCCTTCCTAATGGTACCTCCATAACCATTTCCCAAGGAGTGTGTTATTAAAAATCCTCATATTTCGAATTCCCGACACTCCATTAGAAATCGGTTTGCATACCTTATTCCACTTGACTAAGTGGAACTTAGTCTCCTCACCAATTCCTCCCCACAATAAAGCTTGGAAAATCTTCTCAATTCAATTAGCCACATTTGCTGGAAATGGAAAAAAGAGATGAAAAAATATGTGGGAAGATTAGAAAGGGAGCTATTTTTTTCCTGTTTGCTTTAAAAAAACTGAACGACTTATATCTTAATTGTTGGGTCTTGGCATTTGGGAAAAATTTTCCATATCTAAGGAATATACTCTTAAAAACTGGTTTTGTGTTGTGTTTTATCAAACATGCATCTAGGCATAATGGAGCCTTGATGTCTTGCATTAACAGCTCCCTTTTTACGAGTGCCTGTGATACCGTGCTGCAGTTGGATGAGCTGCAACTCTGTGCTCTACTGTTACTTCTAATATCATTTACATTTTGCTGAAGTGTTACTTTGTGTCCAAAAAATTTACCATTGAAGTTGTGTTGACGGTGTTTTCCCAAATGTGTTCAGGGCAACCTTATGGCCCTATAGTAGTGTTCAGTGCAAGCTTACCTTTCTAGCATTGTTTGTGAGAATTTTTAGGTGACAGTTCTTCTTAAGGAATGTCGAGATATACGATTTCATTGTGGATCTACTGGGCTGGAAAGTTTTGATGATGGTAGCACTGTTACGGGGACAAATGCAGAGTCTGATACTGAAAAAGTGATTTCTGAACGACTGGTAGGTTTTTTGCAATGTTTCTTCCTAAACATAACTCCTTACATTTCTGCTTTTCCTCTGTAGAAGTAATTAACCGGTAGTTGATGCTACTTTTGGGTGAAACACTTAAATCAGTTGACATTTAAGGACATAAATGGATTAGTGGAGCAAAATGTACAACTCAGGAGCCTTTTGCGCAGTCTTTCTGATCAAGTTGAAAGTACAGAAATGGAGTTCAAGGTTGTCCTGAAAACAAATGCTCTGTCACTTGTTTTTTGGCAAAATGGTACTTTTTCTAGTTGATAACATTGTTTCATCGATGCGTACTGATTACAGGAAAAGTTTGAAATGGAGCTTAAACAACATACTGATGAATCTTCCTCTAAAGTTGCTGCTGTCTTACAAAGAGCAGAGGAGCAAGGGCGAAAGATTGAATCTCTCCACACCTCTGTAAGCTTTAATTAATGCCTCCTTTGTTTTGCTGCTAGTCTAATTTTTATTATTGGGACAGATACACAAACCCCCCTCAAAGTTGCAAACTGTATACCAATTTGCAATTACCCACTCAAACTATCAATTTTGGCAATGCCCTGCATAAAAAAGCTTGACATACATATGCTGATAAAAAATAGTATACACAATGCATGTCCATTCCGTGTAAGAGTATTTGGAAAACAAAGGCTCCCATAAAAGCAATCTTCTTTGCATGACTGCTTCCTTGAGAAAGATCCTTACATTAGACAACCTAAGGAAATGGTGAATAATTGTTATAGATTGGTGTTGCATGTGCAAAAAGAGTGGGGAGTCCAAGTATATGTCCCATTTACTTGGGATTTTGCCTATTCTTATGATCTATAAAAAATTTTTTATGGATATAAAAAATAAAAAATGAAAAAAATAGAAAGTTTGAAAAAATTAAAAAAGTAGTTAATTTGAAAAAATAATTTTTAAAATAATTTATTGTTTAAAATATTATTTCGTTTGAATTTCAAATGTATTTTGTCATTTCTTAAAGTCATTAGGTGTAATTTACCTCGTTTGGATTTAGAGTTGATCTCAACTCTTCTCATCTCATCATTACAACTTTTTCAAATTTCCACACAAAATATAATAAAAAATTCAACCTTTTCAAATCTCAAAACAATAATAATATTAAAAAAATAATATTCTAACAATATTTTATTTAACTTTCAACTTTCATCTCGACTCATCTCATCTCAACTTACTATCCAAACCTCACTTAGTCTTTTTTAAGGGGAAATAGAGGTACATTTCAACTTTTTGGTAGTTTGAGGGGATGATTGCCAAAACTGATAGTTGTTTGGGGGAGGCGATGATTGCAAATTGAGCGGTAGTTTGATGGGCTTTGTGTATTTCTCCCCTTTGTTATTATTATAATTGGTTGAGTAAGTTACACCTTGTCCCTCCAAATGATCATTGCATTCTCAATGTTCCTCCTAACTTTGAAGTACTTGCAATTGATCACTTAAATTGAAATTTCAGTTCAATGTACCCCCATATCCAAATCAGATGTTAATTTGACGAGAAATGCGCCACGAGCTTCCCATGCTTCTTGGGTCAATATAATGACTTAACATCCCTAAATGGTCCCTTTATCATTATTTTTAAAGCAACTCCAATATGACATGGAATTTTTTCAAATGCACCATTCTGGCCGCATTCATTGTCTTCATCGTCATACCTAGCTGTCCTTTAAAGAAAACTAACCTCCTCCAAAGACTCAAGGCAAGAAATAACATTTGCACTGCTTCATGTAATTATTCCCATCCGCCTATATGAAAAGGAAAAAGTTGGAGGATACAAAGAAGCAGGCACTGAATTCTCAAATAATACATATAATGTTGGAGTAGCACATCAAGTGTTCGATATAATGCCACTAGAGACACCCTTATATGGAATTCCCTGATAAATTGTTATAAAATTGGGCATTAACTTGAGGGGGCTGATTGAAACTGTAATTAGCAATTTGAAGTTTGGCAAGAACAGGGTAGTTTGAAGGGGTAAGGTGTAATTTACCCTAATTGGATTATTGTTGATATGTACCATATTTTTTTGATAAGTAATATGTACTTTATTATTATTACCTCCATGTGACATACTGTTGATAATATAAATGTTTTGACTTAAGATCTTTTTCTTGCTTTTTCTTCACAGGTTGCTATGTACAAAAGGTTATATGAAGAGGAACGTAAACTTGATTCATGTCTGCCCCATTTTTCAGAAGCTGCTCCAGGTCCATTCATTGATTCTCTGTGTGTGTGTGTGTGTGTGCGCAAATTAAGACTTTTCTCTTATTAATTTAGCGAAGATGTTCCATTTAATCTCCGTAGTGCATTTTGCTGGTGTTGAGATTTTGGCTTCCCTTTGTGGGCCTTTTCTGTTTCAAATCTGAGCTTATCTTCAAGTTGGAAGCTGCTGTCTGCCATATAGGAAGGTCCTGTAGAAATTGTGTGCATTTTTAGTTGGCATGATTTTATTGCATGTAGGGGTGTTCATCGGGCGGTCCGGACCGAAAACACCGACCGGACTAGACCGGCCGGACCGAACCGGTCCACGGTCTGGATTTTATAGGACCGAATTCATTCGGTCCGGTCCACGTGTTTTTCGGACTAGATCGGACCGGATCGGACCGGACTGAAACTAAAAAAAAAATTATATATATAATTAATTATATAATTTTCATCTAACCTAATCCTATCACTAACTAATAAATAATTATACCATATTATAATTAAGTATAGACTATAATTATATGGTTATACTTATACTAATATTACTAATATATAGCTATACTATATTACTAATATATAGCTATACTATATTATTAATATATAGCTATACTATATTACTAATAGTCTAATACTTTATACTAATACTATTATATAGTTATACTA
Organism: Pterocarya stenoptera; assembly: GCA_003123785.1. Lineage (NCBI taxonomy): Eukaryota > Viridiplantae > Streptophyta > Magnoliopsida > Fagales > Juglandaceae > Pterocarya > Pterocarya stenoptera. The sequence goes on along the minus strand of QEOT01000848.1, from coordinate 114,999 downwards.
ATCATGATTCATAATAACTAATCACTATAAGTATATAGCTATATATATTTAGTATCAATATATTAATATATTCTTTAATGTATTATTAATACTATTAAGTATTAAGAGTTATAGTATAAATTATAATATATGTATAATTTATAAATTTATAATAGTATGTATAATTAAATATTTTATGCTTATTTATAATAGTATATTAAGTATGTATCTTTCTCAATTATGGATGTAATATGTATAGATAATTAAATTATTTATGCTTATTGCTTCATATACAAAATGTTAAAAGTTGTATATGGCTCATTATGCATTAACATACTTTAAGTTAGTAATAAAGTAATAATTAACATCATCAACAATGTAATTTTCATTTAATTTATTATCATTGACCATATAAAATATTTTTTTATTGAGTTTGTTACATAATCCATATTAATAAGTCACTTAGTTTAATTTAGTATTGTAAATAATTTTTTTTTATTAATTGATGTGAAAAAAAAAAAGGAAGGCCAGACCGGACTGATGACTACCGGTCCGGTCTGGTCCCTATGGGAGTTCGGTCCGGTCTGACCATGGACTGAAAAAATTTCGGTCCATGGCCGGACCGGACCGGCCAGTGCCTGCACCCCTAATTGCATGTTCTCAGCGCACTGTGCACCTATTGTGTTTCCATATTTTGATTTCTGTGTCTGGCTCTATAAATACTAATTGGTTGTCACAGATGGTGGCAGGACCAATCTCAAGCTTCTTCTTGAAAGATCTCAGGTGTGGTTACAGAGAATGTTATCTAAAAAGTGAACTTTTGTTATGTCATTGTTTCTTTGCACTCTCTCACATTATATATATATATATATATATAGGAAGCTTCTACAAAGGCCCAGGAACAGGCTGTGGAACGAGGGAGATGCCTTGAAGAAGAACTGGTGAAGTCTAGGTAAATTTTTTAATTTCTAAATCTTAGTTTATACATTGTGTGCTAGCTTTGATTTTGATTGCTTGCATGAGACTTAAAATTATTTTGGTTTTTGGATATATAGGGAGGTATCTAACGCAATTCTGTCTTGGATGCATGGTCATTTTTTTAAGTTTTTACAGCTTAATTGTATGCTACGATTCTCATGTTAATATATAGATTTATTTAACTCAATTGACATTAAATGCTTTTGCGTTGTAAATGAAGTTACATCAGTGATCCATTAAAGTTAAATATTGTTGCTACAGCACTTATCTACTTTTATGAGTAGCTATGTAAGTTTTATCTAGAATATTTGCAACACTTATGCCCTTCCTAATTTCCATTCATTGGGTTTATTTTTCTGAGTCTTATTCCTTTCTTCATTGCCCAGTANAGTATAAATTATAATATATGTATAATTTATAAATTTATAATAGTATGTATAATTAAATATTTTATGCTTATTTATAATAGTATATTAAGTATGTATCTTTCTCAATTATGGATGTAATATGTATAGATAATTAAATTATTTATGCTTATTGCTTCATATACAAAATGTTAAAAGTTGTATATGGCTCATTATGCATTAACATACTTTAAGTTAGTAATAAAGTAATAATTAACATCATCAACAATGTAATTTTCATTTAATTTATTATCATTGACCATATAAAATATTTTTTTATTGAGTTTGTTACATAATCCATATTAATAAGTCACTTAGTTTAATTTAGTATTGTAAATAATTTTTTTTTATTAATTGATGTGAAAAAAAAAAAGGAAGGCCAGACCGGACTGATGACTACCGGTCCGGTCTGGTCCCTATGGGAGTTCGGTCCGGTCTGACCATGGACTGAAAAAATTTCGGTCCATGGCCGGACCGGACCGGCCAGTGCCTGCACCCCTAATTGCATGTTCTCAGCGCACTGTGCACCTATTGTGTTTCCATATTTTGATTTCTGTGTCTGGCTCTATAAATACTAATTGGTTGTCACAGATGGTGGCAGGACCAATCTCAAGCTTCTTCTTGAAAGATCTCAGGTGTGGTTACAGAGAATGTTATCTAAAAAATGAACTTTTGTTATGTCATTGTTTCTTTGCACTCTCTCACATTATATATATATATATATATATAGGAAGCTTCTACAAAGGCCCAGGAACAGGCTGTGGAACGAGGGAGATGCCTTGAAGAAGAACTGGTGAAGTCTAGGTAAATTTTTTAATTTCTAAATCTTAGTTTATACATTGTGTGCTAGCTTTGATTTTGATTGCTTGCATGAGACTTAAAATTATTTTGGTTTTTGGATATATAGGGAGGTATCTAACGCAATTCTGTCTTGGATGCATGGTCATTTTTTTAAGTTTTTACAGCTTAATTGTATGCTACGATTCTCATGTTAATATATAGATTTATTTAACTCAATTGACATTAAATGCTTTTGCGTTGTAAATGAAGTTACATCAGTGATCCATTAAAGTTAAATATTGTTGCTACAGCACTTATCTACTTTTATGAGTAGCTATGTAAGTTTTATCTAGAATATTTGCAACACTTATGCCCTTCCTAATTTCCATTCATTGGGTTTATTTTTCTGAGTCTTATTCCTTTCTTCATTGCCCAGTAGCAATTTAATTTGCTCGGAACAAATCTCTTTCTTATCAAAAAACCAAAATTGCTCATAACAAATAAATCTAGAGTTAATGGAATAATTTAACATTCTTTGCTCGGTTATATATGTTTATGTGCTATTTTCATATTCCTTCTGTATGTATTAGCTCCTAGTGTGAGAGCACTCACGAGATATATTAGATGGCTAATTTTTTATTTTTTATTTTACTTTCTCATGTATCATGTCATTTAGTTAAGAAAAATTCTATCAACATCCTCTTAATCATCATCCTTTCATCAACGCTCTTTATAATTAAACAACAAATAGTATTCCAATCATTTGATGCCACATCAGAGGTTGATGGATAATAAGATGATAAATAACGTTACTCTTTTTATAATTAAAAACCAGTTTGCCCAAGTTCTGGGCCAAACTGATCTGGAATAGACATTTTGGACTATGTTTACTAGGAATTGATTTGGGTAGCGATTTGGACTGCCCAAACACCTTTTGCATAGGGAAAAGTGCCAGCACATATCCATCTAATTTGGGAACCAGTCAACTTAAATTATGGGCATCAACAATTCCCATTGTTTTTGTTATTAAGGTACATGGGACAAACATCGCTGCTGAGGAGAGCTAAGATGCCTGACTCCCACAAGCTTATTGTTGTGTCTCCCTGTCTTTCTAACTCTACCACTTCCATTACCATTGCATCACTAGCTCCTAATAACTTTGTTCATGGCCTCAAGCTTTAACTGTGTGTGGCAACAGAGCTGATGACTGTCTGAGCTAAGAAGGTGCCCAAAGCCGCAGCGTCTACAGACACACACTGTTAAATTAACGTGTGTGTCTGTAGTCAACTACAGAATTTTCCAGAATTCTGTAGTGTTTATTCCTAAATTATTCCAGAGAGAGAGAGAGAGAGAGAAGAGGGAGGGGAGAAGAGGGAAGGTGATGAGTTTAGAGATATCAGGAATTTTCCAGAATCTCTTTATTCCTAAATTAACGTAGTCAACTAATAATAAAATCCTAATTGCTGCAGTGGTATCCCTAAAAATCAGGGATCGGGAATTTCCAGAGTCTTAGTTGTGGAGCAACATGAGAAAGGGGGTTGTGTAGGTCATGCTTCATATAAATACTTGAAAATTTAAAGTTAAGTGAATTCTATGTGATGTTTTATAATACATATTTTATTTACTACTGTCTCAAAGTAGATGACGTGTTTTCTTTTTTTTTAATAGTTCAAAATCGATGAAAGTTTTGTGGAGTGAAAGGATTTATCCATTTTCCAAATTACTCCTAATTTAACCTGATTTTCTTTCAAATTCAAATTCTCATATCTTAATTTCAATCCATCTTTCTTGGCCTATATAAGGGCGTTTTAGGAAGTATTTCATTGAAATGAAAGATGTATTGTGGGAGGGAGTAAGAAATTTTTATTTTATTTTGTTTTACTTTTTTTCTTATGCTATTGCATGGTTTGAACATGGGGGAGCCTTTGATGCTGGACCCTCTCCCTTGATCAGTCATTGGCTATATTTCGGGGATGATGTTATAAATATATCAAAGGCTTAATCCTAGTTAAAGGGGGGTCGATATTCATTTATGGTCTAAGCCAGGGTATCTAGAATTGGGATTGTTGTGGCATGTGGAATGAAGGCGTAAACATAAAATGCTACCTACCTTGCGTTAGTTATGTCTGTGAATTGATATTCAATGTGTAATCTTATATCATGTAACTTTAGTTGAATCATCTTGATTGTGATCATTTGCACAATTCTCTCCCCACATCTTGATCAAATTCTAAATATTTGTTGTCCTATTGGTAGGACTGAGATTATATCATTACGCACAGAGCGTGACAAGTTCGCTTTGGAAGCAAATTTTGCAAGAGAAAGACTTGATAGCTTCACGAAGGAATTTGAGCATCAGGTGATCATATTGTTTGAACATTCTCTGTCTCCCTCCTTCCCATTCACCTTGATCCCCATTCCCCATGGTTATGTCTCATTCATTCTCAGTGTTTGTAAAACTGCATTAAGAAAAGCACAAACCAAGGCTGAAGCACTTCCCTTACCAAAAGCTAAGTGCATAAAAAAACCCCCTATTTGGTTCTTTTTGTGAGCTTAAAGTGCAGAAAAGCATGTTTTTGTAATTTTTTTTGTTGAAAAAACCTATAAACATTCAATTAATGATCTAGAAAATGATGTAAACAAATGTTTGTAAACATTTAGTTGATATTGAAGATCATTTATGTACCGTGGCACCGCATGTTTCCATATGTGATGTATATGCTTTGGACACGATATAATAGTCCAAGTTGGCCTTTTAGATGTATTGATATTTGATTGCTTATGTTAGAATGGAAGTCAATACTTACAATTCGTGAGCTTGTTTGATCATGGCCTTTATTGTACATTTGATTCAACCATGTGATTTAATTTGATTATGGCTACCAAATATCATAGATGGGGTGTATTTAGTAAAGCAGAGGAGAATTATATAAAATGCGATGTTTAAATTTTAAGTAATTAAATGATTATTTGATTTTCATGTTGTATAATACTTGGAAATTTCCTTTTTAAACATTTTTTTTATTGTATTATAGGGAGTTTTTTTATTATTACATCAATTTTTAGAAATGTGTGCTTTACTTCAATTAGGCACGTGCTTCGGCGCTTGTGCTTTGCTTTTTGATCCTAGGCTCTAGATGGTGTTTGCGCTTGAGTGCGCCTAGCACTTTCACCAACACTGTTTGATATATTTTACCATTCTCTCTCTCCCTCTCCTTCTCTGTCCATTTGCCCAGGCCCCCATTTCCCATAGATTATGTTCCATTTCTTATGTTCTAGACATGGTGCTATGTGTCATGACTGATGTGTGGAGTTTTATGCAATGCATAACATACCAGAGAATTGAAACCAATGGCATTTTAGCCAGAAATGTGGAGTTCTCGCAATTAATAATTGACTATCAACGAAAGCTGCGTGAAAGTTCTGAATCGTTGCATGCTGCTGAGGACCTTTCTCGGAAGCTTACTATGGAGGTGTTTATTTCATCAGCTCTTCAGTTGAGATTCTTGCATGATTATACTCTCTAATATCTTGTTACCAAATAGGTATCTCTTTTTAAGCATGAAAAAGATATGTTAGTCAGTGCGGAGAAGAGAGCTTGTAATGAAGTTCGTGGTTTGTCAGAGAGGGTCTACCATCTGCAGGTTGGGTTACTGGGACTTTTACTTTATATCAGCTATGGTATTGTTCTCATATAATTTTGGGACTTTTACTTTACATCAGCTGTGGTATTGTTCTCATATAATTTTATGCAGGCTAGTTTGGACACTATACAGTGTGCCGAGGAAGTTCACGAGGTAGCTCATCTTGTTTAACTTGGTTTTTTTTCTACATAATTGATGTGTCAGGTGCTTCATTTGGTTATGTGATTTTTATTTCCTGGGAACTGCAGGAGGCAAGAACTTCTGAGAGGAGAAAACAAGAGGAGCACATAAAGCAAGTTGAGGTTTGTTCCCATAAGTTCTTGATTGACTAACTTAGTGTTTTCTTGCTCAGCTGCTCTTTTTATATAGATGTGACCTTTGCATTTCCAATTATCTATATTGCATGGTTGTTACTAGGAACGATCATTATCTTCTTGTTCTTCTTTTTGCGCATGTCAACTCTTGTGTTCATTGTTGTCTCTTAATAATGAAGAATTTGTCGGTATTCAAAGTTCTTTACTATGAAGAATCAAATTTAACTGCTTCATGATCTCAAATGATATTCTCTTAGAGAGAATGGGCCGAGGCTAAGAAACAGTTGCAAGAAGAGCTGGACAATGTTCAAAACCTCAGAGTAGACCGTGAGCGGACTATAAAAGATGCCATGAGACAAGTTGAAGAAATGGGAAAAGAGTTAACTCATGCTTTGCGTGCTGTTGCAGCTGCTGAATCCAGAGCTGCGGTTGCTGAAGTAATTTATTTCTCCTTTTTTTGTACATTGAAACCTCACTGAATCATAACAGCGTGTTATTGCTATTGTTTCTATTAGTATTACTAATTGAAATTTTTAGTTGGCTTGTGCTTTCATCCCATATCATTTACTAGCATTGATTCCTTTGGTTTGATCACTCAGGTGAAACTGTCTGATCTAGAGAGAAAAATCAAATCTTCAGATGCCAAGGTATAAGTTTGCACCTTTTTGCGTGGTCTGTGTTTGTTATTTGAAGTATTACTTTATCATCAAAAGTTTGCTCTTTCTTTCCCTTGCGCTTTGTATTGTTTTTCTTTCTTGTTTTGAGTGTACTCTGGCTTCCAGTGTAGATTTCCATGATATATGTATATTTTTTATCTGTATTTCCATGATATACTATATCACAGAGAAGCTATGATGGTACATTTATATTCTTTATAAGCATGCTATATGTTATTATATAAAAAAGGGTGTTACCCTTGTACACATGAAGTATACAAGAAATATACATAACAAAAGGAAATGAATACGATAAATCCTGAAAAAACAAAAGTATAGAAAGCAATGTTATTGTGTAAGACAATCCAATGTCCAAGTGTTGGGAACAAATGACTTGAGGTCCAACAATGACTTCTCACAATCCTCAAATCTATGCTCATTTCTCTCACCCCCATATGCACCACACCAAATAGACGTGAAAAGTATTGTGTTTATCATTTTTCGAGTAATGATACACACACAACACTTCACAACTATGTTTCAAAATGAGGATATTTTTGTAAAGTGATGTAACTTTTATAAGCTATTTTACAAAAATACCTTCATTTTAAAGCATAGTTGTGTAAAGTGTTGTCTACGGGAAACAAGGGGTTGGGGTTAGGCTTGGTGTATTTTGGATTGTTTTTCGCGGGTTTTTGTGTCATTAGGGGCTTCTAATATGGGCAAGGGGTTTTCTTGTATATATTCAGTGTACTTGGTTACTCCTATTGATATATATATAATATTTTTACTTATAAAAAAAAGGTTGTGTTAAAGTGTTGTGAAAAGTGTTCTATGTTTATCATTTTGCATAATTGCATTTTGTGATCACCGCATTGCCGTTTCCAACATGTTAGGAGATCATCACTTCAAATGACATGAACCAATCTATCCCATACATGTGAGGGATAATTTCCCATAAAATACTAGCTACCTCGCAATGGAGTGAAATAATCTACTGTTTCTCAACTTTTCTTATACCTACAACACAAATCAACCACTACAACTTGCCACTTCCTTGCGTTGTCCAAGATACAAATGCTCTCTAAAGCCGCTGTCCATAACAAGAAATTCACTTTAGGGTACCCTTGTTCTGCCATCATGAATACATAACCTGTTTAAAAAGACTTACTTTGGACACTCCTTTCTTATATGGACGTTGCAATTTGTCTCATATAAACCACTGGTTATGTATAACTGTTCTAGAAGATAAACACAATAAGAAAGGAGTGTATAATAGTTTGTCTTCACTAATTCCCCAAACCAATTTGTCTTCACTACTTCATCCCATTGTACTCGAATATAACTGTTTAAAGAATGGCGTGAAGATATCCACCTTCCTGTCATTAGCCTCTCTGACAAAATTAATGCCCACTTTAGAATCACGTGAGAGTTGACAATGATCCCCCATGTAAGCATCCTTGAGATGTGCACTGCTGAATAACAATGGGAAAGCATCTTTCTAGTGTTGATCTGCTTTCCGTACATCATGCTAAGCATGGATTTTTGACATCACCCACCATAAATCTGTTCAAGCAGGAGAATCCTCCTAATGTGTGGGAAAAATTGAATCAATTGTATTGATGTCATTGTAGCCTTTACACGGCTATATGTACAATTACATAGCTGATTTACAGAGCTAATTACAGGGAGATAAAATTGGAAACTTTCCTTCCTAAAACAGATTTCTATATCAGTGGGATTCCTTAACGGTTATCCCATAATCCTAGGAAAGTCAAAGATACAAATATAATAGACAGAAGATTGAGAGAATCAATTATCTATTTTCCAACACTCCCCCTCAAGCTGGTGAATATACATCCTTCATTCCCAGCTTGACGATAAGTCTTTGGAATGCTGCATTGCTAAGTCCTTTTGTGAGTACATTTGCGAGTTGGCCGTTAGTTGACACATATGGAGTACAAATTAATCCACTATCCAACTTCTCTTTTATGAAGTGTCTATCTACTTCAACGTGCTTCATTCTGTCATGTTGAACAGGATTGTGAGCAATGTTGATGGCCGACTTGTTGTCACAAAATTATCAAAGGAAATGTTTTCTGCAGTCCTCTAAATAGGATATGTTTTCTTATAGTTATCTTGTATTTAAATTACTCTTGTATTTAAATTACTTATTTGGATAAAATCAGTTAGTCAGTTAGTTAGTTAGTCAGTTAGTCAGTTGGAGATTTTATCCAAATCCTATCTTTGTAACCTCAGAACTATTTGTCTATTTAAATGAGAAGAATACCTCAAGAGGGTACACGGCATTATTGACATGGTATCAAGAGCAGGTTACTAAGTAACGTGCCTTCTTCGAAATTTTTTTTTTTTTCTCCCGCGTCTTGTTCTTTGTCTGGGTGTTCTCGGCACTTCTGTGCCATCGTGACTGCTTCTTCTTTTCTTGGTTCTCTTTCGGTGCCTTCAGAGTTTCTTTATCGGCATAATCAGAGGTGACTTTCATCTCTCGTGTTCCTCTCGTGTGTATCGGCGTCATCAGATACCCTCGTGTATCGGCGTACTCCGTCTGAAGGATTCTTGGCACTTCTGTGCCATCGTAATTTTCTTTCTCGTTTCTTGGTTCCTCTTGTGCTTATCGGTGCATTCCAGCTTCCGTTATCGGCATCTTCAAGTAGTTGTTTCTGCCTCTCGTTTGACCGTCGGCACTGTCTGGGTGGTCTGGGGTGAAGTCGAAGCTTTCTCGTGTGACTGTCGGCACTATCTGGGTGATCTTAGTCTGTTGGCTCCTCTGTGCTGGTCTCGACTTCTCCATCGCAATTCTCATCTCTCGCACAGTGCAGACCAAACCCACAGATCCTCACGGGGCCTCTGTTTCTTGCCTCTTGTAGTATATTCTTGGTTTCTTGTTTTTAAATTTCTGGTGTGATCAGCAGTGGAAGCAAAGTTGCAGAAGGGTCTCTGTTCCTAGCCTTCTCCACTTCTGTTTTCTTTTTTTCAAGACTCGGCTTGGGCTCGTCTTCTGCAGTTCTTGTTTCAAAATTCAACAAAATTTTGGCTCTCAAACATCTGAAAAATCTGATTCTTTGTGCATTCGTTTCAATGGTAAAAATTATTTTGCTTGGGCATTTCATTTTCAACTTCTTGTAAAGGGTAAAGAACTTTGAGGTCATGTTAATGGCAAGAGTCCAGCCCCAGAAAGTGCAACAGAGCTGGCTAAATGGGAGAGTAAGCATGCCAAGATCATGTCTTGGATCATAGGCTCTATGGAGCCCCATATCATTCTCAATCTACGTCCCTACTAAACTTCCGAGGCTATGTGGGAGTATTTAAAGCGAATCTATACTCAAAATAATTCCGCTCAAAGGTTTCAATTAGAATTTGAGATGGTTAATTTTTCTCAAGGTGTCTTATCTGTAGAGGAATTCTATTCTGGTTTTTCAAACCTATGGGCTGAATATACTGATATTGTGTATTCCTCTATTTCTGCCGCTGGTCTTCCTCATGTGCAAAGTGTGCATGAAACCAGTAGGAGGGATCAGTTTCTTATGAAACTACGTCCAGAGTTCGAATCAGTTCGTTCTCAGTTGATGAATAGAGATCCCGTTCCTTCTCTTGATGTTTGTTTGGGCGATTTGCTTCGGGAGGAACAAAGGTTATTTACTCGGAGTACAATGGAACAACACCTAACTCCTCCTGCTCAAGTGGCATTTACTGCCCAAGGAAGATCCAAGGGCCGAGACTATAGCACTACACAATGCTATAGTTGCAAGAGTTTTGGTCACATTGCCACCCACTGTCCGAAGAAATTTTGTAATTACTGCAAAAAATCAGGACATATTATCAAAGATTGTCCAATCCGGCCTCCTCGAAAGCAAGAGCGTGCCTATTCCACTTTGGTTGATCTTTCAGGTACATCTTGTTCTGCAACTCCTGCTACCGCCACTCATGCTTCAGTTCCTGCTGGTTTTAGTTCTACTACTCTTACTGCTGATATGGTACAACAAATGATTCTTTGTGCCTTTTCCGCTTTAGGTCTCTCAGGTAATCCTAATTCATCCCCTAATTCTTGGTTAATAGATTCTGGTGCCTCCAACCATATGACTAATAATTGTACTTCATTACATAACCTTCGATCCTATGATGGTCCTCTCAAAATACACACGGCAAATGGTAGTTCACTACCAATTTTTGCCATAGGTGATGTATCTAGTATCATTCGAAATGTTTTGGTTTCTCCTAACCTCTTCTCCAGTTTACTTTCAGTTGGACAACGTGTTGAAAATAATTGTAATGTTTCCTTGTCATCTTCTGGTTATATTATACAGGATTGAGTGTCCGGGAGGATGATCGCGAGAGGTCCTAAGGAGGGTCGGCTATTTCCAATAAATCCTAGTACAGCTTTTCTTGAGTCTAGTTCTTTTATTTCTTGTAATGCTGTCAAAACGAGTATTAAAGATTGGCATCGTCGTTTAGGTCATCCCAATCCTCATGTTCTTCAAACTTTGTTTAAATCTGGTGCTATTGACAATAAAAATTCAGTTTCAATAGAAATGAGTTCTTTTGATTATACGACTTGCCAACTAGCCAAAAGCAAAGTGTTACCATTTCCACAATCTGGTTCTCATGCCTCTTGGGTGTTCGATATAATTCATAGCGATGTCTGGGGTATATCTCCGGTTATATCACATGCTCACTACAAGTATTTTGTTACTTTTATTGACGATTGCAGTAGATTCACTTGGATCTATTTTCTTCGTACTAAAAGTGAAGTATTTTCCGTTTTCAAAGGTTTTTTCGCACTCATTCAGACCCAATTTGCTTCCACTATCAAAGTCTTCGATCTGATTCTGGGGGAGAATATATGTCTCATGAGTTTCAGATTTTTCTTCACGAAAAAGGAATTCTTTCTCAACCCTCTTGCGCATCTACACCACAACAAAATGGGGTAGCTGAGCGTAAGAATCGACATTTACTTGATATGGTTCGGGCTCTTCTTATTGATTCATTAGTTCCATCTCGTTTTTGGTGCGAAGCATTAGCTACCGCTGTCCATTTAATTAATAGATTGCCCACACCAGTTTCACATAATGTTTCTCCCTATTCCATACTATTTAGTCACACACCTAATCTTTCTGATTTGTATATCTTTGGTTGTGTGTTTTGCTCATCTTCCACCACATGAAAGACGTAAATTGACTGCTCAATCTGTTCAGTGTGCTTTTCTTAGATATAGTTCAATTAAAAAATGATTCCTTTGCTATGATCCTAATGCACGTAGAATTCGAATTTCTAGGAATGTTGTGTTTTTTGAAAATCAGCAATTTTTCCTCTCTCATGAGGATCCTATCTCACCTAGTTTTTCAATTCTTAATGATGAGCCTGAGTCCTCACCTAAACCAAATCCTACTTCAATGGCTCGGTTTAGACCTGGTTTTGTCTACACTCGACGTCATAATACTCCTTTGGCCGAGTCTTCTATGACTTCTCAAGATTGTTGTCCTCCGGCACTTGATCCGACACCCACCATAGCTCCTATTGCTCAAGTTCTTAGGAAATCTACCCGTATCTCTCACCCACCCGATCGGTATGGTTTTTCTTCTCCTGCTTCTATGACTGCTACATTATCTTCCATTTCTATCCCTTCTTCTTACAAGCAGGCTATGGAACATAAGTGCTGGAAGCAAGCAATGCAAACCGAACTTGATGCACTTGCGGATAATCAAACTTGGGATGTGGTACAATTTCCTCCTTCGATCAAACCCATTGGTAGTAAATGGGTATACTCCGTTAAGCTTCGTTCCGATGGCTCACTAGAACGACAAAGCTAGATTGGTCGCTTTGGGAAATCGCCAAGAGTATGGCATAGATTATGATGAGAACTTTGCTCCGGTTGCCAAGATGACTACTGTTCGCTTGCTACTTGCCCTTGCTGCTTCTAATCCTGGCAATTGCGTCAGATGGATGTCAAGAATGCTTTCTTGCATGGCGATCTAAAGGAAGATATCTACATGAAACTCCCATCTAGTATGTCTGTTTCTTTTCCTACAGATGTGTGTAAATTAAAAGTCTTTGTATGGTCTTAAACAAGCTCCTCGAGCTTGGTTTGAGAAATTTCGTAATACTTTGCTATAGTTTTCTTTTAAGCAAAGTAAGTACGATGCTTCCTTATTTTTACACAAGAGCGATGCTGGAGTAGTATTTTTGTTGGTATATGTAGATGATATTATCATCTCTGGCTCAGATGGACCATTGATTCAAAACCTTCAGCAACAGCTTCATAATGTGTTTCACATGAAGGATCTTGGGGATCTTACCTACTTTCTAGGGTTGGAAGTTAGGTCTCAGCCACATGGTTTATTTCTCAATCAACACAAATATATTCAAGACTTAATTCAGTTAGGGGGATTGGAAGATACTACTCTGGTTGATACTCCTCAGGAGGTGAATGTTAAGTATAGGAAAGATGAAGGCGAACTCCTCTCGGATCCTACCTTGTATCGTAAGTTGGTTGGCAGCTTGATTTATCTCACCATCACACGCCCTGATATCTCTTATGCTGTCCACACTGTTAGTAAATTCATGGATTCTCCTCGACATCTACATCTTGTAGCTATTCGTCGAATTACTCCCTATCTACTTGGAACTCCTAATCGTGGATTGTTTTTTCCCAAGGGTTCTTCTCTTCACTTGATTGTCTACAGTGATGCAGATTGGGCTGGTCGTCCAGACTCTCAACGCTCTACTACTGGATGGTGTGTCTTCCTCGGAAATTCTCTTATCTCTTGGAAGTGTAAGAAGCAAGATTGTTTTTTTTTTTTTTTGATAAGTAAGAATTTTATATATTAAAAGGAGAAACCAAGTACACTGAAAGTATACAAGAAAACACCTTGCCCAAAAAGACCCAACAAGCCCCTAAAGACCCAAAAAGCCCAAAAAAAACCACCCAAAATACATCAGACCCGACCCAACCCCTAGCTTCCCATAGGACTAAAACACTACCCGAACACCAACCCTAACACCTTGATTCCCCCCTCCCCCGTCTTCACAATGCCCTCCCTTTAGACTTTCCTCTAGATGAGCTACCACCCTTAGCGTCATAGTTGATTGTCGAAAAAAGACGCTGTAACTCCCTGTTTTTCTTGAAACTTGATTTGGTTTCAAGCATGCGGCTTGCCTCGATCGCAGTAATTAATTCTTTAAATTGGTCTTCACATCCTCCATGTGAAATTCCCACAAACTGCTGAATCTCATTAACTTTAGGCAAAATCCAATCCGCTATTGGAGGAAGAGAGACCAGGGGAGCCACAGTATCTAACTGCACTCCCGACTCTAGACATTCCTCTACATAAGGCACCAACGTCAAATCCATTGATTCTCCAGTATCTCCATTAGTTCTCTCTAATGTCGAGGTCCCCATTGGAGATTCTGGGGTGACAACAAGTCCCTTCACCTCTGGGGTGATAGTGGGTCCTACATCTCCTTCAGGCCTTGACAGTACACCCTTTTCCTTCAACTCTGACGGAGCCATAGTTTCTTCTAGGACCAACGGTGTAAAACCAACTATCGAGCTATCCTGTGTTACACGAGGCGAGTGACATTCCATTACTGGTGTCTCTACGCCAATACCCGATGTAGACCCCGCTTCAAATAACCCTGATTTCCTTTTGACCCGCCATACTCTCTTGGATCTGGTTATAGGGATAAGGCCGAATCCAATCTTCCGTTTTCCTTTTTCTAAGTTTAAAGGATTCGGACCTATCATGTTTCTTACCACCCTATTGCCTCCAGCTGAAAGCCGGTCTATTTTCGTAGACAAGAGAGTTATCACTGCCTTCAACTCGACAAGTTGGGTTTCCATCTCCTTCAAAGAATTGTGCATATCGACAAGCTGGTCCTGCGGCATGATTTGCGGCCCCCCCACACTCTGAACCTCCGAAGCATGACCCGTCTTTAGAGCTGCCGCATAAGATCGCCTCGCCCACGAGGATGTACTTGGATCTTTCTCCATGTTTTCCCTCCCTGCCACACCACCTACAGCACCTTGTCCTTTCAAGCCTTCACTCCCTCTCTTGTCGAAAGAAAAATGATGCAGCACCTCACCCATCCTTTTCCAACCACTACCCTCCTCTTCAGGAATGAAAATAAAATTTCTCCTTCCCCCACCACCATACTCCTCCACCGCCATATAACGTCCTCGAGCATTCGAGCAACGATGCACCGTGAAACTGCGTCGACCTTCCCGGACAGTGGAAAAGAAATCTTGTTTCTTATCCTTTGTGCACTCTTCCATGGCCTTGGCCAGCCATTGTACTGTTGTTGAGCCCAGAACCAACTTAGATATCACCCTTCGACTCCTTTCAGTAATGGCCAACATGCTCCCCTCCTTCACCAATGTAAAGGATTTAAATTCTATGACCAACTCCATAGAAGAACCCTTACTGACCCACTCCCCTTCTTCAACAATCATTCGTCATCTCAGAAACTAGATCAGAAGCCCGTTGGGAGCTGCAAGCACTGTAGAGATGGCTGGACATGCTCCCTGCAGGCAGTAGAGTTTTCTTGGACTCCAGCTGCAAAAGAGATGCCAGAGTACTCGCCGGAGCCTTCAGAAAGCTCGCCGGAGTACTCTGAGAGACACAAACAACAAGATCTAGGACGCCGGAGGTTGAACCGACGTCGGACGACCCTCAGCGGAGTCGCCGAGGTCCGTCGGCTTTATCTGTGCCGACGGTGTGGTGTCTCTCGCCGGCAAGGGTGATTGGCGGCAGATCTGGTTTCTCAAGAGTTTTCGAGCTTCGTGGTGGTTTCTCTCTCCTCAGGACCGACGCCGGGCGGCCCTCAGCGAGGTCGCAGGAACCCGTCGGCTTTATCTGTGACGTCGGTGAGAGGTCACTCGCCGGCAAGGTGGCGGCGTTTTCCTTAGAGTCTTACGTACGGAGAGAGTCTTAAGTTTGGGAAGTTACACAAGTTTATTGAGAAGCAAGATTGTGTATCTAAGTGATCTACAGAAGCTGAATATCGGGCAATGTCGGCTGCATGTTCAGAAATTATGTGGTTGCGTGGTATTCTTTCAGAACTCGGGTTCGCACAGACACATCTCACGCCTCTTCATGGTGATAATACAAGTGCTATTAAAATTGTAGCTAATCCAGTTTTTCATGAACGTAGGAAGCACATCGAGGTTTATTGTCACTATATTCGAGATGCCTATGAGTCTAAAGCCATCATTCTTCCTCATGTGCCAACTGAACATCAAGTAGCTGATATCTTCACCAAAGCTTTGACTCGACAACGGCATCAATACCTAGTTAGCAAATTGCTGCTAGTTAACTCACTAGCACCACTTTGAGGGAGGGTATCAAAGGAAATGTTTTCTGCAGTCCTCTAAATAGGATATGTTTTCTTATAGTTATCTTGTATTTAAATTACTTATTTGGATAAAATCAGTTAGTCAGTTAGTCAGTTGGAGATTTTATCCAAATCCTATCTTTGTAACCTCAGAACTATTTGTCTATTTAAATGGGAAGAATACCTCAAGAGGGTACACGGCATTATTGACAAAAACAACTTCATTGGTCCTTCCCATCTGATTCTAAGGTCTTCTAGAATTATCTTGAGCCATAGTAATTCACACACTCCCTGAGCCATCGCCCTGAATTCTGCCTCCACACTTGATCTAGCTACCACATTCTACTTCTTATTCCCATATGCTTTCTAAAATTTTGTAAAATTTCAATATACATAGAAATGTCTCTCTCTGATTTTTTTACTATAACCCCTTGATTTTGTATAATTTTTATATATTATCTATTTTCAAGGACGCGGCCACACTAAAATTAAATTAAAACTAAGATTAGGAGAAATAATAAACTATTATCATTGACCCCGAAGTTTTTTATTATACAATATTAAGTTTCTTAATATAGAATCCAAAGTGAAAATACCAGAAAGGTCATTTAATATTGATGATTTATGTGGAAAATAGTGGAGATTTATGCTCTAAACTTCATTGAGCAAGGAAAAGTTTATTTAAGGTCTCAGTTGTAATATTCTATACTTAATGTGACACCAAAATAGATAGAGTTTACATGAAGTTTGATAAAGTAGCTTAGATATTAGAATGAAATATGGCATTCTAAAAGATCACTTGATAGTTTATATGAAGAAAACAATTTCTAAATATTTCACATTTACAAAAATAATAATAGATGAATATTATTCTATAAAATATTGTCGTAAAAAATCTAAAACAAACATTAAGTTGTGTTTTTAAAATTTTATTTCTACGTTATTTGGCAAATTATTGAGATTTGATTTTATATATGCTTTATGATTTTGTAATATTTTTTCATTTCACATAAACATCTCGTGCAATAGAAAAGTTCCCCCCCCCCCCCCCAAAAGAAAAAACAAAAAGAAAAATTGCTGGCTGTGCTCTTAATCAATACACTTCTACCATCCTTTGACAAGTATAACTGCTTCCACTCAGTCAATCGGTGTTCCATTTTTTCAATGATACCATCTGGAATAAATTTTGCTTTGAAGGGGTTTCTGGATGGAAGAGCAAGGCAAGTCATGGGTAAGGCTGAAACTCTACAATTAAGAGTATCCACCTAAATAGTAACAACCCATAGCTATTCCAACTTTGTCAAATTAACCTTGCCACTGGAGATAGCTTCAAAACATAAAAATAAGAATGCAAATATGATCCTGGTTGGCTTCACAAAATATTATGGTGTCATCTACACCAAGCACTACTCTATCCTGGCAGCCACATGAAAACCTTGCCAGAAGACCCCATGTACTGTACCAGAGTTTATCCTACTTGACGTCTTCACAATAAAAACAAAAAGTAAAGGGGACAAGTGGTCCCCCTGTCGTAGTCTTCAACTACTTCTGAAAAACCTCATGGCATACCTTTCACCCATACCAAAAAGCACATGGAAGAAATATAATGAGCAATCTCGCTACAGCCTACACCATTTCTCCCCAAAGCTGCACTTTTCAATAAATAGAAGAATCCCCAACTTGACATGATCATAAGTCTTTTCTATGTCTCTTTTCAATGTCTGGTTTACAAATCACTCCTGGATGCCCGACCACAGTCTACCATCATCAACTTGGCAATGCAAACCAAATCATGAATTTGCATGATTTGGGAGTTGGAAATAATTGAGATAGCCATGTTGGAGCTCTTCATATGCATACCATTCTCTTATTGCATATAATTTTAATTTCATTAGTATTGTGCACTTTTGATGTGAGTTATTTAACTGTAGAATCAGGTCTCTTTTTTTCTGAAGGATAAAAATAACAAAGAGAGTTCTGGGAAAGGAG
>QEOT01000848.1:0-96719 GCA_003123785.1 Pterocarya stenoptera | reverse complement strand
GGGTTAACTATTGAAACATTCTTATTAATTTTTTAAATCTCAGCCGATACATTGACGATATTTAGGGCCATGGTTTTCCAATTCTGGTCCTTGTTGTAAGTGTTTTGTACTTTGGTTCAAGGTCATTGGTGCGGACTCAATTGAGGTTTAGCATGCTAGAAGCAGAGGCAGCTAAAAATGCATTATTTGAAGTTCGAAGAAAAGATCTTCGTGTTTCCTTGGAAACATACTTCAATTTTTGTTTTTAATTTTATTCTCTTTCATTTTGTATGCGTATGCAGGATGTTGACATAGATGGTGCAAGTGAACCTTCGTCTTTCTTGAGCAAGGAGGTCAGTGTGGGTCATTCTAGCTAATTTGTCTTTTGACTTGTAATTTGTTTTTAATTTTATTCACTCTTCTTTGAGGATTTGGTTCTAAGTTGAACCTTGTTGAATACTTTATTTGATGTTTCGTCGTATAATTTAAAATGGATTTTTCCTAACAATATGTTCTCCAGTCCGTCTGATTTGAGGCATCTGTTTCTCTTTCATCTTTTATATTTCGTCCTACTTTTTTTTTTGAAAATGATATATATTTCCTCCTTTGCTACTCATGATATAATCCCAACCTTTACTTTTTATATCTATTTTTTTTCGGTATTATTTTGGGCTTTAGTAGTCCTCTGTTCTGCCTGGCAGTGGAAATGTTTGTAAAGATGCAAAGAAAGCTAACAATTGTTAACATTTTCTGGCAATTTCTAAATGACATTTGATGACAATCTTGTTAGTGTACATATTTCGTAAGGTTGTGGAGACAGCAAAGGTCCCCATATTGTGGATAAACCTCCACATGCCCTGGGCCTTATGTCCAAACTCATGTAAGTCCATTGTGTGCAGAGATAAACATGATTCAGTTGCTACAGTGTGGGAACCAGAAGCCTTTAAAAATTGAAAACGCTCTTTGGATGATCTTAGACGTTTCTTTTTCCATACTTTATCCCCATGGGCTCCTGCTATTGTATTTATTGGGCATAGTTTTCATGATTTTCTCTCATCCATTTCTAGCTCCTAACTTGTAATTGGGTGTTCTCTTTTGTATACTTTTTGTGCACTTGGGCTATGCCTATTTACTTGTTCTTTTAAAATTTATTCTACTTATAAAAAAATTTATTAAATCAGGACCAGTTAACTTAACAACTGCTAGATAATTGTTCTTTGAAACATTGGACAGTTTGCTAAATCTTTGGTCGAATACTTCAAAGTGGAATATGTGCCTGTTAATTTTGTTTGACTTTTTGGTTGAATTCACTTTAGATTGTTGCCGAATTTCAAATGGCAAAGGAAGAGATTGAAAAATTGAAATTGGAAGCACAGGCTAACAAGGATCACATGCAACAGGTGCTTATTTTACTCCTTGAAGTGCTTAATTTCTTTCTTGCCTAGTAGCCATTAGGGTGTATCCTAGTGGTGGAATGGCCCGCCTTTGAATAAGGTATAGACTTGGGCATCCTGAGTTTGTTCCTGCACTACAAGTTCCCTTGGATCACGCGATATACAGTTTTGGTGGGCCCTATATCCATGGTTTACTCCCAAGTGGTGGTCCGAGGAGCCGTCTTGATGAAATTCCATGTCAAAAGAAAAACAAATCTTTATTGCCAAGTAAACTAATTGGTCAAGTACATATTGCACTTTTGCAGTATAAGAGCATTGCGCAGGTGAACGAAGATGCATTAAAGCAGATGGAAAGTGCCCATGAAACCTTAAAGATTGAGGTATTTTGGTGTTATGTGAATTTCGATGCACTTGTTTTTAATTTTTGTATTAATTTGTCTGATGTTTCTTATTTCCTTTCCAATCGTGTACAGGCAAACAAACTAAAGAAATCACTAGAGGATGAAGTTCTTTCCCTTAGAGAGAGGGTTTCTGAACTTGAATATGAATCTAGTTTGAAGTCCGAAGAAGTAGCTTCTATAACTGCAGAGAAAGAGGAGAGCCTTGTGTCTGCTTTAGCAGAAATAAAAAATCTAAAGGAAGAATCATCGGTTAAAACGTCAGTGTTTTTTTACCCACATATTTGGTGATTGCCTCTGGTATGGTGTCTCACATTTCGTCTTTGCATATAGTTCGCAAATTTTAGCAATGGAAATTCAGATTTCTGGCTTAAAAGAAGACTTGGAGAAGGAGCATGAGCGATGGCGTGGTGCTCAGACCAATTATGAAAGACAGGTTACTCGTTTAGATTTTCAATACATTAGGAATATTGATTGATGTTAGTATATGTTGTTTAGACATTATGTTTCATAGATTGTGTGGGAGAACAGTGAAGCTCTATTTTTATGTCGGGAAACTTTTGTTGAGATGCTCTTTGAAGCCTAGGTTTGGAATGTTTTGGCAATAATCATTTCCTCGTGAGTGTTACTAAAATACATGTTCGTTTAGTACCTTTTTAATAAGTAAATATGCCAAATTTCATAAAAAGCGCTGGGAGCACAACCCAAGTACACATGAAAAATACAACAGAGAGCACCTAATCAAGGATAAGGAGAGAAGGATTCCATAAAGTCTACAGAAGAAGAGTAACGTGTATTCTTGTGGGCGGTTGCCCAATTATAGAGAGATCTAAGCGTAGAGGTTTTAAACTCTAGCACCATTCTCTCATGATCTTCAAAGGTGCATGCATTGCAGTCCTTCCATATATTAGAGAGTGGGGTCAAAGGTACAAGCATTGACTTCCTTCCAAATATTTTTTTTTTATTAGTAATCAAGGTATTTTATTCATAAGAGTAGGCAAAGCCCAAGTATACAAGGAGTATACATGAGAAATACCTAACTAGAGTTTACAGCTGATAATAAAAAGTCATGGACATTTAGTCTATTACAAACAATAGCCCCCACCCATGAAAACAATGTTTTAAAGAAAAAAACTTTCAGCTCCTCCCTTGTCTTCTCATGGTTTTCAAAGCTTCTATCATTTCATTCCCGCCATATACACCAACACATGCAGACAGGGACCATTTTCCAGATTACTGCAACTTGTGAATTACCACAGAGACCTCTTCAGCTAGCTAGAAAATCCACCAAACTAAAAGGCATGACCCCTGATAAACCGAGTCCTGAGAAGAAGTAATCCCACATGTTCCTTGCCACCTCACAATGTAGAAACATATGATCTACCGATTCCCCATCTTTCTTGCACATACAACACCAATCCAACACCTTTATCCGACATTTCCTCAAGTTATCTATGGTGAGAATTTTGCCCAATGCTGCTGTCCAGACAAAAAAAACAGCTTTTGAAGGAGCTTTTGTATGCTAAATGCTCTTCCATGGAAATGTGTGCATGCCTGGGCTCATTAAAACTTTGTGAAAAGATCTGATAGTGAACTTGCCTTTCTTAGAAGGACTCCAAATCATCCTATCCATGGTGCCCTCAGTCATATGAACATAATACAGTGCCGCATAGAACTCTGTGGTCATCTCCAACTCCTAGTCTTGGGCTTCCCTAATGAATTCAACATTCCATTGAGGGGAGCCCCCCCGAAAACACCAAGAGGTCTGTTATCGCTGCATCATTCTCTCGTGCAAGCTCAAATATGGCAGGAACGGGTATCTTTGAGGCTTTGTTTACCACACCAATTGTCATACCAAAATCTGACCCGAGAGCCGTCACCCACTACTAAATGTGTATGTCTCCTAAACATCTCCCAACCCTTCCTAATGTATTTCCACAAACTCATCCCATATGGGCCACGTACCTCATTCAAACACTAACCACCCCATGTCTCCCCAACCTGCACATCAATAACAGACTTCCATAGGGCCCCCTTTCATGTTGATACCGCCACAACCATTTACCCAATAGAGCTTGGTTGAACTTCATCAAGTTACAAATTCCTAGTCCACCCTCTGAAGGTGGAACGCAAACTAGCATCTTGGAAGAGGTTGCATTTGTCTAAAGTTTGTAGTCTCACTTTGATTAGAAAACTCTATCCAACTTATCCACTTATTTTTTGTCCTTGCTCCTGATTCCAGCAAAGGTGGCAAACCGTCTTGAGAAGCTACAACGCGACTTTTTGTGGTATGGTTTGGGGGATGAGTTCAAATTCCATTTGGTTAATTGTATTAGAGTGGGGAAGTTTCTCAAGATCCAATTATATATGAGGTGGAAGATAGGTACAAGATTAGATTCTGACATGAATTGTGGTGTGGGGATCAGCCCCTAGAGGAATTCTTCCTTGAGCCCAAAATTGATCTAAGCCATGTAGTTGGGGAAAGATGGTACTATATAATCCCTGTGATTAATTTCTAGTTTGCTGTTTGGTTTCAAAGATTTATTTTAGTTGCCCACCCTATAATTAACAATTTATTAGTAGTTAATAATCATATTGCATATGTGCTCTATATAATTCATTATCCTAACATCATTTCTCAGCTGTTGGGTAACATTCCAATTTTGCACAGGTCATCCTCCTGTCAGAGACTATTCAGGAGTTGACAACAACATCAGAAGCCTTGGCTTCGCTCCAAGAGGAAGCATCTGAATTGCGTAAAGTGGCAGATGCACACAAAAGTGAAAATGTATGTCCTGTACTGCTTTTGTTTTGCATTTCAAGTAGTTTTTTTATTTGGTCATTTTAGTTTTTTTCCCCCTTTTTTTAACTTGTATTTTTTCACATTTGGAGAAATGATTATGAATTGGAACTGGGCAGTCTTGTCACAATAGATGTTCACATCTGTCTTGGATTCTCATGTTGGTCTCCCCACCCATTTACCCTGGTTTCTTGAGGTCTGAAGAATTGTTGATTGTCTTGGTCATTTTAAAACTAATTGTAATCTATTCTGCATCTCTTAATTTGTCTGTTTTTTTAGGTCCTTACACGTAGCATGAATAGACCCGTGGCCTTGTTACTCAAAGCATTACAAGGTCCACAATGAATTGTAATGCCGACCCTAAGTCAAAGCATGAATAGACTAATGGCATTATTACCATAAAACATTACAAGTTCTATAATGATGAATTGTAATCCTGACCCTAGATCAATGCATGAGTATGTATTCAACATGAACTCATGCCTTTTTTCTGAAGTTTGGCAAACATACTGCAGAAATTTCAGAGGGTTAGGTGTGTAACAGCTGCATTAATGGGGCACATAAATCCGATGGTGTCCCTGGACCAATAGTAGGTTAAAACAGTGTTGCGATGGAATTGTGGGTTTTATCTAAGCAACCTCCCTCCCATGTTTTGCTGCTAAATTTGTGAGCAGTCCCATTAGTATTTCATGCCCCAAAAGTTTATTTCACTCTAATGAAATTGATTCTTGCTATTATTATTATTATCATCATCATCATCATCACCTAACTTCTAAGTCATTATTATGCCTATTATTTTTGGGCTTTATAGAATAAATTGAAGTCCATGTGGGAAGTAGATAAGGCAATGCTCGAGGAGTCAAAAAATGAAGCTGAGAAGAAGTACAATGATACCAATGAACAGGTCAGTTCTCTCTGTGTAAGTTAATATTATTTTACGTTATTACTGATTAAAAAAATAATATTATTTTACGCTATCATCTGTTGCATGGAGCACTGTGCATCACGCAACACCTTAGCACATTGTATTGTGGCATTGTTTGGCATCTTTAGCCGTTGATCTCGATGACAGTTTTAAATGGGGATGTGCTTTGGATGATTTTTCTTGGGTTTTTGTTATCAAAATTTCTCATTTATAAAAAGGGCCTTCCCATGGAGGGTGTACATGCGTAAGATTTTTATCAAAGACATGCCGTTTACCGTACATACGTGTAAGGGTATGATCATGCTACTTATCTCGCAGCGTTAATCCAATATTCTGGCATGAAATCGATCATGTGAACTAGAATAAGAGAGAAAACATAAGGGATGTTAGACTGGAGGTGCTCTATGTGATTTTGGGTAAGCAGAAACTGACTGAGGCTTGAAGAGGAATGAGATACACGTAAAGTGCATGGGGCTGAGCATATATATAAGGGGTCAGTTTAGGAGTTTTAATGTGAAGATGATTTGTAGAATTGTAAGAGATTTCTATTGGGGCATGAATCCTAGTGGAAGGTGGAGATGTGGATGGCTTAGAGTTTGAGAAGGCAGTCGGTTAAAGAGTTTTAATGTGAAGATGACTTGTAGAGTTGTATCCTCGTTAGAACAAGATGCCGATAAGTTCAAGTTCGAATTGGACTCGGTCACGATCATTCAAGAAGAGATATTAAATTTAAAAACATGATCTAGTAATTTATTCAATGTAGGATCAGTTGTGACTGAAACTGCTTAGGGGACTTCAATCAGTGATAATTTTAAATTTAAATAAATTTCTAATGGCCGATCTTTAAATTCTAAAAGGAGTCTAACTTGTTCAATAAATAATAAATGAGATTTAACCTAGTTATTGAGTCTTATTAAAATTCCTAATCAACCTCAATAATTTATCGCTCGTGGGCTTATCCAATATGGCCCATTAAATATAATTTAGATCCAATAAAAATTATCAATATTCCAACCTTAGAATTATTTGGCCGGGTCGTTACACATACATGTTTTCTCCCCTCAAAACCATTCCAGCATGCTAGAAGATCCATCTCTTCCTTAGGCATCACCCAATCAATACCCATGCAACCAAAATCTCATTCCACAAAGTCTTGGCCACCTCACAATGAAGAAAAATATGGTTAATAAATTCACCATCTTTCTTGCACATGAAGCACCAATCAACAACATACATTCCACGCTTTTTTAAGTTGTCCGTGGTCAGAATTTTACCAAGAGACACCAACCAACAGAAAAAGGCCACCTTAGTAGGGACCTTCACTCTCCAAATGCATTTCCAAGGGTAATCATAGCCACAATGACAGGTTAACACCTTATAAAAGGAACTAACGGAAAATTTGGAATTTCCTGCATGAACTCACAGCAAACTATCCTCCCTTCCCTTGGCAATCTTCGAATTATAAAGTCCTAAAAAAAATCAGAAACTACATTCACCTCCCAATCATACACATCTGTAAAAAATCTACATTCCATTGAAAATTATTATTATTCATACAAGAAANCCCCCCCCCCCCCTTCCCCTCCCCCCCAACACACACACACTCCCACATTTAACATCAACAACGTTTTTCCAAGGCATCTCTCTCGATATGATATTTCCGAAGCTATTTTTCAAGAAGTGCTTTGTTAAAAAGCCTCAAATTTTGCAGCCCCAAAACCTCCACAAGAAACTGGTTGACAAACCTTCTTCCAACTGACCAAATGAAATCTTTTTCCTCTCCTTTACCTCCCCACAAAAAGTTTCGAAAATCCTCTCAATCCTATTTGCCACCCCTGCCAACAAAGGGAAAAGAGAGAGAAAATATGTAGGAAGATTAGACAACGTGCTTTTAATCAAAGGTTATTCTTCCCCCTTTAGACAAATATAAGTTTTTCCATCCAGCTAATCTCCTCTCAATCCACTCAAGCACCGCATCCCAAATCATAACAGATTAGTGAGGGGCCCCCAAGGGAAGACCAAGGTACTTCAAAGGCAACAAAGATACCTTACACCCCAAAATGTTGGCCAGATCTGAAATATTCAAATGGAACCCACAGGAGCAATTTCAGATTTAGGTAAGTTGATTCCAAGTCCTGAAACAATTTTAGAACATAACAAAAGGGCTCTCAAAGAACAAAGATGATCTTGATTGGGCTCATTAAAAATCAAAGTGTCATCAGCAAAAAAAAGATGAGAGACTTTTAGGCCTGGTTTGGATAGTGAGTTGAGATGAGATAAGATAAAAGTTAAAAGTTGAATAAAATATTATTAAAATAGTATTTTTGTTTTGAGATTTGAAAATATTGAATTGTTTATTGTATTTTGTTTGAAAGTTTGGGAAATTGTAATAATTAAATGAGTTGAGATGGTTTCACTCTCCAAACCAGACGTTAAGCTACTCTAAGACTCATCTCCCACCACAAAACCCGACAAGAAACTTCCTTCCACCGCTGCTTCAATCATTCTACTCAAAGCATCCATAACAAGGACAAAAAGAAAAGGAGATAGAGGATCTCCTTGTCTCAAACCACAAGAACTGTTGAAGAACCCAACCCAACCGCTTCAATCGAAATGCAATGCTTGATCCATGAACGCCATTTCTCTCCAAAGCCATACTCCCAAGTAAGTACAAGAGAACTCCCAACTAACATGGTCATAAGCCTTTTCCATATCCAATTTAACTAAAATTCCAGATTCACCCAACTTGATTCTACTCTCCAAACATTCATTAACAATTAAAACTGAATCAAGAATTTCTCTCCCCCTCACAAATGCATTTTGAGACTTCAAAATGATCTTCTCCATCACCACTTTCATGCAATTAGCTAAAACCTTAGAAATAATCTTGTACACCCCATTTACCAAACTAATAGGCCGAAAATCTCTCATCTCCACAGCCCCCACCTTTTTAGGAATGAGTGCAATAAAAGTAGCATTGGAACTTTTCTCAAATTTCATAAATGAATGAAATCCAAGAAAAACCTTCATAAAATCTTCTCGCACTATGTCCCAACAAGCTTGAAAAAAAGCCATTGAATAACCATCCGGACTTGTAGCCTTTTCCCTTGCCATTGCTCTAACCACATCAAGAACTTCTTCAAAAACTCTCTCCAACCATTCTGCACATACCTGGTCAATGAGTAAAAAAACAGCCCGTCTTACTTAGATCTCCAAGAGAAATCTTCCCTAAACAACTTCTCATAAAAATTCACAATATGTTCCTTGATAGCCTCTTGATCCAAAAGAATGTTATCACCTTCATGTAGGACCTCTATAGCATTATTTTTTCGATGAGAGTTTGCCATTTGATGAAAAAATTTTGTACACTTACCACCTTCCTTCTGTCAATAATGCCGCATACCCTCTTGAGGTATTCTTCTCATTTAAATAGACAAATAGTTCTGAGGTTACAAAGATAGGATTTGGATAAAATCTCCAACTGACTAACTGATTTTATCCAAATAAGTGATTTAAATACAAGAGTAATTTAAATACAAGATAACTATAAGGAAACATATCCTATTTAGAAGACTGCAAAAAACATTTCCTTTGATACCCTCCCTCAAAGTGATGCTAGTGAGTCAACTAGCAGCAATTTGCTAACTAGGTATTGATGCCGTTGTCGAGTCAAAGTTTTGGTGAAGATATCAGCTACTTGATGTTCAGTTGGCACATGAGGGAGAATGATGGCTTTAGACTCATAGGCATCTCGAATATAGTGACAATCAACCTCGATGTGCTTCGTACGTTCATGAAAAACTGGATTGGCTACAATTTTAATGGCACTTGTATTATCACCATGAAGAAGCGTGGGATGTGTCTGTGCGAACCCGAGTTCTGAAAGAATACCACGCAACCACATAATTTCTGAACATGCAGCCGACATTGCCCGATATTCAGCTTCTGTAGATGATTTAGATACACAATCTTGCTTCTTACACTTCCAAGAGATAAGAGAATTCCCAAAGAAGGCACACCATCCAGTAGTAGAGCGTCGAGAGTCTGGACAACCAGCCCAATCTGCATCACTGTAGACAATCAAGTGAAGAGAAGAACCCTTGGGAAAAAACAGTCCACGATTAGGAGTTCCATGTAGATAGCGAATAATCCGACGAACAGCTACAAAATGTAGATGTCTAGGAGAATCCATGAATTTACTAACAGTGTGGACAACATAAGAGATATCAGGACGTGTGATGGTGAGATAAATCAAGCAGCCAACCAACTTACAATACAAGGTAGGATCCGAGAGGAGTATCAACCTATACTTAACATTCAACTCCTGAGGAGTATCAACCGGAGTAGTATCTTCCAATCCCCCTAACTGAATTAAGTCTTGAATATATTTGTGTTGATTGAGAAATAAACCATGTGGCTGAGACCTAACTTCCAACCCTAGAAAGTAGGTAAGATCGCCAAGATCCTTCATGTGAAACACATTATGAAGGTGTTGCTGAAGTTTTTGAATCAATGGTCCATCTGAGCCAGAGATAATAATATCATCTACATATACCAACAAAAATACTACTCCAGCATCGCTCTTGTGTAAAAATAAGGAAGCATCGTACTTACTTTGCTTAAAAGAAAACTGTAGCAAAGTATTACGAAATTTCTCAAACCAAGCTCGAGGAGCTTGTTTAAGACCATACAAAGACTTTTTTAATCTACACACATCTGTAGGGAAAGAAATAGGCATACTAGATGGGAGTTTCATGTACATATCTTCCTTTAGATCGCCATGCAAGAAAGCATTCTTGACATCCATCTGACGCAATTGCCGGGATTTAGAAGCAGCAAGGGCAAGTAGCAAGCGAACAGTAGTCATCTTGGCAACCGGAGCAAAGTTCTCATCATAATCTATGCCATACTCTTGGCGATTTCCCAAAGCAACCAATCTAGCTTTGTATCGTTCTAGTGAGCCATCGGAACGAAGCTTAACGGAATATACCCATTTACTACCAATGGGTTTGATCGAAGGAGGACATTGTACCACATCCCAAGTTTGATTATCCGCAAGTGCATCAAGTTCGGTTTGCATTGCTTGCTCCAGCACTCATGTTCCATAGCCTACTTATAAGAAGAAGGTATAGAAATGGAAGATAATGTAGTAGTCATAGAAGTAGGAGAAGAAAAACCATACCGATCGGGTGGGTGAGAGATACGGGTAGATTTCCTAAGAACTTGAGCAATAGGAGCTATGGTGGGTGTCGGATCAGGTGCCGGAGGACGACAATCTTGAGAAGTCATAGAAGACTCAGCCAAAGGAGTGTTATGACGTTGAGTGTAGATAAAACCAGGTCTAAACCGAGCCATTGTAGTAGGATTTGGTTTAGGTGAGGGCTTAGGCTCATCATTAAGAATTGAAAAACTAGGTGAGATAGGATCCTTATGAGAGAGGAAAAATTGCTGATTTTCAAAAAACACAACATTCCTGGAAATTCGAATTCTACATGCATTAGGATCATAGCAAAGGAATCCTTCTTGAGTTGAACTATATCCAAGAAAAGCACACTGAACAGATTGAGCACTCAATTTACGTCTTTCATGTGGTGGAAGATGAGCAAACTACACACAACCAAAGATATGCAAATCAGAAAGGTTAGGTGTGTGACCAAATAGTATGGAATAGGGAGAGCATTATGTAAAATTGGTGTGGGCAATCTATTAATTAAATGGACAGCGGTAGCTAATGCTTCGCACCAAAAACGAGATGAAACTGATGAATCAATAAGAAGAGCCCGAACCATATCAAGT
This sequence comes from Pterocarya stenoptera, assembly GCA_003123785.1. Taxonomy (NCBI): domain Eukaryota; kingdom Viridiplantae; phylum Streptophyta; class Magnoliopsida; order Fagales; family Juglandaceae; genus Pterocarya; species Pterocarya stenoptera. Next base: position 85,427 of record QEOT01000848.1, on the reverse strand, counting down.
AAATGTCGATTCTTACGCTCAGCTACCCCATTTTGTCGTGGTGTAGATGCGCAAGAGGGTTGAGAAAGAATTCCTTTTTCGTGAAGAAAATTCTGAAACTCATGAGACATATTCTCCGCCAGAATCAGATCGTAAGACCTTGATAGTGGAAGCAAATTGGGTCTGAATGAGTGCGAAAAAACCTTTGAAAACGGAAAATACTTCACTCTTAGTACAAAGAAAATAGATCCAAGTGAATCTACTGCAATCGTCAATAAAAGTAACAAAATACTTGTAGTGAGGATGTGATATAGCCGGAGATATACCCCAGACATCGCTATGAATTATATCGAACACCGGAGAGGCATGGGAACCAGATTGTGGAAATGGTAATACTTTGCTTTTAGCCAGTTTGCAAGTCGTACAATCAAAAGAAATTATTTCTATTGAAACTGAATTTTTATTGTCAATAGCACCAGATTTAAACAAAGTTTGAAGAACATGAGGATTGGGATGACCTAAACGACGATGCCAATCTTTAATACTCGTTTTGACAACATTACAAGAAATAAAAGAACTAGAGTCAAGGAAAGCTGTACTAGGATTTATTGGAAATAGCCGACCCTCCTTAGGACCTCTCGCGATCATCCTCCCAGACACTCGATCTTGTATAACATAACCAGAAGATGACAAGGAAACATTACAATTATTTTCAACAAGCTGTCCAACTGAAAGTAAACTGGAGGAGAGGTTAGGAGAAACCAAAACATTTCGAATGATACTAGATACATCACCTACGGCAGAAATTGGTAGTGAACTACCATTTGCCGTGTGTATTTTGAGAGGACCATCATAGGATCGAAGGTTATGTAATGAAGTAGAATTATTAGTCATATGATTGGAGGCACCAGAATCTATTAACCAAGAATTAGGGGATGGATTAGGATTACCTGAGAGGCCTAAAGCGGAAAAGGCAGAAAGAATCATTTGTTGTACCATATTAGCAGAAAGAGTAGTAGAACTGGAACCAGCAGGAACTGAAGCATGAGTGGCGGCAACAGGAGCTGCAAAAGAAGATGTACCTGAGAGATCAACCAAGGTGGAATAGGCACGCTCTTGCTTTCGAGGAGGCCGGATTGGACAATCTTTGATAATATGTCCTATTTTTTGCAGTAATTACAAAATTTCTTCGGACAGTGGGTGGCAATGTGACCAAAACTCTTGCAACTATAGCATTGTGTAGTGCTATAGTCTCGGTCCTTGGATCTTCCTTGGGCAGTAAATGCCACTTGAGCAGGAAGAGTTGGGTGTTGTTCCATTGTACTCCGAGTAAATAACCTTTGCTCCTCTCAAAGCAAATCGCCCAAACAAACATCAAGAGAAGGAACGGGATCTCTATTCATCAACTGAGAACGAACTGATTCAAACTCTGGACGTAGTTTCATAAGAAACTGATCCCTCCTACTAGTTTCATGCACACTTTGCACATGAGGAAGACCAGCAACAGAGATAGAGGAATACACAATATCAGTGTATTCAGCCCATAGATTTGAAAAACCAGAATAGAATTCCTCTACAGATAAGACACCTTGAGAAAAATTAGCCATCTCAAATTCTAATTGAAACCTTCGAGCGGAATTATTCTAAGTATAGATTCTCTTTAAATACTCCCACATAGCCTCGGAAGTTTTGTAGGGACGTAGATTGAGAATGATGTGAGGGACATGATCTTGGCATCCTTACTCTCCCATTTAGCCAGCTCTGTTGCACTTTCTGGGGCTGGAGTCTTACCATTAACATGACCCCAGAGTTCTTTACCCTTTACAAGAAGTTGAAAATGAAATGCACAAGTAGAATAATTTTTACCATTAAAACGAATGCACAAAGAATCAGATTTTTTAGATGCCATATGGACAGACCTTTCAAATGTTGAGAGCCAAGATTAAGTTGAATTCTGAAACAAGAACCGTGGAGGACAAGAAGCCAAGAAAGAGACACTCCAAGATTATTTCTTTTCTTCACCGATCGGCTAGGCAGAACTCAAACAATGAACAGCAGCAAACCCACAAGAAAACTATGCGGGAGACTATGCGATGGAGAAGCTGAGTGCCAGAATGATGCAATCTCTCTTGCCGAAAGCACAGAAGACGCCGATAGACTGAGAGCACTCAACAGAAAGCGTCGACTTACCCCCTAGACCACCCAGACAATGCCGATTGTCACACAAGATGCAGAAACAGCTGTTGAAGATGCCGATAAAGGAAGTTTGAATGTTCTAATAGCCACGAGAAGAACACGAGAGGCCAAGATCACCTCTGATGACGCCGATACACACGAGAGGAACACGAGAGACGAAAGTCACCTCTAAGTACGCCGATAAAGAAACTCTGAAGGCACCGAAAGAGAACCAAGAAAAGAAGAAGTAGTCACGATGGAACAGAAGTGCCGAGAACACCTAGACGAAGAACAAGACGCGGGAGAGAGAAAAAAAATTCGAAGAAGGCACGTTACTTAGTAACTTGCTCTTGATACCATGTCAATAATGCCGCATACCCTCTTGAGGTATTCTTCTTATTTAAATAGACAAATAGTTCTGAGGTTACAAAGATAGGATTTGGATAAAATCTCCAACTGACTAACTGATTTTATCCAAATAAGTAATTTAAATACAAGATAACTATAAGGAAACATATCCTATTTAGAGGACTGCAGAAAACATTTCCTTTGATACCTTCAACCACAAAACCCGAGATTTTTGCCTCCAAGAAATTTCTTCCATTAAAGGGATCGACTCTAATTCAGTAACCACCCATTTTTTTCTCTCCATTACTCCCCGGATAAATCCCACAACTCCTTATCCTCCAAACACTGCAACTGATCCAGAAGAAGCTTCCTCTTACTATCCAAGTTCCCAAACACATCTTTATTCCATTTCATCAAATCTTGTTTAAGCACTCTTGAGTTTTCCAGCCAGAACAAAACTCGAAGTACCAGAAAAAGTGTACGAAGGCCACCACCTCCTCGGCCTATCCACAAAGCCCTCATCCTCCAGCCACATATTTTCAAATTAAACTACCTGCGCCCTCCGTTAATACCCCCACAATCCAGCATAATGGGATAATGATCAGAACAAATTGTAGGAAGTCCTTTCTGACTGAAATCTGGAAAATGAGCTTCCCAAGAAGCCGAAACCTAGAATTTGTCCAGCCTAGACCACGCCCAACCATTGGACCATGTAAAATCCCCTCCCGCCATTGGTAAGTCAATCAACTCTTAACTCGAAAATCCTATCTGAAAAGATTTTCATAACATGAGAAAAATGAGAATCCCCCATTTGATGGCTAGGAAATCAGGTAATATTAAAATCCCCTCCAAAACATCAACGGAATCCCGCCAATAACAAAGACCCGCCATTTCATCCCATAAAATACTCCTACTATTATCCAAATTCGGACCATAAACACCTTTAAAGGCCCATTCAAAACCATCGTCCACGATCTTAAAATGGCACGCCACCAAATATTCTCCCACACAATGATCAATCAACTCCACCACCCTCCTATCCCACATAACAATGATACCCCTGATGCCTCTTTCGATATTAACTCAACCCATCCCACACAATGAAAACTCCACAAACTATTAACAATAGATTGATTGACAAACTTCAGTTTGGTTTCCTGTAAACAAATTACGCCAACCCTCCACTTACGAATCAAGTTTTTCACCTGGAGACGTTTCTAAAATCATTAAGCCCCTGAACATTCCAAGAAATTATCTTAGGTTTCATTGATAACCATTGGCAGCCCTCTCCTTGCCTTTATTACTAAAGGCACTTCCTCCCCTACCATTATGATTAACGGAGCACTACAATCTCTTCAATTCCCTTTCCTTTTTTAAAGCAGACCTAGCCAAAGAATTCTAAGAATGAATGAGTGAGAGAGTTCTTTGGGTGCAATTTGGGTTTGGATTGAGGGAGTTTCTTATGCCACTTTGTAACTTTCTACTTCGATATAGCAAAACTTTTCCATGTTGCTGGCCTTGGACATAGGGGCAGCAACAAGGAGAGAGATCCAATCAAAGGGAATTTGTACTAGAAGTAGGTTTGCTGTTCTCATTAATCCCTGGGCAACTAGAGAAATATACAACCTAGGTTTGTTGAAATATACAAGTAGGTTTACTAATTTTGTCAATTTACATATAAAACAAATCAATTTCTTCATTTTTATATTATGTCAACACCTGGATCTGGAATTGCAAATCAAACTTGCTAGAAGATTAGTGAATGTTGTTTGCATATAATGTCATGAAGGTAGATATTTGGTGTTTATAAGTTTGCAGGCTAAACTATTGGAATTGACACATTGCACATTATAACTACTGACAACGGTCAAATCAGTGTTGGTGAAAGCGCTAGGAGCACTTAAGCGCAAATGCAAAGCACATGCGAACGCTAGATTGAAGTGAAGCGCATATTTTTAAAGATGATGTATGCTAACCAAAAATACATAAAATAAAATTAAATAAAAAGGTTTAGAAAGGAGGATGGCAATATATTTAGCCTATTAACTCAATTTATTAGATTATTGTGCAACATGAAATCAATAAATAAAGTAATTAGATAAAATCTTAACTTAACATTTTATATAATTCTCTTGTGTGCTACTAAATATACACTTGCTGTAATATTTATAAGCCATAATCAAATTCAAGTATATAGTTCAATCAAAATATACCAAAATGGTCATAACCAGAAAAGCTCAAGACTTGTAGGCATTGGCTTCTATGCTAACATGGGAAATTAAATTTCTATCAAGAAAGCCAACTTGGCCGATTGTATCGAGTTGAAGGCATATACACATCACATATGATAGCATGTGGTGCCATGGTACATAAATGATATTTTATAATTTTTATAATTTTTCTGGGTCTTGTACGGATATTTTGTAATTTTCCTTTTTAAAATTACAAAAGCATGCTCTTCTGCACTTTAAGCTTCCACAAAAAGCACGCTTTTCTAAATGTGCTTCGCTTAGCAAAAGCAAAGCATTCCTGCCTGACGTTTTGCACTTTCAGTCCAAGTGCGCTTTGATCAAAACTAGGTCATATAGCATCCTTCATTATGATGCAATGGTCAGATTTACACATGGTACTATTTGCCAGTTCCTGGTACTTACAGGGTGCAATCTATCAATTTTGGTAATTTACAAATTTTATTTCATGTTACTAGATTTTGTGTTCGTGTTGGAGAAACTTCATAACCTTGCATTTATTCTGCAGATAGATCTTTGTAAATTCTTTATATGTTTTTTAGTGTTCTCTTTATCTGCTTCATCTATTTTCTGCAGAACAAAATACTGCACAGTCGACTTGAAGCTTTGCACATTCAGTTGGCTGAGAAGGATCGCAATTCTGTTGGAGTTTCTTCTGGAAGCATCAGCACTGATACCCTTGGTGATGCTGGTTTACCAAATATTATTAATTATCTCCAACGATCAAAAGAGATTGTGAGTTTCTTTTTCCATGCTACTGTTCTTTCTATTTCTCACTAACACTTGCACGCGCACATGTATGTGTGACTAGTGTAAACTTCTCAATTTTTTCCTCAACCATAACAGGCAGAAACAGAGATTTCATTGTTAAAACAGGAAAAGCTGCAACTGCAATCACAAGTAAGTTTGTCTTAAGTTGTCTCAGTGTTAGCTTACAACTTTATCTTTATTTTTTATTTTTGAACTGAAATTCCTCCCATGAAGAAAACCAGTTGAAAACTTTCTTTCCAGTAATATTTCTTATATCATTCAGACAAGTTTTATTAAAGGGCCAGAACAGGAAGGGCCAGAACAGGAAGTACCTGTGGTGTAACTTTTTGCCAAGTACATGGCAGTAATTATATCTGCACTAGTATTAATGATGCCATGCAAATGGTCTGTCGGCTCTGTTTTCTAGTTTCATCTTTTGCAATAATTTTTCTTTGGATAAAATTTGTTTAAAATTGATTTTATAGTCATTTTGTGGGATGACTTAACTAGAATTTTCATATTCCTAATCAAATGCATTCATAACTAATATCTCTCAGCTGTATACTATACTGATAGCCATGTTGCTTTGGACTAACTTCTGCTCCCTACTTTAGGATCTAGAAGGATTGGCCACTTCACCTCATTTAAACTCAATAATTAAGCCTCATTCTGAACTAGTTGTTGCCTTTTTTCCCCGTCCATATTAATTTTGATACTTGCTTCACAATCTGAACCATATGGCAGAGATGGGTCTACTGCCATTCCGCAAAACTTTTCCTTAGACTTTATGGGTATCCTCTAATTGTACAGTACTCTAGATTTATCTCTCCACTTCATTGACCCCACCCTATTTCTCTGAGAAACATCCCAGTCGATAGAATTACTCTTCGGTATCTCGTGCTCATCTAATCATACTATCCCCACATTTCTGTTTCTAGTTTTGCTAAGGCCTTGTTTGGATGTTGAGATGAGAAATCTGTAAATAGTTGTGACCTGGTTTGAATTAAGGTGCTTTATTGGGTTTTGGGAAACGAGAGATAAAAAGTTGAATAAAAATATTATAAAACTAAAATATTGTTAGAATATTATTTTTTAATATTATTTTTATTTTGAGATTTGAAAAAGTTGAATTTGTTTTTTGTGTTTTGTTTGGAAGTTTGGGAAAGTTGTAATGATTAGGTAATGATTAGATGAAAAAGTTGAAAATTTGAAATTGAAAAGTGTTTGTATTTGAGTGATGTTTGGAAAGGAAATGAGATGAGATGAAGGGTTGAGATAGATATTGAAACGAGGCCTAAATGTTTATTCTATATACTCGAACTTAAATATGCATATCTTACATCCATTAGATTCTGAAGTTGATCTCCATAGTTCTAATTGGGAATTGACACTACTCTAGTTTCATAATCTATAATTTATTCAATGAATAATATCCACCAAGGGACCTTGTCCAGAATATGTTTGGTAAGCTTATCCATAGCCAAAGCAAGTAGATAAGGATTCAGAGCTGATCCTTTCATGTAATCCTACTGTAATTGGGAATTCACTTGACAATCCTCTAACCTTTTGTTGTTGTTGTTGTTGTTATTATTATAAGTACCCTTTCGTGCAAACCTGAATTTATTTCAGATAAAGTTGTTTCTTTAACCTATGCTCAATCACACCCCCTCCCATGCGCCCAAAAGGACATTTATTTTTATGGTTAATAAATTTTCTACACTAATTGTTGTTGGTGCAACTTTGGATGTCCCCCATATTCTAACAAATGGGTACTGAGATTCTCCTTCACTCATTAGGCGTCCTCTTATTCATTTTCTTAAAAAGATGTTATACCCCAGATTGTGCATGGAGTTTTGAATGGATACCAAATAACTAGGGAGGAATAAGTTCGGTTTATAATGATTTAAAGAGACTCTAATTGTAAAACTGACTAGTTCTTTCAGAGCTTAAGCTCGGATGTGGCTTGGGCTTTCTTTGTATTGTTAAAAAAGCTTAGTCAACAACTGTGTCGGTAGTAGATGCCATGTATAGAATTACTTATACCTTCATATCTATATATGTGCTTATGTTATCAATCTATGTATGGATTGGTGTATATATGCCTAAATGTCCATGTGTGATCGTGAACATGCAGTATGCAGGTTTATATATATAAATATGTGTATGTGTATATATTTAAGGAGGGTCCAACTTCTTGTTTTGCTGTCATTGGATGCTTTGAAGTGCTTACATCTCTTTTGGTTGCTGTATAGCTCGAGAGGGCTCTCAAGGAAATAGAGACTGCCCAAGCATCACTGCAAGCTGAGCATGCAAATTCAAGAGCATCGTTGTTCACTGAGGAAGAAATCAAGTCTTTACAACTTCAGGTTTGTTACAATCGTTCTTTTTTCTTTTTGATCGGTAAACAAAATTTTGTTGATCATAAAAATAGCAAGAGCCCAAGTATACGGGAGATATATAAGATCAACGCCTAATCGTGCTAGGTTAGTGATACAAGGAATTTATGAAAAGTCATGCCATGAAAGGCAATTACAATCGACCAATGGAGTAAAGTTTTGAAAAAGAAATTTCTAAGCTCATCCATTAACTACTCTCGATATTCAAAGCGTCTTTCATTCCTCTCCCTCCAAATACACCACCATAAGCATCTTGGAACCATCTTCCATATCATCGCAATCTAAAAGTTGCCCCAATTGCTTTTCCAAGAAGCTAGGAGGTCGATTACCCTTCTCGACATCACCAAAGCTAATCCTATCCAAGCAAAGACTTCATTTCACAGTGTCATGGCAATCTCACAATGACATAATAGATGGTCGATGACTCCCGCTCTTTTTGCACATACAACACCAATCCATAACTATGATTCGACATTTCCTTAAGTTGTCTAGAGTGAGGATCTTCCCCAAGTAAGACGTCCACACAAAAACTATTTCCTTGAGGGGTGCCATCGTCTTCCAAGTACTCTTCCATGGTAATGGATTTGTATTGTGTGTTCTCATGGCTTGGTAGAAAGAGCGGACTATGAGCTTTCCTTTCTTAGAGGGGCACCAAGAAAACTTGTCTTCGACTCCTCCCATCAAATAGGTAGAGTACACTAGGTCATAGAACTCCAAAAAAAGGTCAACTTCTCAATCTTGTGCATCTCTTAGGAATGTAACATTCCATTGGGGAGCACCATTGGTGAGGATTAAGAGGTCCGCAATTGAGGCTTCTTTCATTTTTGCTGTACCATAAACTCATGGATAAGTTTCCTTGAGTGCCCTATCGCAAAGCCATACATCCTCTTCAACTAGTTAATTTTCGCTCTATTTTTTGTAGCACATCATTATAAATAGATTTTGATTTGAATGGAGCACCCAACAGGAGGCCAAGATATTTCATGGGCAGCTAAGATATCTTGCATCCCAAAATGGAAGTCATGCTCTCCACGTTAGGAACATCCCCCACTAGAACCATTTCTGATTTAGCCAAGTTCACATTCAACCCCGCAGTGGCTTCAAATCATAAAAAGAGAGCCCTTAAAGCTTGAATTTGATCATGGCTAGCCCCACAAAAGATTAGGGTATCATCTCCAAATAATAGATGAGATAGGTCGCGAGTGCCGGCATTTGCATCCCTCACTAAGAATTCGGATATGAACCTCCCACCACGACACCCTGAAATCATCTTGCTAAAAGCTTCCATTACATAAACAAAGAATATCGAAAATAGAGGGTCACCTTGTCTCAAGTCTTGTGAGCTTTTAAAGAAGCCCTTTTGGCTTGTCATTCACCAATATAGAGAAACAAGCCGTAGAAATACAATGATTGATCCATGTACACTATTTCATACCAAAGCCACATCCCTCGAGCATGTAAAGAAAGAATCTCCAGTTGACTCGATCATAGGTCTTTTCCATATCATGCTTGGACAAAAGCCCCGACTCTCCCGACTTGAATCTACTATCCAAGCATTCATTGGCAATAAGCACCGAGTCAAGAATTTGCCTACCTCTGAAAAAGTCATTTTGATGCTTATTAACTTCTCCATCACCATGCTCAATCTATTCGCCAAAACTTTCTAGAAAATCTTGTACATCTTGCTCACCATGCTAATGAGACGATAATCTTTTACCTCTACAATGGTTTTTTTGGAATGAGCGCAAGAAAATTTGCATTGAGGCTTTATTCGAACTTTCCATTTTCATGTCTTCTTTAAGCACTTCCCCACATGTTTGGAAAAAATCCATAGAGAAGCCATTTGGACCTAAGGCTTTGTCACCTGCCATGTTTTGTAATGCTTTCCTGCTCTCCGTCTCTTTAGAAGGCCATTCAAGCTATTCTACTTCCTATGAATCAATAGCGTCAAAAGTAAGCCCATCTAAGCTTTGTCTCCAAGAAAATTGTTCCAAGAGCACATTCTCATAATAGTTGATAATGTGATCCGTGATCTCAGGATTGGTTGGAGGAAGCCACCCCATCAATCATCAATGTTGCTATGACATTGTTTCTCCTATGTGAATTAGCCACCCATAGAACAACTTGATGCATTTATCCCCTTCCTTCAACCATGGTGCTCTCAATTTTTATCTCCAAGATATTTCTTCCGATAAAGAGACCCTTTCAATATCCGTGGTCACTTGGGTTTTTCGAGCCCTCTCCGCTTCAAATAATTTCCTCTCCTCCAATCCCTCGAGCTCCTCAAAGAGAGAGTGCTTTTGACCTTCCACATTGCCAAAGACTTGCTCATTCCAAAACTTCAAGTTTTTCTTCGGACTTTATTCTACATGCCAATATATAGCTTAGCTTTTCATAGAATTAGTAAGGGGACCACCACTACCCGACTCTGTCAAGAAATCCTTTTGGCTTCAACCACAATTTCAAACTTGAAGTACCTTGGGCCTCCACGAAGACCTCCACAATCAAGAAGGATGGGAAAATGATCTGAACACAACTTGGGGAGTCTCTTTTGAATAAGATCCGGGTAATGTGCTTCCCATTCGGGTGATATCGATCAATCCTTGATCAAGAGGGGTGTTCTCGGTTGCTTGACCAAGTGAAGGAGCCACCTGCAAGAAGAATATCTAGTCAATCTTGTTCAGAGATGTAAGTTAGAGAAGTCTTCCATTGCTAGGTCAAAGCTAGAGCAACCTGATCTATCACTAGGGAGCTGAGTGACGTTGAAGTCGCCACCAATCCACCAAGGTAAATACCATACGTTGCTTAGTCCTACCAACTCATCCCATAATAAACTTCTTGCCCGATCTAGATTAGGACCATAAACTCCTGCAAAGGCCCACTAATATCCATCCACAACATTCTTGAACGAGCAAGCCATCATAAAGTTTCCCAAACAATCCTCTATCTTTTCCACTACTCTTTTATCCCACATCATTAAGATGCCTCCTGATGTTCCATCGGAAGGTAAATAATGCCACCCCACTTGATTACAGCCCCACAAACTCCTAATAATGCAAAGGGGGATAAATTCTAATTTCATTTGTTGCAAGCATACGATGTATACTCCATTTACGGAGCTGATTTCTAACTTGAGGTGCTTTCCCTTCTCATTCAGCCCCTTACATTCCATGAAACAATTTTTTGTTACATAAAACAAACTCCATTGCCCTTCCCTTCGATCTTCCACAGTTAGAGCTCCACTCTTTTGCTCTATCATTGACTGTCCAGTTAAGCCTTTTTAGTTCTCTGGCTCTCTTCTTAGCTGAATTTTGCTTACTGGGTGAGCTAGAATGAGTCTTTCCAGCCTTTATAGCTGCAAGGAGAGCTATGAATTGGTCCCCTATAGAATATTCCCCTATAGAATATCATTTTAATTCCACAGTAAGCTGTATTTTTTAAATGCTTGTGCAGGTTAGAGAAATGAACCTACTTCGTGAAAGCAACATGCAACTCAGAGAAGAAAACAAGCACAATTTCGAGGAATGCCTGGTATGGAAATAGAAATTATTTGTGTTTGAGTGTCATTTTAACTTTTATGTACTTCATCGATAGTTTTAACCAAGTTTATTATTTTGATTTGGTCTAAGAAATTGCGTGAAGTAGCTCAAAATGCAAAGGTTGAGACACAGAATTTAGGGTCTCTACTGAGGGAGCGACAAATTGAGGTGGAAGCTTGTAAGAAAGAAATTGAAATGCAAAAGGTTAATAAAGATAACCTGGAAAAGAGAGTTTGTGAGGTATTACATGTAAGCAATGCTCTTTATGCCATTTACGACATTATATCAATGCTCTGACATTTACTTGTTTGAAGTTACTTGAAAGGTGTAAAAATATAGATGTGGAAGATTATGACTGTATGAAGGATGATATTCAACGAATGCAGGTGAGTTCATGTTTTTATTCACTCGAAAAAACTTTTTCATGTCATCAATGGATTAAAAGCTGTTAACTATTTCGTAATTTGTTGTCCTTTGTTGACGTTACATCTAGCCTCCTATCCATCGTTCTCTCTTTTGTTCTGTTATGGTCAGTAAACTTCTTTTTCTGTATATTGAACTTAGTTTTCATGGAACTAGCTATTCTTTGGCCCCCACTCATTGCTCCTGTGCAACTTTTAGCGTACAGAATTTTTTTTAAGTGGTGTACAGTATGCTAGAAGGCATAAACTTTTAAAACTTCCTTAGTTTTAGTTTGCCCTTGGAAATAGCATGAGGCCTCAAGCTACATTCAGGCTGGCCTTTGAAACGATTCTGGTAGTAGATGTTGCTTGATTTAGATTGAGCCTTCAAGCTGTCAATTATTTTGTATCATTAGTACTTACTAAATCGACTGAACTGAGGAGAAAAAATGTTGAAGCTATTGGAATCTACCTTCCATGAAAATAAATGGCATAAATGCCTTGATAAAAAATAAATAAAAGAATAAAAACGTGAAAAATAAAAAATACCAAAAATTAATTGTTTAATCTCTTTTGAAAAATATATTTATTTTTTAAAATTTAAAATTTTAAATGAAGAATTAATTTTTTGGAGTATATTTTTATATTTTAGAAAATAGTTTTTCCAAAAGTGGATTTTTTTAATTCAATTGGCTATTTTGACTTTTTTTTAAGCTTTTTTTGGGAGCAATTTTATCTTGTACGTGGAAAAGGAGAGGCATTGCAATTTCGTCTTGGTTGGGAGGCAATTGTAATTTGGGTGGTAGTTTGAGGGTGGTTTGTGTATTTTTCCCTTCTGTTTTTTATTACTCAAGTGCTGGAAGAGCATATCTTCCCAGTATTATGTTAGAAACGGTGTTGATTTCTTCTTTATTTAAATATTTTCAGTTTCATCGTCATTTAGTAATTTGCTAGAAACAGTGTTCATAGCCCATTTTTTACACCTGTTATACTCATGCTCCAGATTTTTCTCTCAGGATCAAGTTGATATCACAAATATTATTGGGTTTAAGTATCATATCTAGGGCTGAATTCGGTCCGGTCCGGTCGGTCCCTAGGGATTTTGTGGATCAGACCGAAGGGGTTTGGTTTAGGGCTTTCCCACCCTGGACCGGACCGTTGCCAATCAGTCTAGTCCAGTCCAGTCGGTCCGTTCGGTCCAACCCTTACCCCAGTGGGCCACTTTTCCAATCTCGGCCCAACTGACTTTACTAGTCAAATTTTGGCCTAAGTCCTAATTTTGAGACTATTTTCAACCTAAATTATTCTTAACAATTTAACATACAAAAAAATAGAAAAAACAACTTGAAGAAGATGCAAAATTCCAATAACATCCAAAATATAAATAAAAGAAAAATTTAGAAAAAATGAAAAAATACTAATAAAACTAAAAATCCCTAATCATCCAAACTCCAAATGAAAGAAAAAAAAAAAGTAACAAAATGAAAAATAAGTAAAGAAAATACACAATAAAATTTACAAATTACAATCCATGCATCTAAGTTGAAATTACAAATTACAAATTATAAATGACTGAATGGTAATACAAAAAAACTCCAACTCCAAGTCTTTAGTCTCCAAGTCCAAAACTTCAAGTCTTCACAAGTTTACTACAAAAACATAGCAAACAAATATTAAACGTCTTAGCTTAATAACAAAAACATCTAGTATAAAAGTATATTCTTCTCACCTCATTCATCTGCATTGGGTGTAGGCATTGTATTCGACACCTTCGTAGAATTTTCAACCTCCCCAACAAGTTCTATACATAAAAGATAAAATAAAATAAATTATATAAATGTACATAACATATAAATCATAAAAGATATAAAATGAAGTAAATTTATAATTGTTACATACCCATATCCAGCCGCTTCTCAAAATCCTTCATATCATCTATTAAAATCCTAAAGCTGATTGGAGTAGAAGAAGAACGAAACCAATTCTGTGCATAAATGAGACCCTCAACTATCATCAGAGATAAACTACTTCGGAAAGGATCAAGTACACAACCCGTCGTGCTACATGCAGATTCAAAGGCCAATGTAGATACCGGAATTGCAAGCACATCGCGTGCAACTTTTGAAAGTACGCAATTTCTAACTAAATTAACCTTCCACCAATTTAGAATGTCAAAACTCGCATCTTGTTCCTCAACTTTCAACTAGGTATCTATCAACCTCTGACTTGCTTTCTAAAGAGTTTTTTGATTGTAATTGTTACTTAAATAGGGCCAATCTCTGTGCCTTCCTATCCTCAAATCTACTAACTGTAGGATTTACATCTTCACGTGGGGAACTTGTGCACTGTTGTTGTTGGCCAGAACTGTTCCCTTCATTTTCAACGTATGCCCCATACATGCAGGTTAAAGTATTTTTCACATTCTAGCTCAAATCAACCGCTTTTGTTATATCATGGACATACATTGATTCTAATGCAAAGTCAAGAATAATCCCAACATACAACAACATATTCATATTATCCATGTTGTCCCAATATTTGTCAAATTTTTTTCTTATATTTGTGGCCATTAATCCCGCCATGGGGCTTCCTTCTTCACACTCCATATCAATCACATCTTCAATTGTAACTAATTCTGGAAAAAAAGAGTTGCAAGTTATATATTGACCCCTCGAGAAATGTAAAGTTGCATCATGAAATAGTTGAAGAAACCTCACAAACAACTTTACCTTCTCCCAATCGATATTATTGGGAGGCCCTAACTTCTTCGACATTCTCCTATACACCACATCATCGTCGTCAGTGTCTTCATTGTCTCTGATACTACTAAGGAACCCCAAATCTTCTTCTTCCAACCGTTCAAAAGCTTTTCGAAAATTTTCAACCACCTTCAACATAAGATAAGTGGAGTTCCACCTAGTCGGTACATCTAGGCAAACATGACTTTTGCATGTAATCTCTTCCAACTGTACACATTTCTTAAATGTACTCTTACCTTTGAGGGGAGGACTTAATATATTTCACAACACCTCTCACATTTGCAATAGACTCATCAAACTCTTTCAACCCCTCACGGATGATTAAGTTTAAGATGTGGGCACAATATCGAACATGTAAGAATTCATATTCCAAAACAGTGTTGAAGGTTTTTTGAGAAGAAGAATAATCATTCTTATTAAATTTCAAGAGAGACGATTACATGATAAATAGTAGAGGAAGGCCTCCAAATCAGGAAGGCCACCAAATCAGGAAGGCCACAAAATCAGCAAATCTCTAGGCTAGAAAACAGGAAACAGAAACAACTAAGATTTTATTTGCAAAAAACAGAATTTCCTAATTTATTCCCTAGAAATCCAACACCCCCCCTCAAGTTGGAGCGTAGATATCTATCATGCCCAACTTGCTTACAAAGAGCTCAAAACTAGGTTTGAAAAGTCATTTGGTGAAGATATCGGCTATTTGTTGAGTTGTAGGAACAAAAGGCATGCAAACAGCTCCACTATCAATCTTCTCTTTTATGAAGTGTCTGTCAATCTCTACATGCTTCGTGCGATCATGTTGTACTGGATTTTGAGCAATACTTATGGCAACTTTGTTGCACAATACAACTTCATTGGCATGTTCACCAGCATCTGCAGCTCTTCAAGAATTCTCTTCAGCCATTGCATCTCACAAACTCCGTTAGCCATAGCCCTATATTCTGCCTCACAACCACATTCTGTTTTTTACTTCGCCATGTGACCATATTTCCCCAGACATAAGTATAGTATCCTAACATGGATCTCCTGTCAATAACTGAGCCTGCCCAATCTGCATCAGTGTATGCCTCTATGTTCTGCAATGTGCTCTTCTGGACGAGTAAACCCTTGCCTGGTATACTTTTCAAGTATCTGAGAATCCGATAAACTGCTTCAAGATGTTTCTCGTAGGGTGAGTGCATAAACTGGCTTACCAAACTCATAGCAAAAGCAATATCAGGCCGTGTATGTGATGATAAGTAAATTAACTTTCCCACCAACTTTTGATACCGAGTTGTATTCACTAGATCACCTTCCTTGTTATCTCCAAGTTTTTGATTGGGATTGATTGGAGTGTCTGCTGGCCTACAACTGCTCATACCAGTCTCCTTAAGGAGGTCATGGACATACTTCTGTTGGGAGACAACAATCCCTTTCTTCGACTAAGCAACCTCCATTCCAAGGAAATACCTCAAAGATCCTAAGTCCTTGATTTCAAATGTTGATGAGAGGGAAGTCTTCAATCGGTTCATCTCAAGTACGTCATCTCCAGTGAGAATTATATCGTCTACATGCACAATCAGTATCGCTATCTCCCCATCCTGTGAATAAACATCGTATGATCACCTTGCCCTTGAGTATACCCCTGACTTTTAACAAACTGAGTGAATTTCTCAAACCAGGCTCTTGGTGACTGTTTTAACCCATATAAGGACTTCTTCAGTTTACACACCTTTGTGCCAAGCTTTTCACCAAATCTTGGAGGTGCATCCATGTACACTTCTTGTTCCAGATCTCCATTGAGAAATGCATTTTTTTATGTCCAACTGTTGCATAGGCCAGTCATGATTACCTGCAAGTGACAAAAGAACTCTTACAGAGTTAGCTTTGCGATTGGGGCGAATGTCTCCAAGTAATCAATGCCATAGGTCTGAGTGAATCCCTTGGTAACCAATCAAGCTTTATACCGTTCTAGAGAGCGATAAGATTTATATTTGACTATAAACACCCATTTGCACCCTGCAATTGTCTTTCCTCTTGGTAGATCAACTAACTCCAACGTGCCATTTTTTTCAAGAGCTTTCATCTCCTCGAAGACTGCCTCCTTCCACTCAGGAACTTTCAAAGCATCCTACACAGTATTAGGAATCTCCATACAAGACAATTGTGAGGTAAAAGTACGAAAAACAGGTGAGAGATTTTCATATGACACATAATTGGACAATGGATGTTGGGTGCAAGATCTCACACTCTTCTGGACAGCAATGGGAAGTTCAGAATCATCAAACTCAATATTGGAACCAGACTCGGGTTCAGAACTAGAGGACTCAGAACTCGAAGATGAAATGGGCTGAACATGAGGTAAAGGCTCGGTGAGGACATTACCTGGAGGGTTTACCAATTCTGGGCAATGCAAAGGATTGGAAGACCTTTTCTTTCAAGTTGTCTTCTGTTGTGAGTAGACAATGTCAAATGGTACCAATGTTGTGGTTTTTGTTTTTGTTTCTCCTTTGTTAGTCGTTATAGGGTCATGAACATCATGAGATGGCACT
This sequence comes from Pterocarya stenoptera, assembly GCA_003123785.1. Taxonomy (NCBI): domain Eukaryota; kingdom Viridiplantae; phylum Streptophyta; class Magnoliopsida; order Fagales; family Juglandaceae; genus Pterocarya; species Pterocarya stenoptera. The sequence continues at coordinate 68,300 of QEOT01000848.1, read as the reverse complement.
GTAGGAAGACCTGCCTTTTTAGTATCTAAAAACTCAACTCACTTTCTCCTGGTATAATAAAGCTTGGGTTTTCAGGTTGAATAATCAAAGTTGGAGAAGGATCATTTTGCGAGTCTTCAGTTTGGGAAAAATCATAAAAAACAGCCAAATCTTTGTTTTGGTTCCCCCCTGAAGATGAGGTGTGAAATAGAGATGTAATTCAAAAAATGTAACATCCATGGTAACAAACATTTTTTTTGGAAATGGGTTCAAAATATTTATACCCCTTTTAAGTGGGAGCACAACCAACAAACACACATTTTGTGGCTCGGGGTTCAAGTTTTCCTCAATTATGACTATGAATATGAACAAAAGCGGTACAACCAAATATCTTTAGTGGTAAAGAAGAAGAAGAAAGCCGATTTGTTGGATAAAACTTATGAAAAACCAAAAAGTGTTTCAAAACTTAAAACCTTATTAGGCGTTCTATTTATGAGGTATGTAACAGTAAGAACGGCTTCACCCCAAAGATATTTAGGTACCTGATTGGTAAAAAGCAATGCCCCAACTACTTCCAATAAGTGTTTGTTTTTTCTTTCAGCCAAACCATTTTGTTGCGGAGTGTCAACACAAGAGCTTAGATGAACAATTCCTTTTTCAAGAAAAAATTGGCCCAAAATGTTTTTGAAATATTCTCGACCATTATCACTCCGCAATATTTGAATATTTTTTTGAAATTGTGTTTGTACCATGGTGTAAAAAGTTTTAAATATTGTTTCCACTTCTGATTTTTCCTTCATCAAATAAACCCAACTTGATATTTTTTTATTTTTGATAAGTCAAATAAACCCAACTTACTCTCGTGTGATCATCAATAAAGATCACAAACCATTTTTTGCCTGAATACATAGATATTCTACATGGGCCCCAGATATCACTATGAATCACAGTAAATGGTGTAGTTGGTTTGTAGGGTTGGGTGGAAAAGGATGCACGATGATGTTTAGTAAACTGACAAACTTCACATTGAAAAGAAGATGGACTTTTATTCCGAAATAAATTGGGAAACAAGTATTTTAAATACTGAAAACTAGGTTGGCCTAACCTATAATGCCATAATATAATATCATTATCTTTGGAAACAGAAACAAAATTTAAGCAATTACTTTGACATTGTCTACTCGAGTTAGGTCCATCGGCAAAATAATAGTCCATCTTTTTCCTTAGCACTGCCAATCATCCTCCCTGTGGTCAATTCCTAAAATTCACAATAAGAAGAGTAGAAATTAGCTTGACTGATGATCAAAGGTAATTTTACTGATGGACAACAAATTGGGAATGTGGAGCACATCATAGAGGGTTAACAACGAAGAGAGTTTGATAGTTCCTATCCCAGCAATTACCGAGAGTGAACCATCTGCAATTTTGACCTTTTTATTACTTGCACAACTATAGGATGAGAACAATTTGGAGCAACCAGTTATATGATCAATTGCGCCAGAATCAATTATCCAAGAATGAAAAGAGTTAGGAGTAACACTTAAAAACACAGTAGCTTTGATGAANGGGGGTTTCCTTTCTAAATTATGTTGAAATGGCGTCGTTTGGATTGAAAATAACCCTAAACGACGCCGTTTCAACAAACGGGTTATTTATAAAAAAAAAAAATTGAATTGTATGAAGCGGCGCCGTTTGGATTGAAAATAACCCTAAAAGGTGTCGTTTCAACAAACGGGTTATTTAAAAAAATTTCTGAGTTGCATGAAACGATGCAGTTTTAATTTTGCTTCCCACTACCTAAACAATGTTGTTTAGGTCTAATTTTACACTAAACGGTGCCGGTTATTTAATGAGTAAGAGCCATTTTTTTAATTCTTTATCTTTTTGGCACATAAATTAATAAAAAAAATTATTTAAATTAGTAAAATTAAAATTAAGTAAATTATTTAATGAGGATTATTTAATTAACTCATTAAAAAAATATTTAATTATACTTATAATTATGATGTTAATTGCTAATTTGTTACTAACTTAGAGTACGTCAATGTATTATGAATCTATGATAGTTAATGCAAAATGAGCTATATTAAGCTTTTTACATTTTGTATATGATTAATAAATAATTTTCATTGACCATGCATCCATACATGCTTTATATTTACTTATAACTTTAATTAGATCATACATGTAAATATTAGTAATTAGTTAATGGTGAATTGGTGATAGGTTAGTTAATTGATGTCATACATTAGTTAATTACAATAATATTTGTAATTGCTTTATACTCACTTGCAACTTAGGTATTTTACAAAAACGTTTATCTAATAACTTTAATTAGATCATAGATGTAGATGTTAATAATTAGTTAATGGTGAATTGGTGATAGGTTAATTAATATCATACATTAGTTAATTAATAGAATATTAATTTGTAATTACATATTTAAAATTTTATATTGTTAATTTGTTAATGGTGATAGGTTAGATGAAAATTACATAATTAATTATACAATTATTATATAAATAATATATATAATATATTTTAAAATATGTATTTCCTATTCGGTCGGTCCAGTCCGGGGTGGGAAAACCCCACCCCAGGACCATACCAAAAACTGGTTTTTTGGGATTCCATGGACCAAGACCGACCGGTCTCAGCCTCAGTCTGGACCAAACCACTCGGTCCGGTCCGGACCGACCGGCTTACAACCCTAATCATATCTTTCAGGATCAAGTTTATCAATATTCTTCTATCTTGGACCGTCTCCATACGCTTTACAAGACTAAATAGACATTACTTTCTTGTATCTTTATCTTCTTCTTGATAGGCGTCTCTTTTGTGTGCTTCTTATGTACTTGTTTTGTGCTTATTAGCGAAGAATTGTCACTTATCAAAAAGAAAGTATCATACATGTGTAAGATCTTTCAAGTGTAAATTGAGATAAAGTAGGAAAATGCCTTTGTTTTTTATAATTCTTTTTGCTTATTTTACTATAGTGGATTTTGTTTGACTAAACTATGTAAGGATCAATAATTTGCTTTCAGTTTTCTAGGGTTTTTATTTCTATCAAGATGCATCTTTGGTTGTTCTTTAATTTTCTTTTGTATCTTATACTCACCATCTAGTTGTGCCCTTTGCTTTGTTTCCATCAGGAGAAACTGAAAGATAAGGATGCACAGATAGCTGAGATCAGAAAGCTTCTGTCTGAAAGGCAGGATACAACATCAAAATTGGAACAAGATCTTTCAAAACGCAAATTAGAACTGAGTGAGAGGGAGAAGAGGATAAATGAGATTTTGCAAGTTGAGGTATTTAATGTAGTTATGTGATTAGAGAAAGATATAGGCATACAGCCAAGAGACTTCCTTTGGCCATCGTATAGCTCCTTATTGTGACTGACACATGCAGGCTCGTTCAAAGCTAGATGCCGAGAAGCAAAGAAAGATGTTTATTCAATTGAAGGTTTTTAAACATTCATACTGCGGTCATGAAATTTAAGTTTATCACCTAGTATTAGTAATTGGATATTTCCTTTTTATCCTAATTAACTGGGTTTAGGCTATGGAGTTGGATGTGTTTTATTCCTTGTAAGTTGTATTGCTCTATTGTTTAATTGCCATTATTTTCTGTTTCATCCTGCAGAGGAGATTTGAGACTCTGTCAAAGGAAAAGGAAGAACTGAGCAAGGAGAATCAAGCTCTCTCTGGGCACTTAGAGGAGGTCAAACAAGGTAGTCAACTAGTCTTCCCTTCGTATATAAGTTAGCCATCAAGTTCTTATTATTATTTTTTTCAATCATGCATTGCAGGGAAGAGGTCTATCAGTGATACTGGTGGTGAGCAGGCCACAAAAGAGGAGAAAGACACCAAAATACAGGTTCATCCAACTATCAGCTATTTTTCTCAATTCTGTTTTGGCTGCTCTCTTTATCATGTACTTACTATGTTCTTTGCTTACCCAGACTCTAGAGAAACATTTGGAGAGGCAGAGGGAGGAGTTAAGGAAGGAGAAGGAAAGACGTCTGAATGCTGAGAAGGCACTAAGAGATTCTTATAATAAAATTGAGCAGGTTTTCCTCATTTTTTTCATTCATTCCATGTGTTTGGTATTCGTGAGTTACTATATTGATTTTTGCACGCCCAGTCAAACCCTTAGAGATGTGCCTTCTCATTACCAAGGCATTTTCCCCAAGTTTTCATATATGATATATAGCATGGGATGTATATGTTTTGTCGTTCCCATTCTGAGTCACAGTAAGATTGATGTTTGCTCCAAGGGGATAACAATTAATCATAAGGTGCAGACACCTGTGGTCAACCTCTTCGCACAGCATAGACATTTTTCTTATGAACTAATCTGCACTAAATGCTTGTTAAAATCAAGCTGCAAATGAAGTTGAAATTGTTAATTGTGATTACTATTGGAAATAGAATATCGCTAAATGTGCTCTTGGAGGCCCTTATATCCAATATGGTTAACACCGCTCAGCATAGAGGAAAGAAACAGATTTGGTAAAAGATGATGATACACGAGAATGCTATGGTTTCAGTCTTACAATTACGTTATGTATTGTGACATCAAATTCAACTGCTGAATAGTGTTTTACTTGCAAAAATTGGTTTTTTCTTTTTCTTTTTTTTTTTTTTTAATTTTCGAAAGGAAGACAACATTGCTTGATGTGAAAAATAGTGTTTGTTTGTATTGGTTCTTCCATCTATGTTTTAAGTAAAACAGAGTGCTTAATTAAACACTGGAGCCTTGTCACTAACCATGGTACGGATGGCTTTGCACACTTCATCTTCTTTAAAGGGCCTCTCAAACTACCCTGAACCCTGTTGGTCTAATGATTCAAAAGTTAATCCATCCACTTTCGGTCTCAATTGTATTTGTTTTGAGAGAAGATGCTTGTAGTACTGTGTGATGTGGTTCTTGATGGCTAACTGGTCCAAGGAAAATGCTCTGTTTACCATCACATCTCAAATGCATTGTTGCTCTTTCAAGTTTCATGACTACCTAACTCTTGCAAGTTCCCTAGGATTCAGAGAGAGTTCCTGTCTCCTTCTCACCCTCTCTAGACCCTATAACTCCTCCAAGAGAGCACCTCTATTGAGCCACATTTCCAAGAACTTGTTCATTCCATCGCTTCAGATCGTTTTTCAATGCTTTTAACTTTCTTGCCATTAGGAAGACTGGGAAGCCTTGGAAGCAGTAAGACGTTCTACAAAACCGTTATATTTAAGCCACATTCTTAAATTTAAAATCCCTTCTGCCCCTTTGGATGCCTCCACAGTCTAGGATGATAGGGAAATGACATAACTTGGGTAGTCTTTTTTGAATTACATCTGGAGAATGTAACTCCCAATTAGGAGTTATCAAAAACCTATCAATCCTCGACCAAGATGAGTGTTCGCGGAATTAAGGGACCATAAGATCATGTTTGAAAATCAAATCAGAATAATCCCTCATAGCAGGGTTAATGTGAGACGCACCCCGATCTTTCGCTCGGAAAGCAAGTATACTAAAGTCCCCCCCCCCCCTTTATACAGCTAGCCCCGCCAAATCTTCCCATAATAACCTTCTTTCTGAGTCCAGATTAGGGCCATATACTCCTGCTTCTATATTCTTAAAGGAGCAAGCCACAGTAAAATATCACCTTGTATTTGTATTTGAAATAGAAGTTAATGGAAGTGCACTTGTATTTGCAAATCTTAATTCTAGTCGTCAGTACTAAAATATTGCCTTTTGTGCTATTCAATGAATCATTACCTTATCCAAAAAACAAAGAAAGAATAAAGCCAGACAAGTTTGAGAATTTAATGCAGCTATAGGATATAAGGAAAGTTATCAACTACAAGAACATTCTTTCCCCTACAAAGCAAAGCATGATAAACAGAACATTCTTTCTATTTTTAAAGTCATGGTGGATTGTTTCCCTACTCTTTCATTTCCAACTCAATATGCGTGTGATAAATTTCTGAATGATAGTTCCCATTTTCCAACCTTAGGATAAAACAAAGTTTGTAAATGAGCTTGAGATGCATAAGCAGGCACTGAAGCGGCTTTCAGATGAACTTCAAAAGCTTAAGCATGCGAAAGACAGTTTGCCTGAGGTAACTATATTTCTTAGTTTTTAATCTCGTGTTTTTGGATTTTTTTTCTGCATAAACTGCTGGGGGGAGATAGGAAGAGGAAGGGAGATCCGAATTTAAATGTCATGTCAATGAACTGTTGTACTGAATCTTAATTTTGATTGTTCTCTTTGTCTTCTCCCCCACTCCTAACATGAAAATATACCAATCAAGCTAAGCATATTGTGGTATATTTTCTACCTTTTGAATTTTAATTGCTCAAGAATAGGAAACAGCAGCTTTTTCCCAACCACTTGTGACATTACAGGGTGAGCTTTTACAAAGAAGCAAAGTGTTCTCTTTAACCATATTGCATTAGATTCCATGTGCTCAATTTAACTTTCTATTATTGTTGCATTATGCAGCTTTTGGAACTGCCCATGGTTACCATTTAACCCAAACTTCAAGCTCTGTTTCATTAATTTTTCTCAGGGTGCTTCAGTGGTTCAAATTCTTTCTGGTACTCTTCTGGATGATCTTGCTGGTCCCTATGTCATGGCCATTGAAAATTTAGAAAAGGTAGCACATTCAGTTTTGGGTGAACTTGGAGCTCATGGTGTTCCCACGGACACCTCTTCAATTGCAGACACTTCATTGACAACTGCTGCAGGTGTTTTTTTCTTTTCTTTTTCCCCTCACCTTTTACACGTGTTATCACCATTAATATTCCCTTTTCTCTGTGTTTTCATCTCATATTTTGCTTGCAATTATTTCCATTCAAGATTTGATTTATCCTTCATAAAGCTGTGATTCCCTTTGCAGGTCCTATAGTTTCTATGCAAGCCCCTAGTCTTGCATTCCCACTGGGACCTTCAACAAGTGGCTTGCCAGCCAAAGCAACTGAAGAAAGTGAGAAGAGATTCACTTTGGCCAAAACCAATGTTGAGACTCGAAAAGCTGGCAGGAAGTTAGTCCTAGTCCGGCCGCGTATTGTAAAATCTGATGAGCCCCAAGGGGATGTGGAGATGTCAGAGGTTGAAGGAGCAAACAATGCGGGCAAACCTGCACCTTCTAGTGACACAGAAACTCAGGGAAATCTTACTTTACTAACCCAACCATTGGTCCGCAAACGTTTAGCATCTTCATCCACTTCTGAGTTGCATGAAGAGACAGTCATCCAAGGAGAAATGAGCTCTGATGTGGGAGTACCTGTGCTCAAAAAAACCAAAGGTTCAGAACCTGCACAAGAGAGTTCTGAATGTCAATTTTCTGTTCCTGTTGAAAATCTTGGGACACTAGTGGCCACTGAAGGATTATCTGAGGTTCACGAGTTTCCACAAGGTTCAAATGAGGAAGTAAGGGATGGTGAGGAAGAGGTTGAGACTACAGGAGATAAAGCAGAGGATAATAAGAGTGTTCCAGATGAGAATGTGGATAGACAAGCTGGATTGCATGGTGATAAGAAGAGTGTTCTAGATGAGAATGTAGATAGACAAGATAGATCAGAGATGGTGTCTGATGATGGGCCAAAGGATCAAGCAGAGGAGAGGAAGAAGACGAATCTGGAATCTGGAAGTGAAAGAGAAGAGGGAGAGCTCATGCCTGATTTTACAGGCCCCGAGGTTGGTGATATTTCTAACACAATGGGAAAGTCAAAAATAGGGGAAGGACAACCGGAGCCTATTGCAACCCCATTGGCTTCACCGTCTAGGGCTGGTGATGAAACTCTAGTGGCTGCTGCAATGGAGATTGGTGAGATAAATTCTCCAGAGGCTTTAAATGATGAGAAAAATGAGGAAGGTGATGCGGAAGTAGAGACTGCTGAGGGTTCCAATAAGTCAAATGATGGGAAGGAACAAATTGTGGTGGAAACTGCTCGGGTCAGCGAAGCTTCCTATGTTCCAGTCGAGAATACTTCAGGTGGTGCAGTTACAGAAGCTGATGTCTCAAAACAAGGTAGTCCTTTATCAGAACAAGGCATTTCAACTGTCAACACAGAAACCGACGTGGTAAGGCAGGGGTCACCTGTAGGTATTACTGCAACTACAATAAATCTTTCAGAGCGAGCTAGGCAGAATGCTGCGAGAAGATTAGGTGTGGTCTCTTCTCCAGTGGGTAGAGGCCGTGGAAGAGCTGTGCCACGTGCTCGAGGTCCACGTGGTGGGCGTGGTGGACGTGGTGGGCGTGGACAATCATCCAATGAACAAGGTTAAAGCTTGGTGCTTTTGCCTATTGTTTTCTAATTATATCCTTTCTAAGATTTTGCCTCTGCATTCTATATATGGAACCTCCACAGGAGATGCATGCAGAAGAGTTACGAGTGATTGTAATTACCTAAAATCAATTTTGGTCTTTTGTATAGTGGCTTTTTCTCTTCCCATAGTGGATAGATACTACGTACGTCCTTTTGTTAACGAATCATCTATAATGTTCCCTGCACTCACAGAAGCAAGTACGATCTACTGGGAAAGTGTATGATGTCTCTCTATTTTAATGATCTTATGAATCTACTAATTGCTTTCCCTGTTCATAAAAAAGTTGATTACTTTTCCTTTTGCATCGACGATGTGTTCCAGATGGCTCATTAATGGACTAACATTTCCTTTTTTCTTATTTCTTTCTCTTTTTCTTTTTTTTTTTTTCCTTTTTGTTTTTGGGTAAATTAGAAATTAGAAATTAGGAATATTCTAATTCAAAATATTTAATAGAGTTAAATATTTAATTTCTTTGTTTCCAATTGGATAATGTGTGATGGGTAAATTAGAAACTATCTGGTTTTTAAGGCTATTTACCCCGTCTACTGTCAATATTGGACGCATCTCCAAATTTCCAATCAGTTAACTGTAGTTCAATTCTTCTTCATCTCTGTGTGCTTTTTTAAATTATATGATTTTCTTTGGGTATCTAATTATTTCAGTTTTCAAATAAGTATGCTCAGCATTTTTGAAGTATGTTCGACATATTCAAGCACTTTACAAACTCCCGAGTCCGAATTTCCGATATGCCACTGACAAATACCAGTGTCACATCAGTGTGTAGTTCGCTTTTGTAGCAAATATGTGTAGACAGCATTTTCTGCAGCAAGCTCCACTGTAGCTGGGTAGTCGTGTTGACGCTCTTTGCCTCGCTGCTTCTTCTGTCTTTTGACTCTTTCTTCTCTTCCAAAGAACACATAAAAGATGAACTTCACTGGTACCAAAACATTACAGCTTTAGCAGTTGCCAATGTCCAATATAGCAAGACATGTAGATGCTTTACACGTACTCATGAGTTGTATTTAGTTTAGTTCTGTTGGAATTTCTCACTCCAACATAAAGCATGCAAAGTTAGATCAGATGAGATGAATTGAAATGGAATTGAGAATTGAATAAAATATGTTTTTTTTAATATTATTTTTGTTTGAAAATTTAAAAAAATTGAATTGTTTCTTTGATTTTATATGAAAATTTAGAAAAACTGTAATGATTAGATAAGATGGGATGAGTTGAAAAGTGTTGTAAAAACAAACGAGACTTTAATACGTCAAAAGATAACACTTTCTTACAATCAATTATATTTATTGCACACCTCTTGAACGTTCTGATTCTACTATAGATGAGCTTATATATCTCACCAATTGTTGCCATTATACATTGTCACACTCCCTCAAAATCCTAGTTAACAACAAGATTCAAAATATGGACACTTATGTTAAGGGATAGAATAAATAAGTAAATCTATTATTTTCACTCGCTTATACTTTTAAAACAAGGGGTAATTTTATATACATAACAACTGATATGCATATATCCCCAAATATATTACCATTTAAAAACTTCTTCAAATACTCACTGTCACATCATTTGACGAAGAATTATTTACTATGAAATTCAATATCCTGTCCGTGCTAAGTAAATGAAACATGTCTTCCATACCTCCCAATAGTATCTCCCAATACTTTTGTAATTTCCTGCTTTAAAAACCTTTTTAAAATTTTCCTTTCTCCATCCCTCATGCTTTCATGCAATTCCTCGGGACAAGTAAATCTTGATTCAAGTTATCTATATACCTTCCTAATTCGCTACCTTTCCCGTTTCCACAACAATAAATGCCAACCCATCAACAATAATCATCTCCACAAACGCAAACCTCAAAAATAAACTTATGGGTTACAAAGTTCTTAGATTACTAGTGGCTCCATCTCCAAACCTTGCCCATGAGGTTGTGCCTCAACTTTCAACTTTGTTTGAATTTACAATTGACCCACCTCTACGAGGCCTCTTTCAAAAAGCAAGTAAATGATGTTGTATCGTAGATGTTCCCTTACTCTTAAAGTTGCAATTATAAATCATGCAATAATTATTACATTTGTCCTTCGAATATTATTTTTTTCTCAGAAAAATGACATTCATTAATAAGCAAAGCTTTAGTTCATATAATTGAACCTAAAATACGAGCAATACAGATAATATAAACATAAACAATTTTAAACTGTTACAGCTGGTGGATCCTTCCCACTGTGAAAGTCTAATAAACATTGTGCAATTTTGATCAAGAGTATGCTTCCAGTTACATTATTTGGATGATGCCCATTGTGCAATAGCATGCACACATCAATTCTGAGAACGGTGTATTTTAACTGCTTCCCAAGCCACAAAGTTGTGCAGCATTAGTCTCATGTTCCTTATGATGCCTTTTGCAATCCAATCTTGGGTATCTTTTGGTTCTATTAAGGTTGATATAGTTCTTTGGGAGTCTCCCTCAAATATGATATTCTATATATGCCTGGATTGAGCATTTTCAACTCCTATGAATGCTACCATTGCTTCTCCTAAATTTGGACTGCAACTACCTGATTGTTCAGCTACCATGAATATGGTTTCACTACTGTGTGATCTACATATTGCAACTGAGGTGCTACCATGGTCTCTTTCTCAGTGGTCATCAATGGTGAGTTAGTTGGGTTTTTCAACCCCTCAAGAGGTCTAAGGTAGGTGACCATCTTTCCCCCTTTTATGTTCATCATAGGAAGTGAAACACTCTCTAGACTCATCATCAATCGAGAAGAAGATTTGGGTAATATTCAGGGCATTAAAATTAGCAAAGATGGGCCCTCTATATCCCACTTGTTATTTGCGGATGACCTGATTCTCTTTAGTAACACATCTATCCGCAATGAAAACTCTTTCTTAAGATGCATGGATACTTACTCATCATGGTCTAGTCAAAGGATCAACAGAGCTAAATCCTCCATTCATTTTAGTAAGAACCCCTCCACTTCAAACATTAGATCCATCAAAGAGATCCTTGACTTTAAACCTCATCATCTAGGATCACATACTTAGGGCTCCCCTTAAATTTTGAAAGACCAATTAGTAATAACTACAATGATCTTTTGGAAAAGATTCAAACAAAGCTCTCTGGTTGGAAATTGAAAATCTTATCCCTGCAAGACTACTTTAATCAAATCAGTTGCTAGTTCCATTCCAACCTACATGATGTTTAGAATTCTAATTCCTAAAACAATTTAAAACAAAATTTGACAAATCTCTCATGCAATTCTGGTGGTGCTTTGACCCCAAAAAATCCCATAATTTCACTCCCAAGTCCTGGAATCCTGTATGCAAACCTAAATCCATGGGAGGTTTAGGCATGAGATTAACTTCCTATTTTAACAAAGTTTTGCTAAGCAAACTGGGTTGGCATCTTGTCACTAATGACACCAATATGTGGAAGACTCTCATAACTGAAAAATATGTGAAGCAAGCACCTTGGATGTCTGTGCAGATTAAATCAACTGATTCCAGATTTTGGAAAGGCTTGATAAAACAAAGAGAATTTCTAGCCTCTAGTCTATGCATGTAGATTAATAACGGGTCAATACCAAAGTTTGGGCTGACCCATGGATTCCTACTTTATCTCCTCCAATTCCAGCACCATTATCCTCTCTCATACTCCAAGATCCACAACTGAGAGTCTCTGAATTGGTTCTTGAGGAACCTAGAAAATGGAACACTCTCCTTTTACAAATTCTCTTCTCTCAAGAAACTACCAGAGAAATAGAAAAAATCCCTCTTGCTCAGCTACATTTTCATAAATAAGGGATAGTCTAAAATGGATCCATCACTCTTCTGAAAAATTCTCAGTCAAATCTACTTACTCTATTGTCATTAATCAAAATAGTAGTACTGCTATAGCTATTGTCCAGAACACCTCAACTTGGAAAAAAATGTGATCTTTAAAAATCCAGGACAGACTCAAACTTTTTGTTTGGAAAATTTTCAATAATATCCTTCCAACGAGATCACTTCTGAAAAGCTGCATTTCAAAACATTTGGCCTTTGAATATGTTAGAGAATAACCTTCTATTTTTTGTGAAATGATCTCTATTAGATATAAAATCAAGTAGTATCCAATCCATTGAAAACCCATTTTCAGGAATAAAAAGAAGAGATAAAGATCAAGAAAGTTGAATGAAGGAGTTGGGATCCAACCCCATAAAAAGAATGCATCAATGAAGAAATGAAATATTGTTTCCATTCCATTTAAGTGGAAGCAGATAGTTCTACCATTAGGAGTGGGAAAACTTTGAGGGTTTTGTATTTGGGAATGCCCCGTTACCTCTCAAGCATGTGGTAAGTTTGTGGAGTCAATATCAATCGGGTTAAAGAACTATCCATATGTAATATTGAAGAGTAGTCTAGGAGTGGTGGATTGTTGGGCTAGGGATTTCTTGCTTCAGGATGTGGAAGAGGTGGGGGAAGCCTTGGATGGGTGCAGGTGCGGGTAGTCTAGGAGTGGAGTATTGAGTTGGGGTGATGGGCCTTGGGGTAGTGTGGGAAAGATTTTTGCGCTCAGCAAGTGACCTCTTCCTCTTGCAAATAGGCCAAACCAAAAGCAATAGAAAGAGTTAGGTTTGAAAATGGTAACTATTATCCGCATATCATCTCTAAGCCCACTGAAGAAGGTACTGATGCAAAACTCCTCAGTAAGCCCATTGATACTATTGGACAGTATCTCAAACTGGGTCTGGTATTCCTCTATTGATTCTATCTAGCGGAGATTTGTGAAACCCCCAACCGGATCCTCATAGGTCGAAGGCCCAAAACGGACCTTGAGTGCCACCACAAATTCCTTCCATAAATGAATTGGGCTGGAATCCATCAACCAACAATACCATGAGAGAGCCTTACCTTCAATATGGAAGGAAACAATCTGCAATGTGTTGTTATGGAGTATTACATTAAGCATAAATTTGTTGGGCCTTGAGAATCCACTTCTTGGGTTCGGAACCATCAAACATTGGAAAATCCAACCTAACTGTCCAAGCTTGAATCCCTATATTTCTCTCAAACAGCGGATTACCATTGATTTTCATCAACAGACCAAAAGAGGCCTCATCTAAATTATTGGCCCTTGTTGTAATAGCCAATTGATTGTAGTTGGCTGTCAAATTACTCATCTGCTTCAACACCATCTCTAGCAATTGTCATTACTGCTCTTGTTCCTCTCTCAAATGAATTGTTTTGCCCTTCAGAGTAGAAATTGCATCAGCAAGTTGAGCGTGATGAGTACCCTCCGCCATTGTGCAGAAACCTGGCTCTAATACCACTTGTTATGAATGTAGTAATAGTAAATGTAAAACAAGGAATTTTGGCAATTCCAGGAGCCAATAACTTCCAAACTTCACTGATTCATTTTGTGGGCAAAAGATGATGTATTTCATTGCTGAATAACTTAAATACATTTTGAAATAACCGACTCCCAAAAGAAATGCAAAAACTAACAAGCCCACGCACAACAGACCACCAAGACCCATTTCATCATGGACTGACCCAGTCAACCTGGTAAATAAAACAACAACACTAAAAGGAAATAAATGGTAAAAAGACAACCCCAAACGTGACCAGACTCAACTTCCCACATTTTCCTGTATATCCCACATAGCCCTTCATGTCCTACCCATAACACAATTGACCTTCATGGTGTCCTGGTTTCAACCACCATTGGATTGCTAGATCTCGGCCACCCCATAGTTGCCGAGGTGGTGCTCCGGCCTGTGCATAACCAAATTTGTCATAACTTTATATCGATTTGGTAAGAGACTTATATATCGATCGAGAATAGTTTGTATAATCATTTTGTGGTTAAAGTATTTTTCATATCAATTTAGTTTTAAAGAAAAAGAAAATGTAGAGAGTGAACCACATAAATTTCAAATCAATCATTTATCAATTTTGACCTCGGTCAACCCGTGATCTCTTCACAGTCCTATGACAGTCACATCTTCAGTTTAGTGGTCGTTTGGGGACCTGGAAGTGTGAGAAAATGAGTTACGAAGTTTTGACCAATTTTATTTCTCTTTCGGTCCACGTGCGATCTCCATGTTTTATCAAGTTTGTTCCTTTCTCTTCCTATTCGTGGTGAACAGGTGAAAAAGTACAATATTCCGAGAGTTCAATGCAAGCAAGATGATTTCAGAGAATCTCTGATCTGTTTTCATTTTGGTTGATCTTTTGAGGCCACCATTGGTTCTCATTTCTGGATTTCGAAGGTGGCTTTGAGCCTTTGTTTTATGTTGGATTGGATGGAACCAAAATGATTTGAGATTTAATTAGGGGAAAAGTAAGGCTCTCTATAGCAGCCTTAATTGTTTTGTGGTGAAGAACCATAGCTAGAGGGAAGGATCTTTGAAAAGTCTTCAGATTACTTCTGTTTGCTTTATTTGCACCAAAAAGGATTGATTTATTAGGTTCTAAACATAGGGAAGATCATTAACAAGAAATTTAGAGGGAAAAAGGAAAAGATCAAGAACTTTCATTCTGCCTTCCCCCAATATCCAATAAAACCTCACTCTTCGTTTACAGAGTTCCAACACATACATCAGGAGCACTGGTACTAGCCAGGATATTTCAATGCGTACGAATCCCTTAGGGGAAAAAATAAGAAAAACTAGATACACCTTACAGGAAGAGAAATTTTGAAAAGCAAAAATAAATAGAAAAGCAAAAACACTTGGATTGCATCCGCATCATACCCCATAATCATATAAATCAGTGGGGTCATCCAAGGTTCACTTATGGTACATAAACACTTGTTGGCAGCCAAGACACCATCCATATTTTGAAAGGATCAGCCTTTATTTTTAAAAGGAACACTGAAAGTCTTCAGAAAGAAAATTTGCCTTCTGCCTGAGAACCCTTATATCTCGCCGTTGGAGTCGGTCTCCAGGGCAATTGGACCCTTTGAGCCAGCTTCCAAGATGCCACTCCTTTTTTTCTTGGCAAAACCATAGGAGGTCCGGTCCATATTCCCTTCATTTGAGTCATTTCTTCACCTTGTCTCCGACCTCAGGTTGCTCAATACTCTTCACAGTTGACAGATCTACCGTCTTAAAACTGGTAGTTAATTCAACTATCTCCTGCTGTGCCACATAAATATATAACAAGTGAAGCAACCAAAACAAAATCAAAGATCAGTAGTACAGAAAAGACATGTATGGGCTTACGACTAGAGTAAAACTAAAATAAAGAACCACCATAAAGGCCCATTCTATGGAACAGAATATAGTCAACAACCATTAGAAAAATCCCATTGGTACAACACTCCACGCTATGCTACTTGTATAAAGAACCTTCTTTATTCTTTGATTAGTTGTAATCAAAGAGAGAATCTTAAGATCAACAATCCCACTATTAGTCATTGGTCCTGACAAAACATATGATTCCTAATCCACCACCTCCAATTACTTCAACAAGGTCCCCCATTACATGCACTCATTGACAAGCTCGAATAAGAACAGAAAAGTGATGAACAAATTTACTCGTTAGGATAAATGAAGCATAAGGAGGAAATAAGGCAAAACCTGAAGATTATAGCTGGGTGGTACAAATTCCCTCATCCTCTTCTCTAGCATTATCTTCTCACGGCTTTCATAAAAATCAAAGTCATCCAATATGGATGTCTTGGACACATTGCTCTTAAAAATATTCAACATTTCAATACCCTGAGGAAATCTCACCTAGGAATGAAAGACAACAGAAATAAGCAACTCAGAAATTGCGTTCATTAAAAAAAATAAAAACTAGAAAACTAAAATATGTGGCTAATAGTGAATGACACATACCTCCTGTGTGTCTCGACTGTTGGTAACTGGCTTGTTGTCATTATTCTCAAGTATTATATGCCGTAAATGCAGATTCGGAACATCTTTTATAATATGCCACTTAACAGGGAAATAACCATTCCATTTGTCTTGCTGCCAGAAATCCATGCTCTTATTAAAATCAACTCGACCAATCATCTCCGCTACTCCACAAAACTGGCCACTCGCATTAACCTGAACCAGACAAACAAACACAAAAGAGGCATTAGTTGCTTTTTTGGGGAACAGTGTACAGAGTGGAAACTCATGAACTAGAATCAAGTTTTGAACTCTAAGAGCATACCGAAAAGAAAAGAAACACTGGGCACTTGCTGCCTTTCTCCACCATCCTCTCTTGGGCATCTTGGTATGCACTATCCAGCCTCTTATTTCCATTAGGAGTACTAGCCCATACATTGTACTTGATGCTCTTATGAATATCATCTTCACTGTAAGATTTGATAACAAAGAAAAATGCCTGATCGTATTTGGACGGAAAGTCTGGAAGGTTATATTGATTTGTGCTGATGAGAGAGGTTATGCCGCAATTGTTTCCATTCCCACCAGTATCCAGGGAATCAGCGGCACCTCCAGAAATCAGCGTGCCTTTTGCATTGGCTGTTCTAGGGCCATGGTTCTGCTCATCAAGCAATCCAATATCACTAACTCCATTAGTCTTGCTTCTTGATTTCAACTTCTCACTGCCGCCCCAACCCCTCACATTTGCTTTTAAATTAACTGGGTTGTTTGAATAGAGCACTCCACTCTTCTCTTGAGAATTGGCTACAGATTTTGAAATGGGAAAGTAACCGTTGGCGTCTACATCCAACTGGATAGATGAGCCATGAGGCAAGGCCTAAAAATAATTACAAAATTCAGTAACATTGCCTGAGTAGGAGAGGACATGCTAAAAAAGAGCATAAATGCCAAAAATAACTAGACTACCTTGTTCACTGGTCTTAGGTGTTTGTGATTGCCGTGACCTGACAAGACACAAGGATGGCAAGTAACTATTAATATCAAATAGATTACTAAACTCAGTAAAAGATTTAGAAAGAGGAGAGTGAGTATTACTTGGGGAAGATAAATTATGTTTAGGGATTGGAAATTCTGGAACTCCAGCATAGTTATTTCCAAACAATCCATCTCCAGCAAGAAGTGATGGATCCCACATGTAGGGTGATGGTGCCAACTTTCCAAAAGGAAGAGAAGCAGGATAATAACCAGGTGAGGCAGTAGGTGGTTGAAACATTGGTGGATATGCCTGTTGATCAACATATTGTCCATTGACGCCAATTGTCGATAGGGGCAAATACGGAGTATAACCAGGTGGTAATCCTGGCATGAAGTGGACAAAAGATCCATTATCTGCTTGAATGACCTAAATGAAGCAAAAGTGAAAATAAGTCTGACTTGTTATGCAATTTCTAATTGCAAAAGCATGATATTTGTACCTTGCTATCATCATATAGGGAAAACTCAAAAAGCAAAGACAGAAATTAAATTGACATGCCAAGGGGACACCAAGATTAATGGCTGAGCATGATTATTTCATTAGATTCCAACAGGGGAAAAAAAAAAAACCTTAGATATCCAAGGTAATTCAAAGACCAACTGAAAATGAAAAGTTTTCTGGGCAGCTAAGCACAGCTATTAGTTTGTAAGAATAACCATATCCAGAGTTAAAGTTTTGCTCTTCCATACATCTAAATTTGCATCTTGTGATCTATATCACAAGAAAGTGACTTAATCAGAAGAAACTAATAATCTTCACGGCTCTTGAAAAGGAAGCACAGAAAGAACAAGCTAAAAATAACTTATCTAAAAAAGAATTTTAAATTAGGTTATCATCTACTTGAGAACTAAATAGTGCATAAATCTCAAGTACTATGAAGTTCCATTACAAATCAAATGACCCAAAATCAGCCATCAAGGGCATACAATCTAATAAGTAAACAATCAAGGGAACATATGAATGGTTTTTTTTTAGGGGGAGAAAGCAGGTCAAAGACAATTACAGACTTCAGACCATTAGTCACGAGAATACAGGAAAAAGATCAAGATAATTACAGGATATTGAAGTTCCATTCCATCACCACCAACATAGTATCCTTGGTTGTCCAACTCTCCATAGAAACCATGATAACCTGTCAACGTGTTAATGTAAGATGTGAAGACATAATTACAGAACTAATTAAAGAAAAAAAATACTATAACAGCTAACTGTATCTGACTATCCACTGCTAACCTGGATAGTAGTGACCATAATAGCCACTGGTTGAATAAGGCATGCCTTGATAGGTAGCAAGGGAGTCATGGTCAACTTCACTTCCTTTTATACTTCCCGTTGTGTCTCCCACAGATGATATACATGATGTTGCATCAAATTGTGGGCCCGTGTCTTTCGAAGGAGCCTAAAATTATGTACCCCGTTAACAAACCAGTTTTAGGCAAAGGAAAGAGTCCCTTTTTACAATAAAATATAGCCATAGAAAATATCCAATTTTGAGAAAATTATTGATGGAGAAAATATATAAAAGAATGCTATACTATTCAGCATAGCATCACTTAAGTCCTTAAAATATCATAGAATGAAACTTGTAAAAGCCTACCACGCATCTTCAATTACCCTGAAAATTCCTAGGTCCAGAAAGTGAGAAATAATTTTGGTTTAAGCCCCCAAAATTTGAATATGGAGAATTGATCTCTTTAGAAGAAGATGAAGGAAAAAAACAACACTTTCAGAACATGTTGTGGATGGTATCATCCTTCCAAAGGGACGAAAGAAACCATATAGAACTGAAATCGAAAATCAGAAACTAATAACATCCTTTTGAATTCAACTGAAAACGGATCAGGAGATTAAAAAAATTTCAGAAAACTTGTTGCAAGAACACGTGCCTATACTTTTATCCACTAGGTGTGACAATGAGCTTCCCTTACATCCACCAATTTTCATGACATATAAAACGAGGCTTGGAAAAAGTGGAAAGAAGTATATATATAAGTACAGCTCCTACTATTTGAATTAAAACTTCAAAGTAAATATTACTTTGTGAAGTTTCAGTGGGATTTTGAGATTACCAGATTGGTACCAGCGAGCTCCATAGAAGGATCAGCAACACTTTTAACATTCTTCGTCATCCCTTCTAGTATACGTATGTCTGAATCTGATGGGAAAAGACAAACAAACAAATAAATAAGTCAATCAGCAATAAAAAGAACTTATAAGTGTGAATTAATGCATCAATATCCGTAAGAAAAATTAGCATAAAACACAATAAACCGAAAAAGACGCCAAGAGCAACATATATGTATTTTATAAAATATATATTTATACACACACATATATGCATACGTACATATATGCATACTTGTGTCTGTGCATAATCTCGATTAAAGGGTCCTATAAAGAGGGGAAAATATCATAAATTCCTAAAAGAAACAACTGGAGTTAAAAGGAGTTTTGATTGAATTCAGGTAACCCTTTTTGGAACATCTTTCCACCAGCAGCTACACTACAGTAGATTCGAAAAGAAAGATCTCCCAAGACAAACTCAAAAAGCCCACCGGAATTGTCGCCGTCGACGTCGGAGGAGTAAGCAAAACCCGAAAAGCTAATAAATGAATGCTTCGAAAATGCTTGCAGATTCAGAACTGTGATAATTTTTCTATCGGCGGACCGAGAGAGAGAGAGAGAGCAAGTTGAGAGGGAAAATGGTGGGATGATGACTCATGACTCCATTGAAAAAGGAATATTTCTCTTTTTATTTCATTTTTCATATTTTTTCGAGTTTAAAAAATCGACGGTGGCGAGGCTTCCACGTCACCAACACGTTCTTGCTCCCTTGTATACGCCTGGTTCACAAAATTTGTTTGTTTTTTCAACTCCAAGTTAGGTTTGGATTCAGAAGATTCTCAACTGATCTAATTTTATTATTATAAATTTTATAAATCATCACATAAAATATAATAAATATTTTAATTTTTTTAAATGTCAAAATAATAATAATATCAAAAAATAATATTTTATTCAATTTTTAACTTTCATCTCAACTCACTGTCCAAACCTAACCTAAAATAGTAAAGCTGATTTAACTTACACAAAATCAAAATATCTTATTTCATCTCATCTCATATAATTATTATAACTTTCTTAAACTCTCATACAAAATATAATAAACAATTCAACTTTTTCAAATCGTAAAATAAAAATAATATTAAAAAAATATATTATAACAATATTTTATTTAAATTTCAACAAAACATTTCAACTATCTTATCTGAACTATGTAACCAAACAAGGCATAGCTTGAGTTAATTTAATTTAGTGTTGTTTGGGTTTGAATTCGGAAGTTTAAAAATTATTTTTAATAATCTAAAAATATTTTTAAAGAAAAAATAGTATATTTGGTAAATTTATAAAAAGTGTTTTAAACACTTGAAAAAAAAAAAAGCTGAAAGTCCACTTCTTCTAAAAACATAAATTGAAACTTTTATTGAAAAGCTCTTGAGGTAACTCTGCAGTTTTTTAAAACTATAATAATTAATTTTTAAAGTATTATAGGTGCATGCTTACCGCACAGTAAACAACTTTTTACAATAGAATAATATTCTTGGTAAAACTCTATAATTAAAAGTATTATTATAAAAATCTCTATTTCCTGCCTCAATCCCAAACAAACCATAAAACTCGTGAATAAAATTTGTATAAACTTATTTAAAATTCAATTCAACTTAATTCAAATATAGCCTTAAGTATTTAATGTCATCCTTAAAATTCATGAAGAATGTTATGCATCAGTCATTATTTACTCTCACACTCCACATCTATAGCTTTTTCATAAAGTGTGAGGGTATTTTTTATAAAATGTAGAGATATTTTTCACAAGATGTAGAGTAGTGAATAATGACTGATAAGAAGAATTTTCCAAAATTCATACTAGAATTACAAATATTATAATGTTCGGTTTATGCATCTCTCACACTTTATACCTTAAATCTGTACACATTATTAAGATTATGTTTGGAGGATGAGATGAGAATTTTGTGTTTTGTTTTAAAGTTTAAAATATTATTTTTTAATTTTGAGATTTGAAAAAATTGAATTAGAATTTGAAAAAGTTATATTGGGATTTGAAAAAGTTGAATTATTTATTATATTTTGTACGGGGATTTGAAAAAGTGTAAAGATGAGATGAGATGAAGATGAAAATTTTAAGTGAAACTTGTTTTCTAAACATAATCTAAGTCGTTTCGAAATATAGACAGGCTTAGTCTTATTTATCATGGATGTAATATCAATTAAATATTTATGTAAATAATTTTAATTACATGTCATATTGTGATTCGATGGAAGTAGCACGATATTCATAATCTAAGTGTTTCCATTATTTTTCGAGATTGGAACCCATAGATTTATACCCTTGTTGAGAAACAATTTATGTATCTTTAGATATATATATATATATATATATATATATATATATATGTGCGCGCGCGCGCGCGTTGATAAGATACAATACTTAATTTATATCTTTAAATTTATCTCAACTATTACTTAATTCTATATTTACTATTATTTATTTAAAACTTATCTCATCTTTTCTTCTTTTCTTCTTTTTTTCTTTTGTTATGGAAACAGACTCATTTTATTAATGAACCAAAGTTACAAATGTGACTTATCAATACATAGAAAATTCAGACTATAAATCAACTATGCAGCTCTGGGACTTCCCTACACACAAATTACTTTATGGCAAACATTGTCTTAAACTTATCTCATCTATGAAAACAAACGAGTCTATCTAATATCTAATAAAATTAAAAATTTATGGGACTCAAATGTACACGTACCTAGTAAGTGGCATTTTCAATTCCTGCACACTTCATTTTAAAAAATGTAGGGTCCTATGATGTTCTACATGTTGGTAGACAAGGCAATCAGGTGGCTCATCTCTTGGCATTACATGCATGTTTTGTAAAAGTAGGGTCCAATGATGTTCTACATATTGGTAGACAAGGCAATGAGGTGGCTCATCTCTTGGCATGACATGAATGTTTGGTAAAAGTAGGGTCCTATGATGTTCTACATGTTGGTAGACAAGGCAATGAGGTGGCTCATCTCTTAGCACGACATGCATGTTTTGTGAGTGATACTATTCAGTGGTGGTATAAACCTCCAGATTTTATTTTGGGTAGCATTATGGTGGATGCTGCTGGCCTTGTTGTTATGTAACTTTCTTTGCTGTTTATGTTTGGTTGGAAGACTTTCTGCATCTGCTGATTATATGAATGCCATATGTTACTTTTCATAAAAGAAAATAAAAAAGTAAGGTCCATCTGCCATCCTTACAAAAAATTATTTTTTTATATGAATCCCAAATTTACTTTTTTTTTAAAAAAGATTATGCAAAATTTACATATTCTAAAACCACAAATATCATTTCTCTTGGACCAATAGATCTCACCTCTTTCTAATCAGTTATGCGCCTATAGGGAGTTGTTTGGGATAATTGAACTTTTGATTATAGATGCAATTTTTTTGTTGTTGATAGATTTTTTTTTTCTTTTTTTCTTCCAAAAAGGGAGGCGGGGGCAACCAGCATAACAACCCTCCTGGGCATGACTATAAGAGCTTCTTCCCGTTGTGAAATGTTCAGTCTATTCTCCAAGGGCGAGCCCGTCACCATAGCACCCCCAAAGTATTCAACTGCTCTAAAATCCATCTCATGACCCAAAGATCAGGCTTTATTACTACAAGTGGTTTTAATTTATATCTTGACTCGAACTCCTGACCTCGAAACTATGAAATATTAGCTCGTATCAACTGAGCTACCACCTAGCGGTTTTTTTTTTTTTCTAGAGGTCTTATTATTGAAAGCTGTTTTATTGTTTAAAGCTAATAGGTCCAAGGCCCTCGATGCTTCGATTAATGGTTTTTTAATTTTTTTATTTACAAATAAGTATATAAACACAGTTATAACAAAAACTCAAAATACAAATATTGTTGAATGCTAATTAATATAGAAGCTTAGCGGGCCGTGCAACGTTTACCATTGGGTGTACCTCACTTTTTTTTAAGTATTTTTTTAATGAGAAATGATAAATACAGTCGTGAGTGTGCAAGCGGCGTGCAGTCGCTTTGATAAAAAGTGAATAAAGATGGGACCCACTTGAAAAAAAGTTAAGTTTTTAATAGCGGAACCCACTCCTTTTCAAAGCGACTGTATGGCGTTTGCGCATTCCACGACTGTATGTAGAATTACCCTTTTTTAATATTCTTAATTATTGAGAAAAAAATTAAAAAATATATATAATTTTATTAATAGTCATTTTCTTTAACCATTAAGTAAAAAAAATTAAAATGCATGAGCGGTAAGTTTGAGAGGCTCCACTAGCATTTTCCAAACATACAAAATATCCCATATATTTTATACATAATTCTACAAATATAGAAAATAGCCCCCCAAAAAAATTTTATAATCTACATATGATCTCTAAAAAATTTTTAAATTTCAATATACCAAGAAGTGTCTCTCTCCAAATTTTTTTATAGTCCCAAGATTTTGTTTAATTTCTATATATTATTTATTTTCAAGGATGCGGCTTCTTCAAAATTAAAATTAAAACTAAGTTTAGGAGAAATAATAAACTTATTAATATATATCTCAAAATCTTTTGTTATACAATATTGAGCTTCTTAATATGGAGTCCAAAGTGAAAAGATAAAAGGATTTTTTAAGGTCGATGATTTATATGAAAAATAGTTTGTAGTTATGTTTTTGTGATTTTTTTAATCTCTTTTTAATTTATATAAGAGAAATTATATTTGCAGTCCTAAAATGTGTAAGCCTCTGCCCACTCCTTTCGAAAAAGATAAGTAAATCTAGGATCCACATGAAAAAAAAAAGAAGAAGTTATTTTTTAATAGTGGACCCTACTTTTTTTTTCAAAAGGAGTGCGTAGAGCTTACACACCCTAAGACTATATCTAGCATTACTCTTTACATAAATATGTCACACAGTAAAAAAGTTGGCACCCCTCCACACAATTGTTGATTCTGCCACTGATTATGCAGTTGATGTTAATAAATAGCGTTGTAATTTTGTAAATAGAATTTCCATAAAAATAGAATAATAGAATTAGTTTTTGCATATATATATAAATAAATATATATATAATACATAGATTTTGAAGCAATCTACGTCTCTTTTATATTTTTGTGGGTATTTTGTTAATCGATCAAATATTAAGATGTGGACATAATCTCTCTATAGGTGAGGGTCAAGACTCGGAAAAATGATTCGACTAAAATTGATTCAGCCAGCTTAATTTAAGTAGGTGAGAAATTGAACTGATTTTATTTATGTATTTTTTGGTCGTCCACCAAACCGTTTCGATCAGCCAATTCAGAGCAATTATGTTTGATTCTAGCCAATTTGAGTCGACTCCAACCAAATCAAAATTGTGTTTATTTTTAAAATTGTGTTTGATAAATGATTTTTTTTTTATTTCTTGTACGAAAATATGATATGACTAAACATATATTAAATTGTTTCATCATTATATTCAATAAGAATTTAAAATTAAAAAAAAAAAGAAAAAAAAAGGCTAACATTGTGTTCTTTACTTTCTTTGTTTGAACAAAAAAAAAAAGATAAATGAGTATTTTGTATTGAATTTGTAGCTGTGCACAAAATACTTCCATTGTCATATGTTTATAACATAATCATGGTGAGTATCTTCCTTATATATGAGAGAATTTGAGACAAAAAAATGTGGACAAAAGAGGTTAAATATATAAAATTACAAGTTTATTGAAACTATTAGATTCATTATCATATTCTTATCGAAGCTAATCAATGAATAATTTTTAATATTTTTAATAAATACTAAAATAATAATTCAAAATTATCATGAATAGCCCAATTCAATTTGTTGAAGAGAAATTCTATTTACAGTTCCTACTTGGAGATTATATGTGCAAGTCTTTTATTAAATGAGAAAAAACATCATTTTAAGAGGGTTATTTTTGAAATTTTAAAAAATTTTAAAGATAAAATTGTCTAGACTTGTATTGCAGTCCCTATTTGAAGACTGTACGTAGTAGTGCTCGCCAAAGAATATTTGTCAAGCATCTAGTTGATTCGAGTTTTCCTTATATGAAAAATATGTAGGCCAACTTGCTCTATTGTTTAAATTACAAAATCAGATCAAGGAAACTTCCTAGGTGGACAATAATAATGTTAAGAAATCCAAATGTCAACTCTTTGGCTTGTCACACGTAGACCAAGTAAACGTTTGGTGACAATTGTGGTAACTACAAGTCATGTTCCTCGTATGTTTCCTTGATATGTTTTAGCACCATTCTTATCCTCTAGCAGTCTTTCTTTTCTCTTTTAAAATTGGATAATATTATAACTATTTACAACTTATTTTATAATCAATTAATACAATCATGTATTTTCATTAAAAATAAATTTTGATTTACAAAACTAACCTCCATTTTCTATAGAATTGTAAAATGGCTATAAAGTAGTTATAAGTTAATCATTTTCTGGGTGGGAAGTAGGTCTGTAAAAAAAAATAGGGAAACCGATGAATCGGATCCATCAGTTCTAAACCAATTTGGTACCCGTTCTTATTTAGAAAAATCGGTTGAAAACGGTCCAGTGGTAGTTTTTATTTTTAGATCACCGGTTCGAACCGAATTGGTACATATATATATTATTTTTAATTTTTTATATTATATATAAAATAGTTTTATATGATTTTTATATTATATTATATATCTTATATGCTAAATTTCTAATTAATATTACATGAAATTTTAAAATCATATTACTCATGTTTATTAATCTTATAACATAAAATTAATGTAACATTTGATTATAATATAATATAATATAATATAAATTAACCTTATAATTTTTAATATAACATATAAATTAATATAACATAAAATGAGGAATATGGATCAATCACTTGCTAAAGTTTTGTTAAAGTATGATCTTGTTTATCTGAAAACCAGAAAAAGGGAATTAGATCAAAATCGAAAAAATTGAATGATTCAATTTTAGTTCTTAAATTTCCAAAACCGATAGGTACCAGATTGAACCGGACCGATTACACCCTTACTAGAAAGGGGAACATCAAGCACGAACAAAAGTGAAGAGGAAGTTAAAAAAGTTATTTCAAAAAAGAAAAAAACCATAAACCAAGAACTTCCAACACAATTGCTTATCCTCTAAAGAGCATTGGTAATGGTGTAGCCAAACGCAAATGCAAAATCACATGTTTTGGAGGTTGTCTTTGCCATTCAAGAAAGACTCACATATTGAATTATGCATTTTTTTTGGTCAAATATAATAAAAAAATATTATTTTTATTATTATTAATTTTTTTCCTAAAATTAATTTTTATATATTTTGCAATTAAATCCCACTACATAAGATCTACAAATATACACCAATAGTGCTCTCTTAAAATTGAACATCAACAAATATACACCAATTTCATCAACTTAAAATAATAACATGTGCTGCAAACACCAATTTCATCAACTAACTTCAGAAAGTTGTCAATCGATGCCACATTCCATTACACTACATGAATATATATGTAATACAAAAAATTCCATCAATCCATTTCAAAAAGGTGTCTCAAAATCAATGCCACATTCGATTACATTACATGAATATTTATATATATATATATATATATATTATATACCATACAAATTCCATGTATCAAAATCCATTATCATGCAACCAGCAGCCAAGCATACAACAGGCAACCAGCTTCCAGCTTCGAAGTAGCAACACCACTAGCAACTCCAACAAGTCTAGTATAATAAAAAAATCAGAAGTCCACCACCAATCATAATAAACCAAAACCAAGCCTAGAGTTTTGTATAAGATATGGCCTTATTCCTTTGCTACTCAATGATTTCCATTTGAAAATTATGAAAATACTCTTGCTACACATAATTCATGGAATCAATATCCAATTTTATAATTTTCATATCAGTTTTCCTCTTCTTAAGAACTATTACGTCGGGTCTATCCTGCTCGGCCTTTATTTTCATATCAAGGTTTCTCTTCCTATGAAGTATTAACTCAGATCTATCATTGTCAGCCTTGATTATTGCTTCTCTTTTCTCCATCATATAAGTCAAACTCATTAAATAAATAATAAATGTGATTTAATTAGTTATTAAGTCTAATTAAAATTTTTAATCAATTTCAATATATTATCGCTTGTGGACTTATCCAATATGACCAATTAAATATAATTTAGTCCTAATAAAAATTAACAATATTCCAACCTTAAAAATATTGGGTTAGATCGTCACCGATGTCCTCCAAATATGCCCCAAAAAATGTCCCCTAGTATATTTTGATTTTTTTAATGTTAAAAAAAGCACAACACACAAATTCCATAGTAGTAACGTTTTTTATACATTTAAAGAAAAAATAAATAAAATACACTAGGAGGTACTTTTGGGGCCATATTTGGAGGTTACTCAAGCATTTTTTTTTTCTTTTAAATAAAGTAGGGTTTATTATTAAAAAAATTATTATTTTTTTCATGTAGATAATATATGTATCCATATTCTTTAAAATGAGTGTATAAAACTTATACACTCTAAATATACAAATATCATTCCAATAAAGAAAAATAGAAAAAAAAAATAGTAGGTACGATACCGCGTAATCTAAAAGAAGCGCACACAATTTTAGAATTGAAATAATGGAAAAAAGGCATCAGATGGAGAAGGCATGAAGAAGAACGCTGTGCCATCAATCATTTGAACGGTTGAGATCACTATATTAAATGACAAAAATTTTCAACTTATTGGACTCCAAATTTGAATTCAAAATAATGGAGACAAGACTCAAGACTCAAGAGTCCAGAAGCTGTGGGAGAAAATAGAGACAATGTGTCGAGGTTTTCTTGGAGGCAAAGTAATCCCAGCCATCCACCCGAATTATACGTCATGGCAAAGAAATATCTTTATTTATTTATTATATTATTATAGAGAGCCTAAACTGCCACGTTGAACCTTTAACATGTGTGCACGTGTACTGCTGTATTGACACTGAACTAGTGGTGAGTTTGGATAATAAACATAAAAGGGTATATTTTCTAGCAATAAATTTATAACTTTTTATAACTAAAGCTTCTTAATCTTATGAGAAAATAATGTTATTCCCATCCCAAAAATAAAATTACTTGAAAGGAAAAGTATATACATAAGAGAGATGCTAGAGAGCCTTTTTGGGCCCCTTTATTTTGCCTGATTGGATTTTTTCTTTTTCTTTTTTTTTACTTAATGATTAAGAAAATATTGTTTAATAATATTGTGAATTTTTTTCTTTTTTTAAAAATATTTAAAAGTTTTAAAAAATAATATGAAAAAAATTAAATAATATCATTTAAAAGCCTTTACACCGTATAGTATCAACGTGGAATAATTTGATTTAGAAATTAAATTATATTATATGGATGACGTGTGGTGTAAAGACTTTCAAATAATATTATTTTATTATAAATTGACATTTTCTTAACTCAAAACTCAAATATTATTTGAAGTTTTACATATCTATTGCATTTTAATGCATTGCGGTTGGTTTTTTTCTTTTTCAGAAATATTATGTTAAAGAGGGTTACGTGTGGGGATGATATCTGATGTTCTTGAGCCTATGGCCCAACAGAAACCACCAAATGCCTCTCAGCATTGATGGGCCTGTAGGAAGAGAAAAGCCACTCAGCAACAATATGTCCACTATCCAGTAACTGGCACACGTGGGCTGTGTAAATTAAAGGTCCAGGAAAAAAACACACTCAAAAACTAGCCCATGTTGTGGACCTCCTTAATTTGGTCTAAAATCCAATTTGAACTTGATTGTTATTTAATAATGATGTCTATTTTTGGATTTAATGATAAAATGTAGGATTATGGTAGGGACACCGAGAAAGGATACCGAAATGTGTACCGATGTGTCTTTTGTTTTTTTAAAGCGTGTATTTTTTTTTATGAAATACTGAAAAAAAACACACACAAATGCTTTAAAAAAAATACTATTCAATAGACTAGGGATGTTATGTGCTTCTATAACTTGCATTAAGTAAGAGTCAGCATAAAATAAGCTCTCCATTAAATGAATTTATTAAATAAAATTATAGTCAGAGTCTTAGATTATGTTTGGAAGATGAGATGAGAATTTTGTGTTTTGTTTTAAAGTTTAAAATATTTTTTAGTTTTGAGATTTGAAAAAATTGAATTAGAATTTGAAAAAGTTATATTGGGATTTGAAAAAGTTGAATTATTTATTATATTTTGTATGGGGATTTGAAAAAGTGTAAAGATGAGATGAAATGAAGATGAAAATTTTGAGTGAGATATCTTTTCCAAACATAACCTTAAAAGCAAAAGAAAAATACATGACCTCCATTCCTTGACAACACAAGACCTCTCTTTTGCACTAATAAAAATCTCATTTTACTCATCTTAAACCACCATTCCTAGATCACATTTCTAGGGTTGTTGATGGTAGAGGTCTATTCTTTGCTCGATTACTTCATATTTCTATATAATGCACACATATGCTTATATACTCTCACACATAAATACACACGTTAACAAACAATGTAAAACTTGAAACACTTCAAGTTCCTAAACTAGGCTCTTGACTTTTCAAACAAGATCAATACACTTACACACTAGAAGAGACTGATTTTACTTACCCAAAACATTTTGAGATCTTACTTTTCTAATTTATACTTAAACTTATATTCACTAACTTTATCGCTTATGAAGAAACCAAAACCACCTTTTGTAAGAATCAAGTTTTTTACTTAAATTCATCACTACATCCCTTGGTTCAAGCAAAGATCAAGCACAAAACCTTTCCAAACATATATCCTTGCAAAGATATTAAGTCGAATTTTAAGTAACTAAGACCTATAGCCATTTAACACTATGCATGCTACACACTTCAAACTTTTGAAATCATACAAACCAAGAATATCATCATCATCACTGCCAAAAGCTTAACCTTTTTGCTTATAAAAATCTGATGATATAACTTATAGATTCAAACATGATCATGCCAACATAAACATCTCCAAAACACCTTTTCTTTCATGATTTCATATTAAAGTTTAAGAACATGAAATTTAGATGAAAATGGATCTTGGTTCTCATGTCCATTTCGTTTTTGGTTACTACATAAAACTTAGACATGATCTCATTTAATCAAAAATAGAGATCCAAGAAAATCAACACTTTTCCCTTCAAAGCAACCCACCAATCATACTTTTATTGTAAAAACATAAAAGGTTTTGAAGTTTCCAAAAGATATGATGAAAATAACTCACCGTCAAGAGATAACATGAGCCTACCCGATACATCATTGACACAATGGACTCTATAACTCAACCATCATTTCACATTTCAACACATACAAGAACAAAGATAAAAACATAAAGCAAAAGAAGAGGTGTAGAGGAAATATCCATGCCTTAAGCCTAGAACCAAACTCCAAGCTAGGGTACTATAACTTAGATGGTGATGAGAGTTCATTGAAATGGTGAGAACATGCAAGGTTAGTTCAAGAGGTAAGGAGTGTTGTGGAAAATGATTTTGAGAGAATGGACAAGTGAGAGAGTGCTTGAGAGAGAGAACAAGAGTTTGAGAAAATGAAAGGAAAAGAACTAGGGAGAGGGTGGAGCCCAACACCCAAAGGGGTGAGAGAGAACTCCTAGAGTTCTCTTGCATGATCCTCCATTGGCTCTAAAGTTGACTTCCATCCATGTGTACAAGTGTAGGACTTGAAACACATGTAAGAGGTGGGAATTCAAATAAATTTGACGGTTCTTGATGGTGGCAATTTTTGCCAAAAGGAGTAGATGGAAGAGATGAGAGTTTGTTCTTTACTTTTAACCTTGTCTTTATGTAAATCACATGTCCAAAAACTCTCAAGTTTAACTAGAGGTGAGTTGAGGTTGAGTTTGTGGGTGGTTAGGACAATGGTAAGTTATTGTTCATGCTTATGTGGATGATGACATGTCATGGTCAATGTGATGTGCCATAGACTTGATGACGTGAAGGGCTATCAATAGGTCAAAGTGAATGCTACATGTCAAGCATCTAGGTGATGTGTTGTAAACACCCAAGGAGATGGCTCCTAGTCACTTCCTCTTAGGGTGCTCTAAGGTTGCCACGTGGTACTTTGGAATTTTCCATGTTGGTGACACATGGCTACCACGTGGCACTATTTTTTTTCTTGGGAGTGGGAGTCCTGAATGTGATAAATTCATTCTTCTTTTGATTTTAAAAGACTTCAAATAGAAGTTATGAATTTCTAAGTTTGGAAAGTTACTATGGGTCTTAACACCTAGGTTTCCTATATGGGTGTCACATATAAAATCTAAAATAAACTAATCTAGGTGGTGACAGATTTGCTTGGAACTAGATTCTTTCGTCTAAGTCTGGCCCGCCTGTTCGTCTTGATCATTCTCAACATATGGGTGGTTACATAAAATCATACTAAAATGAGTAGAAGTAAGTAACATCATACCGTAAACATAATTCAAATATAGTTTTACTTGAAAACATATTACATCAACAAGCATATCATATAAAATCAATTAATACATAACATAAGCAATATAACTTACAATTAGCTTATCAACATGATGATTACTAACATGTTCGTAAGTGTACAAGATTGTGCACATAGTCCTGCTATCCGTTTCCATAAGGGGGTTGCTTAACTTATCATAACTATAGTGGACCTATACATTTACATAAATTTCATTCAGTGTGTCTTCACACTCATCTATAACTGCATTGGTATCATGCATGTCTTATAGCCATTCTTAAAGCTAAAAATTTCACTTTCAACTTATTTTTCATCTTTATCCTTTGAGACTTTCATGACATGAAATCATAAAATATGAAATGCATAGGCTATGGATTACATATAATTAACATAACTAAAGTAAAAACCTAGTTGCCATAATAACATAGCATAAAAGGCGATTTTGGGTCCTCTCCTTTAGAGGTTGAGTTGTTTTCTTTCTAGTTCCTCTGTGAAAGTAAAGTTTTGTCTCTTGGAATCCTTGTTTGCAGGGGGCAAAGGTATGGCTAAAGAGCTTTCCAAACTATGTGAGGGCCTAAATCTCATTGAGGAGGAAAGGTAAGAAGTGTCTGTGGCTAAGGAAGATATGGTTCTACCTACGAAGAGAGTCAAAAGATGCTTAGTGGCTCTGGTAGTTTCTGACCGAGAGGTTAACAAAGGAGGTTTTCGTGCCACCATGGTGAAGTTGTGGCATGCAGAGGGACGTATACTCCGTAGAGATATGGGTTCGAACAAATTTTTAGTTGAGTTTCAGTCGAAGGAAGATAAGGACTCAGTTCTGCATGGTTGACCTTGGTCATTTGATAAGTTCTTGATTTGACTCCAAGAATGTGATGGCTTGATTCCTCCTAGAGACATTTTGTTTTCAACTCAACCTTTATGGGTCCAGTTTCATGACATCCCGTTTGTAGGCATGACCAAGAAGGTAGGGGAACAACTTGGAGCCACATTACGAGAGGTTCTGATGGTAGATACAGAAGGGAGTGGTGCAGGATAGGGCAAGTTCCTACATGTGAAGATCCTTATTGAACTGTCCAAACCTCTAGCTCAAGGGAGATTTCTGAAGTTGGGAGAGAAAAGACTATGGATCTTTTTCAAGTATGAGAGACTTCCCAACTTTTGTTTTCAATGTGGTCTTATCAAACACATGAATCAGAAATGCCACAAAACGGGAGCTCAGAGATGCATGGAAGATGGTGTGCAGGAGCAGTGTGGCCATGGTTGAGGGTGAATCCTTTAAACAAAAACACTGCATTCAAACGAGCCATGGAAGAGGTTGGTCCATCGTTGAGTTCTGGGGAGAAAGATAGGTTCTACTAGGCAGAACATGAGGACCTTACTGAAAAAGGAAAAGAACATGCAGCTGGCTTTAACATGAATATAGGTAGGCAATCTTCTGACCCTTTGGAATGTACCAAGCCAACTAATCATCTCATAGTGTTTGAGGAGACTAGGTCAAAGAGCATGTAGGTTGACCTAACACAGCCAGGACCTACCACTGAAGGGCAAGATTTTACCTTTACAACCTCGAGGGGAAATGAGGTTGGCTCACTGAAATTCATAATTGGAAGAACTCACTGAAATTCACTATAAAGGGGAATCCTCACTAAAATTTCTAAGTTTGGAATGTACCAAGCCAACTAATCCTTTTATAGTGCTTGAGGAGACTAGGTCAGAAAGTATGTAGGTTGACTTGACATAGCAAGAACCTACCACTGAAGGGCAGAATTGTACCTTAATAGCCTCGAGGGGAAAGGAGGGTGGCTCACTGAAATTCATAACTGGAGGATTCCCCCCTCACTGAAATTTCTAAGTTTGGAATGTACCAAGCCAACTGATCATCTCATAGTGCTTGAGGAGACTAGGTCAGAGAGCATGCAGGTTGACCTGACACAGCAAGGACCTACCACTGAAGGGCAGAATTTTACCTTTACAGCCTCAAGGGGAAAGGAGGGTGGCTCACTGAAATTCATAACTGGAGGATTCCCTTCCTCACTGAAATTTCTAAGTTTGGAATGTACCAAGCCAACTGATCCTCTTATAGTGCTTGAGAATACTAGGTCAGAGAGCATGCAGGTTGACCTAACACAGTAAGGACCTACCACTGAAGGGCATGATTTTACCTTTACAACCTCGAGAGGAAAGGTGTTGAAATGGAACACCATAGGTTACATGTCCATTAAGTACTTTTGGCTGCATTTATTGCTCAAGAGTCACTCTCTAAAAAGTTATCAATTTTATTTAATTAACGAAATCAAATATTAAATGTAAGTTATTTTGATTTGTCAAAGAATATTTCATTATCTCAATAATATTGGATGGTAAGTATTGTATGAACACTAATTATACTAAGAAATGTCATAATCTTGAATGAAGACACTCATATCCCCTTGAAGGTTAGAGAATCTCATTTAACTAAGAAAAATCAAAATTTACTACTACTAGTGCACTATTTACAAAATTGCCCTTAAACTCTTGGAAATTTGCAAATATGCCCCTAAACTTTCAATAATTACAAACGGGCCCCAAATTTTACCAAACTTCACAAATGTCATGTGTTTTCTATTCTAAATCCAATTATGAACTTAGAATTTAAGAAATTGTTCATCCACTAGGAGAGCTTTACCTTGGCCAAGACCCTTAAACCCTAATTTTCACTTGGTTTGATTTTTTTGTGTTTTTTGCATACCATTAGGGGTGTAACCGGTTCGGTTTAGTCCGGTTTTGGACAAAATTTAGGACCGAACTGGTATGCACTGGTTTTATATTTTCAAAAATCGATTCCACACAGATTACCCCTCTAAACCGGTAATTCCGGTTTTACCGGTTCCGGTCCAATTTTTCAATTTTAATCTACTATATACTATATTATATCATATATATAATAGTATAACTATACTATAGTATATAGTAGTATAGTGATAATATATTGTAGTGTATTATAATTGTATTATAGACTATAGTGATATATTATAATATATAATATAGTGATATATTATAGTATATTATTATAATATATAGTGATATAGTATTAGTATAACTATTAATACAATAGACTATAATGATATAAGATTTTAAAATTTAATATTATATTAATTAGTAATTTATCATATAATACAAAACTATTTTATATACAATTATATATAAAAATTATATACGATATAAAAAATTATAATATATATATGAATCGGTCCGGTTCGGTCCGTTCCAGTTTTTAAAAAAGAAAAATCGGAACATGACCGATTTTGACCGGTTTTAAGAAAAATAAAACAGGTACCGGACCGAACTAAACTTGGTACCGGACTAAACCGGTTTATTTTTACACTCCTACATACCATTTATGTCTCAGTCCAATTTTAACATTTAGTCATCTTTTAGGCCCGGGCTTAGTAACTTATCAAGACACTATATTCACAATCATCATGGTCATATGAATCAACACAACACAACAACAATCATACAATCTAAAACTCTAAAATGGTATTCTTAGCATTTCTCTTGAAATTGAACATCAATAACCTCAACGGATCATAAATCCTAACTTTTAACATACTAAGTACATTCCTAGATGATCAAACACATCACTGAGCAACAATCTCTTTTAATTCAAAAGGTGAAAATTGAACTACACACAAAACCTAGAAACTGAAATATGTCAACCATGCTCACCATAGTTAAGCCTTAGCTAGGTCTTAGCATCATTTAGATCATATCACACCCAACTTCAAGATTAAAACAAGAAACAAGGCAAGAACCTCAAAACTTGCATCAAAATCATGTGTTCATAAATATTCATCAATGACTCAACTCAAACCCTAGTTTTATGGCTTGAAACTATGTATTAATGGGAGTTAATACATATATCTAACTCCCATTAACAAGAGTTCAAAGGTTCCAATCACCAAACCAAGACTTTAGAGCTCCAAAGAATCAGTTTATCAAAAGAACTTCATGCTAGCTTTCGGTTTTTACTAAACGTAATAGTGCATGCAATCTCTTGAAGTGCTACAGGTTCAATCCAATGGTTGATACACTATACATGTCAAAAACTCTAAGACAAGCAATACATGCTAACCGAATGCATCAACTCCAACATCATCAAGATTTTACCATTTAATCTTAAAGAAAATATTCAAACACCCAAGCCATTGAGTCCTTAACTTAGAGTAATACAAAATAGAAGATATGAGGTTAAGAAGAATGTAACACCTCACTTCTTTGCGGTTAATAATGACGTCATTTTTAGACATCTTGGGGACCGAACTGTTACTACGTACCTTGACTTAAAAATTGATTTTTTTTAAAAAAAGCGCCAGATACAAAAATTTCTTATAATAAATAAAGTTATTTTATATTAAAATACTAAAATTATAAATGAGAGTACACGGAAGCATTTATTAAAACCTCTCGAAGTCTGTGTTATAAAAATCATAACTTAAAATCTTTGTATATGATCTAGGCCACTGTCACGCCTCTTTGGACCAAGTCCCATCCTGCAACTCTATCTTCATAAATATTCAGACCTGGGGTGGTTTATAAAACATAAACAAACTAAAATGAGTCGATGACTCAGTAAGAAACCCATTATAATGTAAACATACTTTACCATAAGGTTTTTCATCAAAATATTTCATGCTGAGAACTTAAAATCATGATTGTTGATACGTATGCTATGACATGCATTACCTATTTGAATTAACTAACTTGTTTGACTGATATGAATTATCTACCTATTATCGTTGGCCAACACACTTAACCCTGTGTGCAAGTAGGCTTGTTCATCCAAGCAGGATTTTTTCCCTGCTCAGTCCAAAACCCAGATAATCGGGTTCTGGCCCAAAATAAATTAGGGTCAATGCTCGCATAGAAAAACCTGGGTACACCCGGTCCAAACCCGTACCCTTTTTTTTTCCCCTAGTTTGAATGTTTTGATGTTTCTTTTTCTTTTCTTTTTTCTTTTTTTGTTCATTTCTAGTAACTAAATGGACAGAAACTCAAAAGGAAAATACATATTATGTCCAATAAATCATCCATTTTATGATTTTTTTTTTACTCTCTTCTCCATGTGGCTTTTTATTGTTGGTCAAGGACCATGTAGGCTTTGATTTAAAAAAATTAAATAAATAGAGTTTGAATGCTGCATCAACATTTTTTTTTATGAAAAAATATTCATAACATGTAGCATTCATTTAAAAAAAACTGGATACAACCTGAAACCCGAGGTTCCAGATTTTTAAAAATCTATTTCAATCTACATTTCGGCCCTGGTTTGACCTTGGCTGACCCGTTCTAAGTTTCGGTCCGGATATATCTAGGTTCCCAGGCTGAAACCTGGAGGAATAGTTTAGCGTGCAAGGTTGTGCACGGGTCCCACATATTGTTGCCAAAAGGGAAACCGTTGATATGATATGATAAAAATATTATAGTGGACCATGCTTAAGTTTGTAGCTTACATATTGACCCTGATTGCATTGATACCATGCATATGAATGACCATTTGATTAATCTGATCTTTATCTTACACTTGATGTTATAAAATCTTACGTGTTTTATGCACATAATATGTATGGGATGCATAATACATACATAACTATATTATCAGGAATGAAATATGATCATAAATTATGATAAATGACGTGCTTGTAGATATCATAACATGCGTGGTACATAAGCATTGGCTTCCAAAGAACTGACTTTAATTAATAATATTGTAACCAGCTAACATATGCTAATTCTAATTTATAATCAAGCTATTTACCTCATAGTGTTGCTTCTAAAATTTTCCTTTATAGTTCATCATCACCACGAAGTACTAAAGTCACTATTTTTCTAAGAATACATGCTATAATACTCTATCTAATTAAGTAGATACTATGGAAGTAATTTTTATAACATAAATAAACTTTATTAAATTAT
Organism: Pterocarya stenoptera; assembly: GCA_003123785.1. Lineage (NCBI taxonomy): Eukaryota > Viridiplantae > Streptophyta > Magnoliopsida > Fagales > Juglandaceae > Pterocarya > Pterocarya stenoptera. The sequence continues at coordinate 30,564 of QEOT01000848.1, read as the reverse complement.
AAGACTTAAAACTAAGCCCATATTAAAATAAGCCCATACTAAGGTAAGCCCAAATCTTAAAATCAATCCGCTTCCTATCATGAATTACAAGTCAAGGGAAATAACGTTTCACGTGGTTATGCTTTATTAAAATGTTGGATGACATTTATTGTAATAACTTTAATAGAAATTCTATTTGCAGTCATAAATAGGGATTGCATGTGTAGTTCCATTAATGAATGGAGAAAAAAAGGAAAAAAATATCATTTATATAAATGATATTATTATAATTTTAAATTTTTTTTGAACATAATTGCATGAGTGGTCCCCATTTGGGGACTGTATGTAGACTAAATCCAACATGCTTTATGGAAATAGTCAAGGCAAATTTCAACTTGAAACAATAAAGTATGGAAAAAGCTACTCTTCCCGCTAGTGGCTCTCACTCGGTTTTTTTATTTTTATTGTAATTTTTTTACTTAATGATTAAGAAAGTATTTTTTAATAATATTGTGAATTTTTTATTTTTTAAAAAAATATTGAAAAGTATTAAAAAAATTCATGTAAAAAAAACAAGAAAAAAATTATGCAAAATACACTAGCGGGAGCTCCTAGTGACTCTAAAGCCACCCATAAAGTATTGACTGAAGGAAAAGAAAGGGCAACACGGTAATTGAGCTTTCATTTTTCTTTTTATGCGATACAAAAGAGTTGCTAACAATCTCATTGGGAAGGACAACAACCATTTAACACATCTATTTCTAGTGTAAAGTGTTTGATGTTAAAAGAAAATAGAGTAGTGCTATATATAGTCGTTAAGTGTACAAGTATCGCGTAATTTTTTTTTAAAAGAGTGGGACTTGCTAAAAAATTAATTTTTTTCATATGAGTCCCGTATTTATTCACTTTTTACAAAAGAATTGTGTGGCGCTTGTGCACTTTACGACTGCAAATATCATTTTTCAAGAAAATAACAGAGAAAGAAACATAGAGATGTTCGGCTACCGGAGAAAAATAGACAGAGAGCTCACTAAGAGGAGATCATGCAACAGGCTAGGCGCTGGCTAGAGAGGAATAGATTAACTGAGAGCTTAAGAGAAAACAAACGTGAGAGAGAAGGAGAGAGAAATCGTGAGGAATGCTGTGAAAGGAAGGAGGTAGTCGACTATTAGAACGTGGGACACACACAGTGCTAGACTGGGTATCTTGGATTCGACCATTGCACTTATGGAGGTTTATCGTTTTTCAAAATAATGCACGGAAATGAAGATATTTATAAAGAAGTTTAGGAGAGGGTGCCGAGAAGTTTGAGTTAGACTAGGTTAATACATGTAGTGACACTAATCAGCTGAAAATCAGTCACGATCATTCAAGAAAAGAGTTTGAATTTAAAAACATAATCTAGTAGTTAATTCAATGTAGGATTGACAGTGACTGAGACTGCATAGATAACTTCAATCAGTGATTATTTCAAATTGAAATAAATTTCTAATGGTTGATCTTCAAATTCTAAAATGAGTCTAACTCGTTCAATAAATAATAAATGAGATTTAACCTAGTTATTGAGCTTAATTAAAACTCCTAATCAATCTCAATAATTTATTGTTTGTGGGTTTATCCAATATGGCTCATTAAATACAATTTATGCTGAATAAAATTATCAATATTCCAACTTTAAAATTATTGGACTGAATCGTTATAAAGAATGATCTTACCAAGCCAATTACCAAGAGGAAATGCCTAGATTCTCCTTGCTTCTCTCTCACTCTCGGTTTGCTCTCAAAATGCTAAGTGAGATATGTGAACTCGTGTGCAAGTGAGGTGGGGCTCAAGTGGCATGAGAAACAAAAGGGGTGTAAGAGGAGGGGTAGCTTGAACCGATCATGACATGGGATAGAGGTGATGGGAAGGTGGCTTGTTCAAGTGGACATAATCTTTGGTGGTTGAGGCTTTGATGTTGGTCGATTGAGTGAGGATGGGTGTGGGCGGTTTGTTCAAGCATGAGGGAAGCTTTTAGGGGCTCACATGGGGGTACAAGGCAGGGCATGGGGGCTGGGTTGGTGGTACCATAGGGTGTCTTGGTTGCTTGTAAACAGGATTAAGTCAAAATGGAATGAGAAAGTGTAGATTGAGTGGGTGGAGGGCTAGAGTGGGGTTTCAAGTTCAATTTCAATTGGGTTGGTCTTGGGTGGTACATGGTGTAGGTGAAGAGCAATGTGTGTAAGAAAGGTACATGGAGGATGTGATAATTCTTCAAGACTGTAAAGAAATGGCCTGATCTAATGCAGGGCAGTTGTATTTACTTATACAAAAAATACAATGTGACATTTTACTATTAAGATGACAACGAGATAGAGCTATACTTGGAAAGAAAAACTATACATGGAAGTCAAAATAGCTAGTGTTAATGATTATTATAGAATATGCAGGAATCTCGTAAAGTAGGAAATCTGGACAATAACAGTGATGACAGTCTTGTTTTGTTTTGACAATCTCGTCCAAATGATTCTATGTAGGGAGAGTGCCAAAGATTCTATATAGGGAGAGTGCTAAAGATTCTAACACTGATAACAGTGATGACAATCTCAGCCAAATGATTCTAAGGAGAGTGCCAAAGACAATTTCATGAGGGGTTTTGTTTTGAAGAAGTGAAGTGGGTAGTCAATTTATAAGAAAAGTTGCAGTGGTGAAAGTAGTAGACCAAAACTTGGATGGGACAGAGACATGTGCAAGTAGAGTTAAGCCTGTTTCAACAATTTGTCGATGTCTTCATTCAACCAAGCTATTTTGCTTTGGGGTGCTGGGACAAGACAAGAGATGGAGAATTCCTATGAAGGCAAAATGGGTTTTTAAAACTTGATTTACAAATTCCTCTCCTCCATCACTTTGGACTATCTTGGCACTTTTGTTAAATTGATTCTCCATTAATTTCAGAAAAGTTGGAAAGATAGTGGCTACATCAGATTTTTGGACTTTAGAATATAACCAAACATACCTTGAATATTCATCAATAATAACAAGATAAAAACGTTGGTTATCATAAGAAGAAATTGGGGTTGGTCCCTATACATCTGTATGAATTGTATGCAAGAAAGTATAGGCATAAACTGTCCGAGAAGAAAAATGAAGCTTCTTTGATTAAAGAACAACTTTCACAAAATTCAAGTGTCTTATTCAAAATAGGCAATCAGGAAGAGAAAGTTGCTAGTATTTGAGAACTTGGGTGGCCCTTACGAGCATGCCACAAGCTGGCAAAACATTTTGCAGCCGTGAATCAACTGGAGAAGGAAAGGTGCATTGAGGATGGATCGGATATAAGCCATTTATCACTGATCCTTTAAGAAGCAGTTGATTCATCCTCAAGTCCTGAAGATAAAACCCCATAGATAAAACATAAAACAACAGTTATTATCTCGTGTAAATTGAGAAACTGAAAGTAAATTTTTCTGAATGAAGGGAACAATGAGAACATTATCCAATTGAAAAGGGGTTTTTGGAAGATTAAATTGACCAACTATAAAGATTGGAAGGCCAGCACTGATGCCAGCCATAACTGTCTCAGTACCTCAATAAGGGTGAGTACCCTAGGCATCATTGGAGGTGGAGGTTATATGTTGATTTGCTCCTGTATCTGGATACGAAGTCTCATCAACCGTGTCACCCACTTGGAGAGCAAGAAAAGCTTTGTATTGTTAAGCATCTTCATCAGAAGCACAACAAGCATCTAATTTATGATTTGGACCTTCGCAGGTGATGCGAGAAACGTCATTGCGGCTACGGGCAAGAGTGCAAACTCCACGAGAAGGAGGCTGTGGAGAACGACCACCAGAGGAACATCCTTGAGACCGTGTATTTGGGCGAGTGCTTTTTGTCCGTTGAGAAGAAGATTAAGAATTGGTGTATCCACGACTACGAGTTTGATGTCCCCCTCTTGAACCACATTGATTTGTATAAAAAGTCATTGCAAGAGAGGCTTCTTTAACAGATATAATGTGCATCTCGAAGTCACGGAGCTTGCTAATGACACCTTCAAGAGGAGGGAAGGTGTCTTGGGCATTGCTTGCAGCAACGATGGGATCAAACTCTGATCCTAAGCCACAAAGAATACAGATGATGAAGACGTTCAATGAAGAGAAAAAGCCACCTTTGATTTGTTGAATTTGATTGCTTGTATGGCTCCCATACAACATCTCCAACACTTCCCATACCTCATGGGAAGATTCACTGTTAATCAACTAGTAAAGAGGTGCATCTGACAGAGAACTATTGAGCCAACCAAGAATGAGATGGTCAATGCGCAACCAACGTGCAGCAATAGGATTCGAACGTGAAGTACCATCCCACCTAGGATGGTTGCTTGTGTGCAATGTATTTCCCTTTTGACATAGCCAAGTAAGCCATGGCCACACAAAATAGGAACAACTTGGGCCTTCCATAGCAAATAATTGGTGGAGGCAAGCTTGGTAAAGATATCAGGCACACTCATGTTTGTAAGGGAAAATTCAAGAGAGGTGTAGAGTCAATCACAAGTGGGATCGAGGAGGTTGAAGAAGAATCCTGAAAAAGCAGTGGTTCTACCAACACAACACCGAGAGGGGGGTGAATAGGTGTAAATCGATTTTTCTAATTTAACAAAAATATTGACAAGCAAGCAAATAAACAATGAAACCAATCACACAGATAATCAACACAGAGATTTGTTGACGAAGTTGAAACTCATTTGAAGAACCTCTTCAAAATCTAAAACTACTCCGGGTGTAAGACACTACCTCAAATCCACTATAGAAACTTTAGTTGTTACAGCCAATTTAGTGACACTTACAAAACCTTTGAAGTTCCTAAACTTGATCTGCAACACTACGAGTGACCCACTCGCTCTCTACACACATGTAGTGCCGGAACTCCGACCTTTCTATAGCATCCCTCGAGAACCTCTCGATCTTTGCATCAACAGCAAGCCCGGAAACCTTCCGGCCAATAAAACACGTCCACTTCAATGGACTTGAAAATGTTTGATCTTGAGTGTGGTGTGGTAGAGATGTGATTGTCCAAGAGAGATTCACAATGTGGGGAGAAGTATCTCTCAATGGCTCTTGGAAGCAACTAGGGTTTTTGCTCTATTTCTCCACACCAAGAATAGAACAAGATTTGTTGCACAGTTATCACAAGCAGTTTTTTGATCGGACTAGTTATGCTTGGTCATCTAGAGCAAATGTTATTTTCTTGCTCTACTCAGTTATCCTGAGAAGTGTTTTGGTCGAACTAGCTTTGCTCAGAATAACTTTGCCAATGGATTTCTCAAGAATATAATGTTGTTCGGCCTTGTTAGACAATCGCGAGGTGGTCTTGCATAGATTGACATTGCTTGATCATTCCAAGTAAGGGTAATTTTCTTATTTTGCTTAGTTATCATGAGCAATATTTGACAGGACTAACCTTACTCAGTGATCTTGAGCAATGATTTTTTTTTTTTTTTTTATCTTAGCTCGATTATTACGTGTAGCGTTTTGATCGAATTGGCATGTTTCGCGATCCCAAGCGAGGGTTATTTTTTTGCCTTACTTGGTTAATTCAAGCAATATTTTGACCAAATTGGTCTTGCTTGGAATAACATTGCCAATAGGTTGCTCATGAATAGAAAGTCGCTTGGCCTTGTTCAGTATTCACGAGGACATCTTGTAGAGATTAATCTTGATCGATGATTTGGAGCAACCGAGTTATTGCAACTACTGTTGCAACTCAATTAAAAGTAACAAAAGCAATTAGTTATCAAAATCTAATACTAATATAATTCAATTTTCTTCATATTTAAATAATAAAATAGTGTTGAATGGACACTTGCCCCCCGTCTTGATTGCCTTGGATTGAACACTGTTACACTTTAGGGTGCTCGCCTCGGGTTGCAAGCACTCTTTACTCATCCTAGTGTGTGCACTCTATGCACAATCATTCATAAAAATAAATATATATATATTTTTTAGATTTAAAAATATGATGATTTTATTTTTAGGTTTCAATTTATGCATTAATTTATAATTGGTTTTGAATTTATCATATCCATTACTTTATTTTCTATGGTAACACATTTTAGATTTATTTTAATTTTAATTTATAAAAAAAAATTATTATTATGTTGTACATGTTTAATTGATCTTATAACAAGTGGAGCAATGCATATTTTTCTATATAAAAAAAGTTGATGGGAAATCTATTTTTTTGTTTTATTTAAATTAAAATATATAATACGATTAATTCAATGTACTACAAGTACAAACTCATACTTGGGTTTCATGTTTTTATAAATCGAAAAATTAAATTTTCAATTTTTATAAAATATTTAGCTTAATTTACAAAACTAGCAATTAGATACCCCTTTCAATCATGATCCGCTAGAAATTGATGCGGCATACACATGCCTTGTGCCAGCCAATCGAAATCTACATGGCTTATACCAACTGTCAATCCTCCGTTGGTTTTCAAATAAAAAGATTGATGAAAGTATTTAATTACAAAAATTTCAAATTTCAAGTATTAATTTTCCAAAAGTTGATAATTTAGACCACGACTAGTAAAAAGGTAAAATCCAAATATTAATTTTGTAATTAACCTCTTTTTAATGAAGGTCTAAATTCAATAGGAGCATTACTAGTTGACTCAACAAAGTTTACCCAAAGTGTAGTTAGAGAATTCATTTTTATAAATTTAGCTCGTCACTTCTTAATAATACTAAATAACAGGCTTTCCAAATCTATTACTATTATATTAAAATATTAATTTTGACATTTTCATTTATTTTAATTCTAATTGTAATTTGAATATTTATTCGTTATTAAAAAAATACATATTAATTTTCTAACGTTTATATTATTTCTAATGGATATAATTTTCTAATAGTTTTTTTACAACGGTCATATTCTTTTAACTAATATATTTTTTTAAATATCATATTTTTTCAACGGTTATAAACTCACAACGAATATATTTTTTTTTTGCTGTATTTTGGCGCTGGAGGAATCAACTGGAAGAGAATTATTTATAATAAAAATAATATTTAGAACACTAGTAATAGACTTAGGGTGGGTTTGGATGTTAAAGTGAGTTGAGTTGAGTTGAGTTGAGATGATAAAATATTGTTAGAATATTATTTTTTAATATTAAAGTTGTTTTGGAATTTGAAAAAGTTGAATTGTTTATTATATTTTGTATTGGGATTTGAAAAATGTGTAATGATGAGTTGAGATGAGTTGTACATCCAAACGAAGCCTTAATAAAATTAAGATTTGATTAATATTTAACTAGAGTGCATAAAAAAGAGAGAGTTGACTCAACAAAACTATAATATTCATCTCCCGCGTGCTTTCGTTTCGCGCATTCCACTTGAAGCACGGTTTCATCTTCTTCTCAAAAGCAAAAACACGATTTCAGAAAGAGAGTAATCACACGCCCAAATCCCACGATCTGATCTTCTTACCCGCAGCCGAGCCAATTTGCCCAAATCCCACGTCTTCGTCGTCGTCTCCCACCGTCGTGGCCGAACACCTCCTGGTAAGCCACAGCGTCATCGCATTTTGTTTTTTCTCTGTCTCTGTTTTTTTTCCCAGAAAATGGAAATCTTGAATGTGGATGACGATGTTTGGGCGTTGTTGGTTTGTGATGTTTTTTCTATTCGTGATGTTTGGGCGTTTTTTCTGGAATCTGGAAAGAAGTGCTATTCGTGATGTTTGGGCGTTGTTGGTTTGTGATGTTTGGGCATTGTTGGTTTGTGATATTGTTTGGGCGTTGTTGGTTTGTGAGGTTTGCATTATTAAATGGGGAAGATGTTGTGTGCAGATTTTTCAACTAATGTATGGCTTTTAATTACTTCAATTTGAATGTTTTTGATTTGGAATTTCTTATCTGGTCTTGCACTAGTACTCGAATTGAATTGTAATTCTAGTTTGAATTATGGCTGTGTCAGGCTTCTAATGTGCGCTAATCATACATGCATGGTGAAGAATATAGTAATTCTAGTTTGAATTATGTCCAGGGGCTAGACTAATCCTCAAATCGGTCTACACTTGAAGTTTATAGTGGTATCGTAGTTTGCTTTTTGACTTCTAATATTATATATTTAGTATTCAAGTTTATAGTGGTATACTTACAAAGCTTCTGCTGCTTCAGATCCATGGTAATGCTACCGCATCCACTCGATAAATTGCCGATCACGAAGGCATCTTTATTTTATATTTTCTTTCACCTACCTATCTGGTAAACAAGGGAAATAGTAATGTTATTTTCACGTGTTTGAAAAATATGACGTTGGATTCTCATCTGTTTAGTTATTGAGATCCTCATTCTTATTTAGAATATTGGTAAAATATGGCCCCTTTGCCTTGGCCCAGTCATCATAGGTCATAAATGGTATCCTCTTGGATTGAACACAGGGAATGCTTTCAGAATTCACAATGTTTGAACACACATTCTTGATCTTGGATGACTACTTTCCGCTATTTCTAAAAGTCCCATTGAAGTGCTAAATGCTCTATGTAATTACCTAACTATTATTATTGTGTTGGTGAAATGTCAATGACAACATCAATATATTTCTTGCCTTCTTTTTATTTCTTTACTTATCGCAATATACATGATTGCTTATACCATTTTGATTCCTTGAGTATGGAAATCTCTATCTTGTAGGAAGAATTGAAAAAGTTCATACCTGATGCGGCTGATATAATGTTTCATTATCGTCATCTCATCTCTAAATAATTCAAACCAATCATTTAAAATCCTCACATCTCTTGTTAGGAAATGGAACTATACACTCATCGTGATGCCTACTTCACAAATCTTTTAAATAACAATGATTTTTTGATGGATGCCACGAATGAGATTAATGAACAACAACTATCTCCATCCCGAGTTGAGGTTATTGAGGTTGAACCAAGTGAACGAAAATCATAACGAGATAATAATTTTAGTAACGAGGAAGATTTGATGCTTGTAGAGGGATGTTTTAAAGTTTCCTTAAATGCGGTGCAAGGAAAAGATCAAAAGTACATGATGTTTTGGAAAATAAACCATACTTATTTTGACGAAAACAAGAAATTTGATTCTACACGTAACTATACATCTCTAATGAATCTGTGGTCGACAATTCGTAAAGCGGTAAATAAGTTTTGTGCTTTCCACCTTTCAAGGTTTTTACTTAATTATGTAAAGTGAGTTTTTTATTGACCTTCATGTTGCTTTATGCATGTAGGTTGGCAAGGCAAATGTCATGTACCTAGAATTAGAGAAGAAAACTTCACTTTTATCATAGTTGGCACGTGTTGAGATTCCATCCAAAGTGGGTGGAACATATGGAATTAGTGAAGCCAAAGAAAAAATCAAGTTCAAATGCTTCAACATCAAATTCAGTAAATTTGGGCGAAGATGAGGATTTTCATGCAATATCTTCAAATTTGGACCGACCAATAGGCCATAAAGCAAAAAAAGAAAAACGAAAGAGAAAAGAAAGAACAGACTCAGATTATCTTGTGGTACTAAATGAGATGAAGGAAGATAGAAAGAGTAAACTCGTACTTATGCAAGAAGCACGTGATCATGACAATAAGATATTATGTCTTAGGCAAGAGGAAGTGAGTCTTAAGCAAGAGGAAGTGAGGATTAGGCAAGACGAAGTGCGTATTCAGAAAGAGAAGGTGCTACTTGAGCAGGAAAAAGTACGGATTGAAGAAAAGATAGAAGATGAAAGAATTATGACGATAAATACAAGTACCATGTCTCCAATGCTACAACAATACTATCTTCAACGACAAATGGAAATACTTACAAGTTGTGCTAAGAAAAACTAGTTATCATGTATTTTATGGAGTAATGTTTTATTTGTGGTTTGTTGCCTTTTTTTAGAATTATGGAGTAACATTTATTTGATGTTTTGAATCTCGAATTGTATTTGACATTTTAGGAGTATTTTAACTCCAAAGTTGTTTATGTTTTATGGAGTAGTGCTTATTTAATGTGTTAGGAGAACTTTATGTTTATTGCCTTCTTTAGTACAACCATACACCATAAAACATTAAACAACAATAAAACATTAAGAGCACCAATACAACCATAAACAATAATGCAACAATAAATATTAATACAACCATAAATTTTAATACAACTATAAAACATTATGCAGCACTATATTGTTGCCATAAGTGCTCGATGAGGTTTGCTTAGAGTTGACAATAAATTTTCTTAAGAGCATGATGACGTTGAATGAACTCGTTAAATTCAGGTGTAGCGCCTGTTGACACTGGATCATGTGTGCTTTCTGCGAACTGTTCATATTTGAACTCTTCTTCTTCATTGTCAGCACGTTCATTTTAAATGATCATATTATGTAAAATTATGCCATCATAATATCGTTGAGTGTTTCAATGTAAAAAAATCGTATAGGTCCTCGAATTATAGCAAATCGTGTTTGAAGTACACCAAAAGAACGCTCCACATCCTTCCTTGCGGACTCTTAGGCTGCAACAAAGTATTTGTTTCTTGTTTCCTTGGAGAGTAGAGATGGTTTTAACAAATGTTGCCCATTACGAATAAATGCCATCAGCAAGATAGTACCCCATTGCATAGTTATGATCATTAATGGTGTAGGAGTAAGTCTAAGTACGCTCTAGAGCAGGGTAAAAAAATATAAATAATCTATCAAGTACTTTTGTATCATTATGAGATCCTGATAATAATAATAAAAAAAGAGTCAAATCCATAGATCGTATGAAGCCATTGCTTCTAAAATAATTGTCGGTTCATGAATATGATCAGAGTATATATATCATGCCAAGCAGTTGGGCAGTTCTTCTACTTCCAGTGCATACAATCGATACTACCTAACATACATGGAAATCCACATTTCTCACAAACTACGAGCAATCTAACAACGTCATTATTGTTGGGTTTCCTTAAATACTCTTCAGAAAAAAATTGAAACAATTGCTTTGACAAAATTTTTTAGGCTCTTACTACGGTAGTCTCTCTAATTTTCAAATATTCATCTATAAAATCAGCCGTGACACCATATACAAGTACCCTCAGAGTAGTTGTTATTTTTTGAAGGGAAGAAAAACCAAGCCTTCTGGCTCTATCCCGTCTTTGGACAAAATAAAATCCATTGGCTTCTACTGCAGCTTGGATACGAAGAAATAGAGAAAGACTCATTTGAACCTCATTCAAAAGTATTTGTGAGGATAGATTGGAGAATTAGTAAAATAGTCGCGTAAAAGATTTTGGTGGGCTTGCAATCGATCACGCCTGATGAATCTACGTGATTTTTTAGAAGAATGACATGAGCTTGATCTTTCTTCTTCCAAAACAAGTTGTCTTGCTATCTCAAATTTTTCGTCAGAATCTGAATCGATAAGTGTCATTTTATGAAAAACGAATGATCCATTGAGAGAAAATGAAAATATAAGGTTTCATAGAGACACTTGAGTTGAAGTGAATGAAATTATTGAAGAAATGTTATGTTTTATAGTAAAAAATATAACTGTTGGAAAAATATAACCATTACAAAATTATATCCATTGGAGAAATATAGCTGTTAAAAATATAACCGTTGGGAAAAATAAGGCATTAAAAAATATATCTATTAGAAAGATATAATTTTTGAAAAAAATATAACTGTTGGAGAAATATAGCCGTTAAAAAATATTTCAGTTGAAATAATATGACTGTTGTTAAAAAAAGACTGTTAGGAAATTATATATGTTAGGAATAATTTGAACGTTAGAAAATTAATGTGTACTTTTTTAATAACAAATAAATATTCAAATTAAAATTAGAATTAAAATAAATAAAAATGTCAAAATCAATATTTTAATAGAATAGTGATAGATTTGTTTTTTTTTTTTTTTTTGAAAGGAAATATTCATTCATATCATTAACTTGGAAGTTACAAGCTAATCAGATACATTAAGACCGATTTATAAATACATCAGTGACTGTCAAGGCCGATCTTGCTAGAGAATGAGCAAGTTGATTAACCTCTCTCTTAACATGGTTTACTGACCAGCTTGAGAAACCTAGTAGCTTTTCTTTGATATCTTCAATCACCAATCCGTAGCTTGACAGGTTATTCATGGCTTTAGGTATGTCATGAATAACTTGGTGAGCGTCTCCTTCCAGCATGATGTTACGACATCCCACGGTGAGACAAAAAATAGTAGCCTGCAATGCTCCGATAGCTTCAGCCAAGAGAGGATCCTGTTTGAGGTACCTGCTTGTTCTAGATGAGGCAATGACAACTCCTGCACTGTCCCTCAGAACTATACCAATTCCTATTAGACCAGTGTTCTTTTCTGTTGCAATATCCCAGTTAGCTTTAATAATGTTTGCGGGAGGAGGCATCCAGTCTAGCGTCTGTCTTCTTTCTTCAGAAATTACCTGGACCATCTTGGTATTGCTTTCATTTATATCCTTAAGCACTAACTGAGCTTGCATAATGATCTCTTTAGGATGCTGGAAGTCTGATTGGAAAATAACTCTGTTCCGTCTACTCCATATCCTTTTAGCCACAATTGCAATTTCCTCTACCATTTCTTTATCAAATTCAGAGCAGAAAGAGTCAAAGAGCTCAAGAAAATTTGATTTCCATATAGCACATTTTTGAATCCGCTTGGAACACATACTCCATACGTCCTTAGCTGCAGGGCATGACCAAATGGCATGGATAACTGACTCCTCAGCAAAACAAATAGGGCATTTAGGATTATCAACTATCTTTCTCTTATAAAGATTCAGCATCGTAGGGAGACCCTCTAAGCATGCTTTCCACAAAAAGGTTCTATCTGCTGGAGGGATTTTGAGTTTCCATAGTACTGACCACAGCTTCCTCCTGTCATTGGAGATAGAAGGTTGTCCCTTGTCTAAGATCCTTAGTTCTTTTTGGAAATGGTAGGCACTCTTTACAGTAAATAGGCCTGTTGCTGTACCCTTCCAAATCAATTTGTCAGGCTTGTTTGTGCAACTAATAGGAAGTTGTAAGATCTTCTCAGCACTCTCCACTGTAAATAAGCTCCTAACCAGGTCAATTCTCCATTGATTAGTCTCGGGGTCGATCAGGTCATGAACTGTAGATTGGTCTATCTCAGAGTTGGCAGCACCTTGAGGTCTCATAGAGCTTGCATTAGGGACCCACTTATCTTGCCATATCTTTATTTCCTTGCCATTTCCAACTCTCCAATAGGTGCCTTTCTCGATTAGATCTCTAGCTGCCATTATGCTTCTCCAAACATAAAAGGGCTTACTTCCCAATTTGGCTTGGAAGAAGTGTTTTTTGGGAAAGTACTTCTGTTTTAAAACCTGAGAAGCTAGGGACTTAGGGTCTTGCAGAATCCTCCACCCTTGTTTGGCTAGCAAGGCCAGATTGAAATCTTCCAATTCTCTGAATCCCAATCCCCCAACAGCCTTCGAATTACCCATCTTGTTCCAGGAAATCCAATGGATTCTCTTTGTTTGCTCCTGTTGACCCCACCAGAAATGTTGCATCAGTCTATTTAGTTCCCTAACCAGTGAGATTGGAAGCTTAAATATAGACATGCTGTATGTAGGAAGGGCTTGGACCACTGCTTTCAATAGAACTTCCTTGGCTGCTTGTGACAGGAATTTAACTTTAAAGTTGTTGATTCTTTGTTTGACTCTATCTATAATAGAACCAAAAGCCTTCACTCGAGCTCTTCCTATTAAGGCTGGGAGACCCAGGTAGCTTTCATATGATTGAGAGGACTTAACACCAGCAATCTGCAGCACCATTTCTTGAGATTCTTTTGGGGTGTTTCTGCTAAATATAATGGAGGTCTTCTCTTTATTTAGCCTTTGCCCCGAGGCTTTTTCATACGTATCCAGGAGGAACACTAGCCTGCTCCACTCAAGAGAATTGGCCCTACAAAAGAGCAAACTGTCATCTGCAAATAGTAGATGATTGACATGCAGTTTGCCTCTTTTTATGGGAACACCTTTAATTGCTCCTGACAGTTCAGCTTGACTCATCAGAGAAGATAAAGCTTCAGCACAAAATAGAAAAAGGTAGGGTGATAATGGATCACCTTGTCTAATTCCTCTCGATGGTTTGAAGAAAGGTTGAGGGATTCCATTAGCCAAGATAGAATAGGAGACAGATTCGACCCCCTTCATTACTAACTCAATCCACTGCTTATCAAATCCCATTTTGCTCATGACAGCTCTCAAGAAAGCCCATTCAACTCTATCATAGGCCTTGCTCATGTCGAGTTTCAAGGCCATGTAACCTGTTCTACCCACTAACTTGCTGTTCATAGTGTGTAATGCCTCATAGGCAACAATGATGTTATCAGCAATGAGACGCCCTGGCACAAAAGCTGACTGGTTTGGAGATATCACTTCAGGGAGGATTATCTTTAGTCTATTAGCAATGGTTTTTGAAATAATCTTATAAAGGACGTTGCAAAGACTAATGGGCCTAAACTCAGACACTTTAGTAGGAGATTTTTTCTTTGGAATCAAAGCAATAAAGGTTTTATTTGCTTCAGATATCAAACCACCAGAATTAAGAACAAAGAGGGCAGCTTCAGTTACCTCAGAACCAATGGAAGACCAATGATCTTGATAGAAAGCAGGGGGAAATCCGTCAGGGCCTGGTGAACTCAAAGGATTCATATGGAAGACAGCTTCCTTTATTTCTTCAGCAGTGAATTTCTCAGTCAACCTGCTGTTCATCTCCTCTGTGACTACTGCTTTCATGTTTTGCAGACATAACTCAATCCCATTCGGCCATTCTGTAGAGAAAAGATCAGAATAAAACTTTTGAAATTGGGTTCCAATCTCCTCTGGTGTTGTCAGCACCTCTCCTTCTTCATTAATGATTTTTTGGATAGAATTATTCTTCTTCCTTTGGTTTGCACACTTATGGAAGTACTTTGTATTTCTGTCCCCTTCATGGAGCCATCTCTGCTTGGCCCTTTGTTTCCACTTCAGGTTTTCTTCTTCAAGTAATCCCTCTACCTCTTTGCTGAGGGTTCTAAATCTGTCATTCTTCTCGCCCTCATGGGATTCCTGCATTTTAGATAGCTGAGCAAGTTTGTACTTGATGGACCTCTTAGTGTTCCCAAAGTTGGCTCTTGCCCAGGTTTTTAATTTCACTTGGCACCTCTGTAATCCTTCTGTAACCTGGACTAGATTATGAGGGGCAAATGAGAGTTTATTCCATTCTTCTTTGATGAGGTTTAAGCAATCTTCTCTGAGAGCCCACCTAGCCTCGTATCTAAATGGTTTCTCCTTACTCTGCTCTAGTTGCATCTGCTTTGCCATATTGATCACAATGGGCCTATGGTCAGAACAGATAGCTACTTCATGAGATACTACGTGATAGGGAAAAAGATCTTGCCACTTTGAGTTAGCCAAACCTCTATCCAGTCTTTCTTTAGTGAACTGTTGACCCTCTCTATTGTTTCTCCATGTGAATCTATCTCCCAAGTAACCAAGGTCATTAAGTTCACAGTCTAGCACTGTTGATCTGAAGGCTTCCATCTGAGAATAAGGCCTCAAGGCAGCCCCCACTTTCTCCTCATGTAACAGGATTTCATTGAAATCTCCTATACAAAGCCAAGCCACACCAGAAGGAGGGTTAAGAGCTCTTAACAGTTGCCAACTTTCACGTCTTCTTTCTGTTTTGGGGTGGCCATAAAAGCCAGTTAATATCCAGTCCTCTCCAACCAAATGGTCAGAGATCCTTAGTGAAATATGGTGCCTAGTATACGATTCCAGAGCTGCCTCCACATCATTTTTCCACATCATTGCAATACCTCCACTGAGGCCTTTGCTGTCCAAAACAAAACTACAGTCATATCCTAACTTGTTTCTTATTGCTTCCACCTTTTCTCTTTTGCATTTTGTTTCAATTAGGAAAACAAACCTGGGGTTCTTATTGATCACCAAGTGGTGAAGTTCTCTAACTGTCCGAGGGTTCCCCAGACCCCGGCAGTTCCAAGCTAGGCAACTCATTGCTGAGGGTGGGGCTGTCCAGCAGCCTCCACCATACCAGTTTGTGAAAAGCTCTCACCATCAGAGCTTGAAGGTTTGGCCTTCTTGGAAAAGCCACTCGAATTTTCATCAGGCGAGAGTACACTCACTTTCCTTTTGAAAAGGCCAGGGCTTTCAACTTCCATCTGCTCCTCCTTGATAGTAGTTGGATGAAGGAATTTGTCACGTGCCAACCTTTTCCAGCTGACAGGTTTCTTAGTAGCCTGTAACATTTGAATATGATCTTTGAAAAAGTTATCTAGTGAGTTCACCTGCTCAGAGATTGACTTATCCTTTTTTTGCGGGAGATGGATCTCTTCAAGATCTTTTAATTCTTGCTCAGCTTTAACTTCCATCCGGGCTGTCCCCCCATGTTTGACACTAGAGGTCGTGGTACTCTTTACCTGTTCAGTACTGTTTTCCTCATTTCTTGGTTTGACTTCCTTAAATCCCTCCTGTTTTGTAATCCAATCTTCTGCTAAGGAAGAAGAAGGAGGATTGGAAGGACCGTGATCCTTCTTGTGATTAGTGATCTTCGATGTTTTTGTCAGAACTGGCTCCTGTACCTTACATCCGTTACCAGGACTTTCCTTCTCCTCCACATTGGATGAGACCTCCTTCTGCCAGCCCTGTTTAGGCTGTTGAGGTTGAGCTCCACCGTATTTCCTCTGGGAATCACCACCTATTTTTGGAGTATTAGTTCGAAGCCAAGGACCAAACTGAGTTTCTCCTTCTGTGTTATCTTGATAGCTCCCAGGCGTCCATGTGCAGCCTTGTTTTCCATGCTTAATAACTCCACACTGAAAGCAGAATAATGGGAGCCTCTCATATTTGAAAGGCAGCCATATTTGTCTTCCTTCAACTGATAAGAATCTACCTCGAGACAATGGAAGGTTGATATTCACTACCACCTTGATACGCATAAACTGACCCCATCCCAAATCGTTGCTATCTACCTCAACTTCTAAAACCTCCCCCAGGCCCTGACCAATCTGGAGTCCTACTTCTTTTGTCATGCTAGCCAGAGGCATGTTATGGATTTGCACCCAAAACACCTCTGTAGAGAAGAGGATTTCCTTCGGGGGAGATGTCCCATCGAAATCTTGTAAGCAAACCAACATTCTATCGAAAGACCATGGTCTACCCTTCATAACTTTTATTTTATCCTTCTCAAGCTGAAAATCCACCAGCATTCTGTTTTCACCCACCTCCTTAAACTTGATCCATCCTTCTGGTTTCCATGCAGCAGACATGGTTTTTTTGAATGCCTCTCTATTAACAATCTTATCAGCAATAACTTGAGAGAGGAGACATGATTTACCTCTTAACGTGGATTCATGCATGGCTTCTGTTGATAATACTACAACATTTTTTTCTACATCCGTGAGGCTAAACGAAGCCCACATCTTCTCCAATTCACTTTCCATGTCACCC
Organism: Pterocarya stenoptera; assembly: GCA_003123785.1. Lineage (NCBI taxonomy): Eukaryota > Viridiplantae > Streptophyta > Magnoliopsida > Fagales > Juglandaceae > Pterocarya > Pterocarya stenoptera. The sequence continues at coordinate 13,122 of QEOT01000848.1, read as the reverse complement.
TCTTCAGACGCGGTCAAAAGACAGAATCCAAGAGAGAACCTTTCTGCCGGGAGCAAAAAGAGAGAGACCTCACCCTTCAGAGAGAAAGAGAGGATTTTAAACTATTCAGTGATAGATTTGTTGAGTCTATTATTTGGTGTTGTTGAAAATTGACTAGCTAAATTTATAAAAGTAAATTCTCTAGCCAAATTTTGGCCAAACTTTGTTAATTCCACTACTATTGCTCTTAGCCTGCCTAGATTTGGCCAGTGAATAAATCTTGGACTAAAAATACTGTTAATTTATTAAGTTCATTATAGTGGGTTTTTATACAATTTAGCTAAACTTTGGTTAAAATTTAACAAATTGAGTTCCCCACTAGGGCTCTTAATAATTTAATTTTAAAAAAATACCATTTAAAAGCCGTGGTTGAAGACACTCCCTTTCCACATTGATGATCTGGTACAATTTAATTCTTTAATAAAAATAAAAAACATTTATACCTCGTTTAGATAGTGAAAATGTTTCATTTTAGCTCTTATTATCTTATTATTACAAATTTTTTAAATTTTCACACAAAATATAATAAACAATTCAAAATTTTCAAATCTCAAAACAATAATAATATTAAAAAATAATATTATAATAATATTTTATTCAACTTTTATTTCAATTTATCTCATCTCAACTAACTTCTACACCGCATATTAATCTTTTATATCAAATCTTATCATTTTTTGCCCTGTTTGGTTAGTCAATACATATGAAAACATCTCATCCGAAGTTATTTTGTATAGTAGTTTTGGCTATCCAAACATAATATTTGATTTCTTAAGTTTTGAAAACATCTACTTTAAATGAACATTAAATAAACAATATAAAACAGAAAAAACTGACATAAACAGTGTATGAATAGTGCCAAAACTTGGGTGAACAATGAAAACTGATATTAACAGTGCACAATTCGGATACTCTATAAAAGAGTGGAATTCACACTTTTTTCAAATCTCAAAAACTAAAAACTATCTCATCTCATCTCACTATCCAAACACATATTTTTTTTACAAAATTAATTTATCTCATTTTAATTCAAAAATTTTTATAACTATTTAAAATATTTCATTTCATCTTATTTGAATTGTCTATCGAGGTGGATAAGATTTTTATTTTTTATTTTTATTTTGAACTTTTCTTTCCATTTTTAACGAATTGAAAGGGTAGACCGGCAGAGAGTGTGAGGTTGGCGTGGCGTTTTCTGGATCGACCAAAAAGAATTTCTTCCCATCATCGCAATAGAAGATAATTGGTCTCACGTATGTCTCTCTTCATCTCTTGAATAACAACGAGGGGAAAGAAAATGGAACCACAACCACCCTCAAACATCCCCCGAACGAGGCTAAGACGGCATCCTATATATCTCCGATGATTTGTTTCGAAACAGAGGAGGTCAATGCATAGCGCTAACAACGACAGAAATTGACCAAAATAGTAACTTCCCACAGAGAGCGATAACCCAGAATAGTAATGGAAGTCGTACGGACACATGTGCACACTGTCTCCATCTGCAATACCTACAAATACAACTATCAGCTATCCTGTCCTGTAAAAGCTCACGTCTGCTTTCTCTCTAAGCATTCTTCAATCATGCCCACTCTTGTTGCTACCTATGTTAGGCCTCGCCGGAGGAGGAGGAGGAGGATGACGAGCATTGTCGCCAGCACCAAATCTTCACCCCCAGACTCTCCCTCAACTTCAACTTCAGCTTCGAACCCAGATGAGAAGGATGCGAAAAGGGGTAGCCCCAATGCGCAAACTACGCTTTTGACGAGATTGTGGAAGGTGGCAGCCCCATATTGGTATTCTGATGACAAAGTCCAAGCTAGATGGCAGCTGGCCGCTGTCTTTGCTCTCACTTTAGGAACCACCGGAATCAGTGTCGGATTCAATTTCCTTGGCCGCGACTTCTACAATTCTCTTGCCAGTAATTTTCTTTCCCTTTTTCCCCTTCTTCTGTCCCATTCTCTTCTGCTAATTCTATCTTGTTACTCTACTACTTTAGTTTGGTAATGATAAGTTTAATGTTGCAAAAAAAGACAAGGACCAAGAACAATTCACGAAGCAACTTCTATATTACCTTGGTGCCTTTGCTGGTGGAATCCCGGTGAGCACATTTGCTCCACTCTCTGTATTAGGTATTCCTCTGCTAGCTTTATCTTCTCTTCATTCTTTCTCACACTATCGTTTTGTGAGATAGACGAGGAAAGAGGTTCGCCTAACTTATAGTTTCGCTGGCAAATAATGTGGGATTGGTCGTCAGGACCTCAGATCTATGTTTTTCTTTGGTTGGCGCTTTGAGCATTTCGAATATATTAAAAAAGAAAAATAAACAAGCTTTAAAAATAAGAACCTTGTTTTTTTTAACAAAGTTGTGCTCTATATTTATTCGTAAGAAATCTCCACTTCTTTTTTTGAACAAAGTCTGAATTTTGACTTAATAATCTTTATAGAAATATTAACTGAATAAAAGGAAAAAACCCCTCGTACGTGGATGCTTCAGGAACTAGTTATTTATTTAGTCCAGGCATCGTGCTCGAAAGTACTTTTGGATCATGAGAATATGAGATTTGTAAAGATAATTATCCATAACATACACATACAAGTATTGTCACTTGTCTTTTGAAAAATGCAAATGAGCATATTGTTTCCTGGGTTTCCTTCCAATTAGTAGCCACTTCTATCCATTTGGCCCAGTAGTCCAGTACTATAGGATTCATAAGTAGTATATTGCTCTGTTGATGCTATTGTTTTCATTACCATTGATAGTCAAATTTATGTCAATTGTCCCAATACTTATTGTTGCTTTGCAGTTTTTTGTTTTGAGAGATTATGCAAGAGATACTCTTGCTTTGAGATGGAGGTCTTGGATGACAAGATATTACATGGAACGCTATCTGAAGGATCAGACATTTTACAAAATCCAGTCACAATCAATTATTGATAACCCAGATCAGCGGATTGTTGATGATCTTAGTTCCTTCACTGGGACAGCCCTTTCCTTCTCCTTGATACTTTTCAATGCTGCTGTAGACTTGATATCCTTTAGTAACATCTTGTATGGCATCTATCCTCCACTGTTTGTTATTCTTCTTGTATACTCGGTTGGTGGGACAGCTATTAGTGTGTTTCTTGGAAAGGTAAGTACCATATTTTCTTGGACTTAAATTTTTCGAGAAAAGATACTACCAGTTCAACTGACTGGCAACAGTTTTACTTCTAATTTCAGGGTTTGGTGACTTTAAACTTCTTGCAAGAGAAAAAAGAAGCAGATTTTCGTTATGGACTTGTTCGCGTTAGAGAAAATGCTGAATCAATTGCTTTCTATGGTGGTGAAGAAAATGAAATACAACTTCTGCTGCAGTACTTCAGAAGTGCTTTTGAAAATTTTACTGTATGGATCATTTTGGTCTTCTGTTTCTACTGTTACACTTCATATTTTTAACTACATTATGGTCATTTGCTTTTGCTCTGAAAACTTCTTGTTCCCTCACACCTTGAACAATTTCCCACATTTTGCTTATAGGATTTTAGGACATGTATTCTTTTATGAGGTTGCAGAAGGTGTCATGCTATTATTATAATGCCAATACCTAAGGGTATTTCTCTGGTCAGGTCATGATTGAAAACACCATGTATGTTAATAGTTATTATGGGAACTACAACACCCCCCGCCCGGGGGACGTAGCTGCTAGTTAATATTTATGTCCGAAGATTTGGCCTTGTTTTTGTGAAACCATTAAGTTGGTATTGGTTGCCTTTCCCTTCAGCATGGGAAGATTAATTTTTGAGTCCGTGAGCTCAATGATACTAGTTGGTGTTTTCAGCCTGCAAAGGTCTTTGGGAAGAGAAACTTATATGTTCACTTCTTTGACATCCAACTTTATAGACCTTTTCAGCACATACCACAACACCACTATGTTATATATTTTGCGTATGGTTTTATATTCATTATTGCTCAAAACTAAACAATCTCTTTTGAATTTCTAGACTTGTAGCGACTGAGAACAAGCATTGCTACCAACTTTACACACTGATGCGACACTCAATGGATCAAAACGTTTTTTTTTTCTAGAAGTATGAATTCTTTATTTAAAGGCATGAACCAAATATAGTATGCAAAAGAGACCTATCTAGAAGGAAAAAAGGATACAAGAAAATCATGTAAGTCATAGAAGCAGTCCAAGAGAAAAGGGTATTTGATTAAAAAATCTTTTGGGCTCCTTCAACATCCTTTTGTGATATTAAAAAATTCTGTTGTTTCTTTCCTTCCAAATGCACAACATGAGGTAAGTAGGAATTATCTTCCACACTGCAGTTTGTAATCTCACTATAAAATCGAAGATGATTAATAGGATCCCCACTCCTCTTACACATACAGCAGCAATCAATCACAATGATGTCAGTTCCTTAAATCATCCATGGTGAGAATGTTCCCCAAAGAGGCCAACTAAGTAAAGTCAGCAAATTTTAAGGGAATCATCGTCTGTCAAATATTGTTTCACGGAAATGGGCTATTATCATGAGGAATAAGGATACTATAGAAAGAACAAATGCTAATCCCTTTTTTGGAAGAGGTCCACAGAATTTTTTCTTCACCTCGTCTTCTCAATCTAGTGAATACAAGAGATTAGATAACTCGTTCAGAGTACTGCTATTCTAAAGCCTCTACACTACATACTGCTTACGCGACATATGATTTGGAAGATAAATTTTAAAATTTATATCTTACAAATCAAATCGTATTATTTAAATGATGTGGATGGTGTGCTCTACACACTGGTTTGGGAAGAGAATAACTCATTCACTAAAGGTATCCACCTGATCTTGACCTACTTTGATGAAGGACTATATTCCATTGAGGTAAACTTTCTTGAAGGTCCTATAATCATGACACGGATCGTGCCAAAATTTAATCTTAGATCCATCCAAGCATTCATACATAGAACCCCACTACTGCTCTCCACAACCTCTGTCCACAACCTCTCTCATTTTGGCAATGCCAAAGCCACTTACCTAGTAATGCATTGTTAAAATTGAGCATATTCCGAACCCCTAGGGGAGGTTAAGGATTACTGGCCCGTTAGTCTTGTGAATGGGGTGTATAAGATCATCTCCAAGGTGCTTGCAAATTGCCTAGGGGAGGTATTGGGGAAGATCATTACAAAATCCCGAAATGCATTTGTAAGGGGTAGGGAAATAATGGACTCATTTCTCATTGCCAATGAATCCCAAGATAGTAGACTAAAAGCTGGCAATATAGGGATCCTATGTAAGTTGAATATGGAGAAGGCCTATGATCAATGTTAATTGGGATTTCTTACTTTATTTACTTGGGAGGTGTAGATTTGGGGAAAGATGATGTTCGTGGATTAGATGGTGTATGGCAAAGACGAAGTTTTCAGTTTTGGTTAATGACAGTCCAATTGGTTTCTTTAACAGTTCCCGAGGCTTAAGACAAGGAGATCCATTGTCCCCACTCCTTTTTGTCATTGTCATGGAGGCGCTTAGCAGAATGATAACGACTTTGATTAATAATGGATTTTTGATTGGATTCTCGGTTGGTGACCCCAATAGGGGTACTTTTAACATTTCTCACTTACTGTTTGTAGATGATACACTAATAATATTTTGTGAGGCAGACCAAAACCAAATTTGGGCACTAAGAGCACTTCTACTCTGTTTTGAAGCAGCATCAGGTTTGAAAGTGAATTTTGACAAATCATAGCTGGTGCTAGTTGGCAATGTTCATAACATACAGCAGCTAGCTAACACTCTTGGATTTAGGGTTTCCTCTCATTCCATGGATTACCTTGGCCTTCCATTAGGGGCTGACTCAAGGGCTAAATCAATCTGGGATATAGTGATTGAGAAGATAGACTGTAGATTGGTAGGTAGGAAGAGACTGTACTTGTTGAAAGGTGGCAGGATCACCTTAATCAAGAGTACCTTATCTAATTTACCAATTTACTTTCTCTCTCTATTCCCAATTCCAGCAAGTGTGGCGACCCAGATCTAGAAACCAAATCCTGATTTCCTTTGGAGCAGCATGGGGGGATGACATCAAATTCCATCTAGTTAGTTGGGACAAGGTATGGCCTCCATTATCCTTTAGAGGGCTGGGAATTAGAAACCCAAGGATATTCAATCGGGCTTTTCTCGGGAAATGGTTGTGACGAAAAAATATGGAACCGGAAGCCTTATGGAAATCGGTGATTGACTGTAAATATGGAGGTATGTTGGGGGGGGGGGGTGCACTAGAGAGATAAGTGGGGCTAATGGGGTGGGAGTTTGGAAGCACATTAGACAAGGGTGGGGGGTTTTTAATTGTCTTACAAGACTCGTGTTGGGAGATGGCTCTAGAATAAAATTCTGGAGCGACTTATGGTGTGGAAATAATGTCCTAAAGGACTTGTCCCCTTCAGTTTTCTGGGTTACATGTGAGAAAGAAGTTTCAATGGCTAATCTTATGGTGATATATGGGGATCAAGTCCAATGGAACATCAACTTCACTAGGGCGGCCAAAGATTGTGAAGCTGGTGGTTTTGAGGATTTTTTTAGGCTCCGTTTGGATAGTGAAAGTGTTTCATCTCATCATAACAACTTTCTCAAATTTCTACACAAAATATAATAAACAATTCAACTTTTTCAAATCTCAAAACAATAGTAATATTAAAAAATAATATTTTGACCATATTTTGTTCAACTTTCATCTCAACTCACTATCCAAACGGCACCTTATTCTCTTGTATTCCATGAAATCGAGCACTCAATGAGCTAACACGTTGTGGTGGATGCCTACAGGCAAAGTTACATTCTTGGTTCGCTTTTTCTATAAGTCTCTTACACAGTTGCAGAACAATTAGTTTCCATGGAGAAGGATTTGGCAAAATAAGGCGTCTCTCAAAGCGGCATTCTTTGCTTGGATAGCTTCTCTGGGTAAGATTTTGACGACGGATAACTTGTAGAAACGCAAGGTGATCATAGTAGATTGGTGCTGCATGTGTCAAAAAAATGGTGAGACTGTGGATCATCCCTTACTGCATTGTGAGCTTGCTAGAGCGTTATGAGATTGAGTGTTTTGCAAATTAGGGCTAGCTTGGGTAATGCCTGCCATAGTGGCTGCGTTGTTGGCCAGCTGGACAAACTTAGGAGGTATTCCACAAATCAAAGTTGGGTGGAATATGGTTCCTATATGTATTCTTTGGTGCTTGTGGTAAGAGCGAAATGACTGGACGTTCGAAGACAAGGAGCGCGCGATAGAGGAACTTAGATCTCTTTTTATTAGAACTATTTCTATGGGCCATAGCTATAGATTTAATGGCCTTGATGTTCATGATTTTCTTGTTTCCATTGCTTCTTCCTAGATAGGTGTTACCTCTTGTATACCATCTTGTGCACTTGGGCTATGCCTATTCTTATTAATACAATCGTTTACATATAAAAAAAAATATTCCGAATCCCTATCCACCCTTATAGATTGAAGAACATATCCTGGTCCAGCTCACCATGTGATATTTTACCTCTTCCCCTAAACCTCTTGAAAGGAAGTTCCGCTTTAGCTTCCTGGTGCAATTAGCCATGCTAGATGGGAGGGGTAAAAGGGATATAAAATATGTAGGCAAGGTAGAAAGAGTTCTTTTAATCAATGTAATCCTACAACCTTTGGACAAATACATCCACTTTCAACCATCCAACCGATACTCAATCTTCGCTCTAACTTCATCCCAAAATACATTTGCCTTGAAAATGGCTCCTAAAGGGAGGCCAAGATACCGCTTATGTAAGGAAGACATCTTGTATTCCAAGTAACCCAACAAACTGACCACATTGTCAACATGATCCACTAGAACTAGTTCTTGATAAGATTGATAGGCAAAGCCCAAGTACACAGAACATAGACAAGAGTGACATCTAGGCATAATTGTCTAGTGATGCAAGAAAATCATTGATATTTAGGCCATCAAAATCTATTAAAATCAACAATGGAATAAAGTGTTAAAAAAAGACTGTTAAAAAAAAAAATTCTAAGCTCGTCCATTGACCACTCATGATCTTCAAAGCTTCTTTCATTCTTCACCATCCAAAGACACCACCATGGACGAATGGGAACCATCTTCCATAGTGTTGCAATTTGCGATTTACCGTCCAGGCCTCTCCAATTTGCTAGGAAATTAACCACTCTTCTTGGCATCACCCAAGATAATCCCACTCTAGCAAAGAAATCATTGCGTAGAGTCATGGCAAACTCATAGTGAAGTAGTAACTGAACAATCCCCGCTCTTTTTGCACACAACATGAATCCATTATAATAATCTAGTGGTTCCTTAGCTTGTCTAAGGTGAGGATATTCCTTAAAGAAGCTGCCAATATGAAGAAAGCTGCCCTTAGGGGTGCCTTAGTCTTCCAAATACTCTTCCATGGGAATGAGTTTGTGTTGTGCATGATAAGAGACTTGTAGAACGAGCGGACGGTGAATTTCCCTTTCTTTGAAGGATGCCAAACGATCTTATCTGCCTCTCACACCCTCACTTAATAGGCTTTCTTGGAACTAGTTCTAATTTAGCCAAATTGATCTTCAATCTAGAAACTGCTTCAAAGCATAGGAATAAAGCTTGCAAACACGAGAAGTAATTTGTGTTAGGCACACAGAACACCAAAGTATCGTTTGCATAAACAAGATGAGATGCATTAAGTACGCCACCATTTCCAGCCTCACAGGATAACCTGAAATAAAATTCCCTTCAACTGACGCCGATGACGTCTTGCTTAGTGTCTCCATGACTATGACAAAGAGCAAAGAAGACACTGGATCTCCTTGTCATAAGCCATGAAAGCTGCTAAAGAAACTGGAGAAAGTATCATTCACAAACACTGAGAACTGCACCATATTTCTATGGTGTGGAGTCCAAGATCACCATTTTCCCCATGGCCACACCTTTTAAGTAAATATATAATGAATTCCCAGTTCACATGATCATATGCTTTCTCGATGTCCACTTTGCACAATACACAATGCTCTGTATATCTAAGCCTAATATCCAAGCACTATTAGCAATACGAACAGAGTCTAATATGGGATTAGCTACTAATATTGAACTTGTAATGCCTTATCACGTTGTAATACTTATGTTTTAAACTTTTTTTTTCATTTAATAATGCTACCTTCTGGATAAAATCTGCTTGAGAATGTGCACTTCAATTACCATACACATATACTAGCCATATGAGCATTTTTATTATTATTAGCCATTTTCATAACATTTTCAAATTGATGAAAGCATGTCCTTAAATTTCAGATCTTGATATTTCCATTGATATTGATACTTTCTAATCATAATTGATTATGACCAAACCAGTTTCATCTAATCATATTGATACTTTCTAATCAATGATATTAGTATTATTGAGATGTCCAATTACTTACAATGATATTCATGGTCCACTTGAAAGAGTGACTTACATTGGGTTCTTTGCAGCAATTGTTGATATCTTCTAGAAATCTAGAGTTCTTCACCAGTGGCTACCGCTACCTCATTCAAATTCTTCCTGCTGCTGTTGTTGCTCCCATGTATTTCTCAGGAAAAATTGAGTTTGGTGTCATTAATCAGTCTGTATCTGCTTTCAATCATATCCTTGGAGACTTTTCTCTCATTGTTTACCAATTTCAGGCTATTAGTGCATTTTCAGCTGTCATTGATCGACTAGGTACTGTACATTTTCCCTTTTCTCTCCTTATATAATTAATCTGTGTTAAATCTCTGAGCAATTATAACTTTGTATAATGGGATGAACATCCTGCACATCCTTCAATGGAATCTTCATTGTGATTTTAGGAGGTTGAAATAAAAGCTGATGAATGTTTGTTCGAAACTACATTTGACCATAATAGCTTTGAAAGCAATTATGGTGGCCCCATTCAAATGCAGTTTTGATGGAAACTCTGTGAAGTTCTATGGATNTAACTTTGTTTTCGAGCTTGAATCATAATTTTGGAAGAATTCTCTCTTTCCAACTCCTTTTATTCTTTGGAATTAACAAGAATTCGACACCCTTATTCCTGGTATTCTTGGCAAATCAACAAGTCTGAGGAAGACTTTACGGCATTCGTGCATGAATCAACGGGTTTATTATGAGGTTTCTGTAATTTTCCTAGCATCTTTCTCCTGTACACTCGCTGAAATTTGAAAACATCTTCTTTGTCCTATACACTTCATGCATCAGTCTCCCTGAAAGTGGATAAGATACAAGATTGGAGGAAACTAGGATGCATTTTTTACTTTTCTTTAGAGCTACCATTCCTGGAAAGCAAAAGGATGTTTCTTCTGTAGTTGTTCTTATTCATTTGCCTTCCTGGATCCATGGATATCAGCTGTGATGTAAATATTGTATCTCATTGTTTACGAGGTAGCTGCAGATCGGTTTTTCCTTGACACTTTTTATAATCAATCGAGTCGTATGTATCAAGGAGATTTGAAATAACGAGAGTGTTGCTTGAGTATTTTGTTGTTAGTATATACTTATTGGACATTCTGTGTATGTTCATATGGTTCTCCTTTTTATTCTATTTTGTTGTTGTTAGAAATATGCATGACTAGTGAAAGCAAGGGACTCCGTAATGGTAGATGTGTTCAAGTTTGAACACTTATTTACCTTATGATAACAACTTTGCCTCTCCCCCAACTCTATGCAGGTGAATTTGATGACATTTTAGATAGAAGCTCTAAATTAGTTTCTGAGCCCTCAGAAGAGATACAACTTGTGTACCATAGTGTTAGTTCACATGTACTGGAGTCCAATGGATCCATGCCCAAAGACAAGCATCAAAGATTACTGGATATAGAGAATTTAACCGTACAGACACCGAGTAAAGCTACTCTGGTTAGAGACTTAAAATTGGTGGTCAATGAGATGGATCACTTACTGGTTAGTGAATTATTCCTTTAGTTATTTGTGGATTTTTATTATGGCAAGCCTGTCGGGGCTGAAAAGTATTTACTGGTTAGTAATTTAACTAACAGGTAACAGGACCTAGCGGGAGTGGTAAGACTTCCTTGCTAAGAGCTATGGCTGGCCTTTGGAGTACTGGAAGAGGAAAAATCACATTCTATGTGAAAGATGGAGAAAATCCTCCTGAAGTAAGAACTACGTCTGATATGAAAGGAGAACATGAAAGAGCCATAAATAAAAATGCCAGAGGCATATTTTTCCTCCCTCAAAGACCATATATGGTTTTAGGAACTCTACGTCAGCAGTTGCTTTATCCAACATGGGCCGAAGATGCAATTACCAACTCTGATGGTACTGAACCAAATGGTACATATTTAAATTATTTTCCCCACATACTAAAATAGTTTTAGAAGGCGCTCTACATTTACATTAATTGAAAGTGGTATGCTCGAGAATACTGCTTCTGCTTATCACATTTGTCATTTGAAGGACAAATGGTTCAAATGACAAATTTCTATTCTAGGAATCTTAGAAGGTGTTTTGGACAAGAAAAGAGTAAATAGGTAAATATCTTAGAAAGTGGGCCATAATGTATATGAAGTCCTCCATACATAAACATACGAACAGAACTTAAGGGCTCAGATAGAGCTGTCCTATCAACGTTACCTTATCAAGTTCATCTGATGATTACATTGCGTGATGATGATATTTGGCTTCTCATTTATTTCATGTATCAAATTCTTATTTTTACTTGGTATATTCCGTTTGATGTCTAATTGTGATATTTATTTCATAGGTCCACTTCCTTTCCTGACACGGATACCAAAGCCAGAAAATTTGAGTCAGAACCAGATTAAGCCTACAACGGAGGAGTTAATACAAGTCTTAGAGGATGTCCGCCTTGACTATATATTGTCTCGTGTCGGCAGTCTGGATTCGACGTGTGAATGGTCTAGTGTTCTTTCCCTTGGAGAGCAGCAACGCCTTGCTTTTGCACGGCTTTTGCTTTCAAAACCGAAATTGGTTCTGTTGGATGAAGCTACCAGTGCTCTAGATGAAGCCAACGAGGTATCACCAACTTTTGATCTTCTTTTTATTTATTCTATAATGTAAGTTTTGTTTCTAGACTAGATTAGACTAGGGAATGCATAAAATGTGGGCATTGAAAGATGGATTGGTGCAAATTAATGTTCCTTTCCGGTCCTTCACGTTTGAATCCTGTGGACTTCTGGTTAAGTGATTTCCATCCGACCAGAAAGGCTTACCAAGTTCTGAACTGGCGTCAAATATCTCTGTTTCTCTGCCCTTTATCAGATCTATCTTCTATAATGTCTCTTCTTCTATGATAAACTTGGTTATTTTCAACCAGAAAACAATCTCCTGTAATGACTGCTCTTAGGCTGAATCTGTTAAAGAAATTGCTACAGGTGGTTTGGGTTAACTAGAAAAATTTTCATGCAGCCAAGGGGTGGATGAGTTAAGTTGAGATGAAATAATAAAATCTTTGACATGAAGTTTTACAGGTTGTGCTTCTGTTTGCAGGCTCATTTATACCGGCGGATTGAAGCAGCAGGCATCACATACGTTAGCATTGGCCATCGGAGGACCCTGTTTGACTACCACAACAGGGTCTTGCATATATCCACGACAGATCCCAGCGATACTCAATGTAATTGGCACCTTGATTCGATTAATCGTGACACTGTATGACATATTAAAGCTGTAATTGTTGTGGACATTTATTCTCTGCCGATTGCTGCTTTGCATAAGGTGACATTCACGCTCCAAGGTGGGAAGGAGCACTCCAATTGGAATTTTTATTTCACAATAGCAATTTGATTGCTTGGTCATATACATCATGGCTTCACATAGCCACTATGTTTCAAGCTGTTCACATTTTGCTCTTTCATATTATTCTCTCCTTTCTACAATAGATGTCAACTACGATATGACATGCTGTACTTTTGTATATCTGCACCATTCATTTGGCTCACCTACTCGTATAGAATGATAAAACTAGGTGGGAACTAATCACTCTGCTTTTGAAATCTGTAGGGGAAATGTACAGAGAACTTGCTGGAGTCCCACCTTTATGATATGGCTAAAAAAAATGGTAAGAGGTGGGGATCCGGTATTGCT
>QEOT01000845.1:0-34862 GCA_003123785.1 Pterocarya stenoptera | reverse complement strand
TAGTTTCTTTTGTTAAGCGTGTACAGACTACTAGTATAAATTTTATGCTCTTTCTTTTCTAATTCTAGTGATTTTTAAATAAACTTGTATTTTTAAATTGGGTTTAATCTTATATTATTTCAACAACTGTTTTATTAATTTTATTGGGCTTAATATTTTAAAGAGGAGCTATATTTTATTAAATAGGATATTAGGATATGGTTCCTAGACAGATTTAGTGACGTTTAATACTTTGTATAGGTGATCAATTACGTGCGGAAAATAGTGGATTAGCGCTGCAAGATAAGTAGCATGATCATACCCTTACACGTATGTACGGTAAACGATATGTCTTTTATAAAAATATTATGCATGTTTGCCCTCCATTGGAAGCCCCTTTTTACGTACCCAAGACATGATAAAAATATGAAAATCCATGATTTTATGTAAATAATTATGCATCAAGTTATTTATGAAAATTCATGATTTTATGAAAGGAATTATGCATCAAAAGATTTATGTAAGGTTATGATTTTATGTGAGAGTTATGCATTAAAATAATTTATGAAAAGACATGCATGATTTTATGTGAAGATTTATGCATTAAAGTATTTATGAAAAATCAGGATTTTATGTGAGAAGTCATGCATCACAACATGTTATGAAAGAATGCGATTTCATTTGAAATCTATGATATGATATGACAAGTATGAATGTGATTTCTTTTGAAATCTATGATATGACAAGTATGCAAGTATGATTATGATGAAATATGAATGATAAGATACGTAACGGCCTATGTTATGATATGAAGACGGTACCTATGTTATGGGCATATTGCATTGCCAGGTCGTACATGCTGGTAGTGCACCCAGTATGTCTTCCTTATGTATGGATTCCACAACCCACGGCCACGGGCGGAATCGGAATCTGCTTAGATTCGCTAACCCTAACTCACGGGGGTCAACAGTGGGTAACGGCCTATGACAAGTGAAAGATAAGCTCATGTTCATGTTCATGTTATTTACGTATATATTCATGAGTGTGCACGTATTTTTTCAAGAAACCGTATGTTTATTATGTTTACTGTATGATGTGTGCTTATTGAGTATTCGACTCATTTTAGTTTGTTTTCATGTTTTTAAACCACCCAGGTGATGACATTTATGAGGATGAGACTGCAGGACAGGACTTGACCCCGGGAGGCGAGGCAGAGGCCTAAACGGATTTTGCTATGATTAAGCTTTATGGTTTAAGATTTAATTAAATTATTTTGATAAGCACATGAGACTTCCGTAATTGTTTTAAATAAGTGCTTCCGCAGACTTTATTTTTTTGGATTTTTAGTATTTAATAAAATTTGTTTTATTTATGGAATCCTTTGCATCTGGCGCGTTATTAAAAAGAATTTTTTTCTAGTTCAAGTTTAGTAGTAGCACACTAGCTCCCCAAAAATTCTAAAATGTCTTTATTGGGGAGTGGGGTGTTACATAACCCTAAGTCATATCTTCCACAGCTTGCATCAAATGGATCAAAATTGGTTCTCCTTCTTTCAAACCCATCTTAAGTGTTGGGCTCTTGCTAGCTTCATCCCAAGTGGATTGCACCAATCTTTGCATTGTTTCCTTGATCTTCTTGTAATTGACCAACTAGAACTTGCAAAGGATCTTTAAGACTAGGCCCACCTTGGTTCCCATCATTCCCCCTCTCCTCAAAAGGATTCGATCTCGAATCTTCACCTACATCAAAAGGAGAAAGATCAAAAATATTGAAAGTAGCATAAATATTATACTCACCTGGAAGTCCACTTTATATGCATTGTTATTAATTTTCTCAAGAATCTGGAAAGGTCCATCTTCTCGAGAATGCAACTTAGTCCTTCTATGGGCTGGGAATCTTTCTTTACACATGTGAACCCAAACCCAATCTTCTGGTTTAAAGATGACACACATTCGCCCTTTATTGGCTTGAAAAGCAATCCTTTCATTCTTTTGGGCAATTTAAAGTCGTACCCTCTGGTCAAATGACTTCACCAACTCTGCCTTCTTTTGTCCATCTAAGCTACTCCTGCCATCAATAGGTAAAGGTATCAAATCTAAAGGAGTAAGTGGATTAAAACCATAAGAAATTTCACAAGGAGAATATGAAGTAGTAGTATGCATTGCTCTATTATATACAAACTCTATAAATGGCAAACAATCCTCTCAAGTTTTTAAATTCTTATGCAATAGTGCGTAAAAGCTGAGTTAAAGTCCTATTAACTATTTCAGCCTGACCATCAGTCTACATATGACAAGTAGTGGAAAATAAGAGTTTAGTATCCAATTTCCCCCACAACACATTCCAAAAGTAGCTAAAGAATTTAACATCTCTATCAGAAAAAATACTCCGAGGTACACCATGGAGTCGCACTATCTCCCTGAAAAACAAGTTAGCTATGTTTGTGGCATCATCTGTTTTATGGCATGAAATGAAATGTGCCATCTTACTAAATCTATCCATAACCACAAAAATAGAATCTCTACCCCTTTTTTTCCTAGGTAGCCGCAAAATAAAGTCCATAGATATATCTATCCATGGCTCACTAGGAACGGTTAAGGCTGTATACAACCCATGTGGCAAAACCTTAGATTTGGCCTTTCTACATGTAATGCACTTGCCACAAATGCGATTGACATCTCTTTTCATCTTAGGCCAAAAGAAATGTTCGTGCAAAATGTCTAAAATTTTCTTAACACCAAAGTGTCCCATTAATCCCCCACCATGTGCCTCACGCACCAATAATCCCCCACCATGATCCAACCCCGCAGGGCGAACGAGGACTGGACGACCCGTCCCTTTTATTTTGTACCTATGACAAGACTAACAGCCATCGATGGAGGATTGCCTCACTAGGAAGCGGAAAATGGATGAAATGGAAGCCATAATAGATCAACAGGGCGATGAGAGGCGCTCTTAACGATGCGACGACCATGCACAGCCGCAGAGAAGCAAAAGCCCCACCAGGAGAAGGGCTTGAGAGCGCTACAGAACAAGCCCTCATCGAAGAAGCTTGGCCGGAGGAGAAGGCCCAGTAGGCAAGATTCCCACGATAGTCGGGGGATACGCCGGAGAAGAACCACCTCGTCGGCAAGGAAGGCCCATGCCAGAAGGTCCAGGTATGAGGAAGTATTCACCACTTATAGGGCAACTCCGGGCTCCAGGAGCAACTTGAGGCAGCATCTCATAACCTTCAGCGAGAAGGATGAGGAAGGCATTATGTGCCCCTATGATGACGCCTTAGTCGTGATAGTGCAAATCGCCAAGTACTTGACGAGGAGAGTACTGATCGACAATGACAGTTCTGCCGACATCATGTTCTATGAGGCATTCATCTGGATGGGGATCGCGCCCAATCGACTGTGCCCACACCTGACACCACTCAAAGGCTTCATAGGAGATATGATGTAGCCATCAGAGCAATCACCTTATCTATCTTGGCCAGAACGGTCCCCAGAACAATGGCTACCATTGTGGACTTTCTTGTGGTAAGGGCTTCCTCCTCCTACAATGCGATTCTGGGACGTCCAACCCTGAACCACCTAAGGGCAGTGACATCCAACTACCATCTGAAGGTAAAATTCCAAACTCCCATAGGGGTGGGCTAGCTAAAGCTAGCAAGAGAGTGCTATGCCAGGGAGATAAAGCCCAAGGCAATCGAAGTCCAAACTCTCAAAAGAATGTGGGAGGAAGCAGACCTACCCTCGGCTCCGCCCCTGACGGAGCTGGACAAGGAAGTAAGGGACGAGAAGACCCTATGACAAGCAGAGCCCAATGAACCTCTGGAACTAGTGCCGTTAGATCTGAGAAGACTGGAACGCACTATCAGGGTAGGAACAAAGATGGCCTCTGAGCTGAGCCAATCCATGAAGTAGCTCTTCACTAAGCACCGAGACGTGTTCCCATGGAGTCACAATGAAATGTCCGAGATCGACATGTCTGTCATCGAGCATTATCTCAGCATGGACCCCAAGGCAAAGAGAATCAAGCAAAAGTGCTGCAACTTCAGTGTAGAGAAGAATGCGGCCATCGCCGAAGAAGTGGACCAACTCCTGGCCGCTAGGTTCATCAGAGAAGTCCACTATCCTAAATGGCTAGAAAGCAAGTAGAAAGTGGACGATGTACGTGGACTTCACCGACCTAAACAAGTCCTGCCTAAAGCTTTGATGTAGTCTAGTATTGAACACAGTTTATATTTCAAGTTATTTTATTTTCAATATTTCCATTGATTGAGTATTTATTCCTTATTCTTAATGCTTACAATTTTCTAGCTAACTATTTTTCGATTTTTTGAATTGCAATGAGACTGAGAGGTGATTTGTGATTAAAGCTCTAGAATTTAACACCATTACCTGAGCGAAAGTGAAGATACTTTACCGCGACTAGTGTGATTTTTAAGAAAAATCCGAAGAACTTAATGAGTATTCAATTAGTTAAATACACATAGAGATATTGAGTTATTAGTTGGAGATATTTTTAGAATTGTTTGAGAGAAAATATTGAATAGTAAGGTATTTTTATCATTAACTTGGGATAATTGGAATTCTATAACAAGGAAGAATAAATTGTGTAGAATTTGCTAGATGAAAAATCAAACGCTCTAAATCTATTCTTATTATCTCTAAAATCTTAATTTTAATGCTATTTTCTTCAGTTTAATTTAGATAATCCATTCTTCAAATTTTGGTTTTCCAAATAGTATTTAATTTAGTCAATTTCAATAATCAATAGCATAATTATTCTCTGTGGGTTCGATATCCGTTTTCTTTAAAGCACTTTACTAGTTACAATTCTATGCACTTGCAGATATATTTTTATGCAAACAAGTTTTTGGCACTGTTGCCGGAGATTAGTTATTTGTTATTGATATTGATACCAGCTAGATTTTTACTACTTTGGATTTTGTTTTAAAAAATTTGGTTTAAATTAGATCTCAGTTTGGTTTTTCTTTTCAGGAATTAGAAGTGCATGCCCCGATCTAAATCGTTAGAGCATACACCTTTCGATCTTGACATTGAAAGAACCTTACATCGGCTCAATAAAGAGAAGAAGAAAAAGGTCGCCGCCTTTAAAGTTAATATGGCCGACTAGAAGCACAAGGCGTCAAGAGACTATGCTATGCCCTCTATCAATGGGGCGACGTCTAGTATAAGGCGGCTGGCTATACAAGCCAATAACTTCGAGATGAAGTAGGTCATCATTCAAATGATTCAACAAACCGTCTAGTTTGAGGGGCTATCACAAGAGGATCCTAACGTCCACATTGTAAATTTTCTAGAAAATTGTGATACTTTTAAACATAATGGAGTGACAGATGATGCGATTCAATTGAGACTTTTCCTTTTTCACTTAGGGAAAAAGTAAAAGCTTGGCTGAATTCTTTGCCGCCCAGCATCATCACCACCTGGGAGGAGTTGGCAGAACAATTCTTAGCAAAATATTTCCCTCCGGCCAAGACAGCGAAGTTAACGAATGATATCACTCCCTTCACCCAATTTGAGGGTGAATCATTGTATGAGGCATGGGAGAGATACAAGGATTTATTGTGAAGGTGTCCACATCACAACCTGCCCGTCTGGCTTCAAGTATAGACATTTTATAATGGTCTCGGACCCACAAATCTATCTATGGTTGATGCAGCCGCGGGAGGAGCATTAATAGGAAAGACCCAAGAAGCCGCATATGGTCTTGAAGAATTGGCATCCAACAATTATCAATGGTCTGTAGAGAGAGTAATGCCAAGAAAGGCAGCTGGAGTTTTTGAACTTGATTCTATTACCACACGAGCATCGTAGATGACAAATCTATCACAACAACTAGGTAAGATGAACATTAATGCTATTCAAACTAATGTTGTTTGTGATCATTTCACAGAAAATCATTCAAGTGTAGACAACCAAGTGGGGAACCCTTTTGTCCAACCGAGTCATGAACAAGCTCCAATTTCCAATGTCAAAATAATCCTTATTCAAACACATTCAATTCCGGATGGAGAAATCACCCTAACTTTTCATGGAACAATAATCAAGGGCCGACTAGACCACCTCAATAGTTTCCACAACAAGAGAAGAAGCAACCACTTGATGATATGTTCATGCAGTACATGCAAAAGACTGATATGGCGATCCAAAACAACTCGGCTTCAATCCACAATCTTGAACCACAAATCGGTCAGCTCTCAAACATGCTTACTGGGAGGATAGCAGAGACTTTACCGAGCAATATTGTGACAAATCCGAAGGAACATGTCAAAGCCATAGTGTTGAGAAGTGGGCGAACATATGACCAACCACAGACAATAAATACTGAGAGAGATGCAGAAGCTACCAAAAATATGGAATCCGAGAAGAAGGAAGCTGAGTCTGAGGTGAAAGAAACAAATAGGGATGTGACCGCCCAGCAAGCTGAAAAGACTAAAGAGAATAATGGGGTTGCAAAACACAAGAAATTCAGGGAGTTTATTTTTAAAACTTATTCTCCGTCAATTTATGATCCACCAATTCATTTTCCGCAAAAATTAAAGAAAAATAAGATTGATAATCAGTTCTCTAAATTTCTAAGTATATTTAAACAACTGCATATTAATATCCATCTCATTGAAACTTTAGAGTAAATGCCTAAATATGCAAAATTGTTGAAGGATATATTATTAAACAAGCTGAAGTTGGAGGAGCATAAGACTATAATGCTGACCGAGGAGAGCAGTGCAATTTTACAAAAGAAGCTACCACCTAAGTTGAAAGATCCGGGAAGTTTCATGATCCCTTGCACTATAGAAAACTCATATTTTGATAAAACTTTATGTGATTTAGGGGCAAGTATTAATCTAATGCTTCTCTCTGTTTTCAGGAAACTGGGTCTTGGAGAAGTAAAGCCGAACACCATATCTCTACAGTTGGTGGACAGATCTATTAAATACCCAAGATGACTCATTGAGGACGTACTGGTGAAAGTTGATAAGTTCATCTTCTCAGCCAACTTCATTGTACTCGATATGGAGGAGGACGAGGAAATCCCTTTGATACTGGCTGACCTTTCCTTGCAACGGGGAGAAATTTAATTGATGTCTAGAAAGGGAAACTCGTTTTGAGGGTTGGCAATGAGCAGGTCACTTTTGACGTGTTTAAATCTATGGAATTCCCGTCTGAGGTACATTCTTGTTTTCAAATAAGCCACCGAGACATGGTCAAGGTCGACGAGGCTTATGGAGCTAAATTTCCAAAGCTATCACTTGAGGTAGGTCTTACTCACTCTACGTTTATTAATCCAAAGATGAAAAGGTTAAGGAGTGTGAGAGATATTTGGAAGCTACACCTTTCCTTTCTCCTTCAATAAAATCGAAAGTGGAAGAGCTAAACTCATCTCAACCGCGTCGCCAAGAAAGGAACTATCCATGCTTGAACTTAAATAATTTTCATCAAATTTAAGGTACGCTTTCTTAGGCCAGGACTCTACTTTTCCAGTCATTATTAACAGTTCCTTGAGTGATGTAGAGGAAGAGAAGTTGCTAAGAGTCTTGCGGGAACACAAGAGAGCCTTGGGTTGGACCATCTCATACATCAAAGGAATTAGTCCTTCAATTTGCATGCACAAGATTTTAATGGAGGATAATTTAAACCGATCGTCCAACCCTAGAGGAGATTGAGTCCATCAATGCAAGAAGTGGTGCATAAAAATGTATTGAATCTTTTAGATACCGGGATCATTTATCCAATATAAGATAGCGCATGGGTAAGTCCAGTGCAAGTCATCCCAAAGAAAGGAGGGATAACTGTGATTAAGAATGACAACAATGAACTCATACCAACGAGGATGGTCATGGGATGACGAGTATGCATAGACTATCGAAGACTAAATGATGCAACTCAATAAGATCATTTTCCCTTACCTTTTATTGATCAAATGCTAGAAAGACTTGCCAGCCACGCTTACTACTATTTTCTAGATGAATATTCCGGTTACAATCAAATAGCTATTGCACCCGAGGATCAAGAGAAGACCCTTTTCACCTGTCATTATGTCACTTTTGCATATAGGCGCATGCCTTTTGGTCTTTGCAATG
Organism: Pterocarya stenoptera; assembly: GCA_003123785.1. NCBI lineage: Eukaryota > Viridiplantae > Streptophyta > Magnoliopsida > Fagales > Juglandaceae > Pterocarya > Pterocarya stenoptera. The sequence goes on along the minus strand of QEOT01000845.1, from coordinate 26,782 downwards.
AGCCAACCACTTTCCAAAGATGCATGATGTCCATCTTCTCAGACATGGTGGAAAAAGTTTTAGAAGTCTTTATGGATGGCTTCTTGGTTTTTGGTCACTCTTTTGATAATTGTTTATCTAATTTATCTTTAGTTTGCAGAGATGCAAGAAGACAAATCTTGTTTTAAATTGGGAAAATGCCACTTCATGGTCGGTTTGATTAAAGAAAAGATACTCGGTTGATGAAATAAAATGACCTCTCTGTATCTGTTGATTAAATATACTTGGTTTGAATTCTCTGATGAATGCTTGCATGCTTTTGAAACATTGAAAAAGAAATTAATCTCAGCACCTATCATTGTATCACCGGATTGGAATTTACATTTTGAGTTAATGTGTGATGCTAGTGATTATGCTATTGGGGTTGTTTTGGGGCAGAGAAAAGATAAAAATTTTCATGTTATTTATTGTGCAAGTCAGACCTTAACAGAAGCTCAACTTAATTATGCTACTACTGAAAAAGAATTGTTAGCAGTTGTGTTTACCTTTGACAAACTTCGTTCTTATTTGATAGGTTCGAAGTTGGTCATCTACACCGATCACTCAGCTCTTAAATACTTGCTATCGAAGAGGGATGCCAAACCAAGACAGTTAAGATGAATTCTGCTATTACAGGAGTTTGACTTGGAAATAAAAGACAAGAAAGGTACCGAGAATGTAGTGACTTGCCACTTATCTCGTCTTGAGCTTAAAGAGGCGGCTAGTGAGTTGAAATTTCCAATTAATGAGACATTCCCGGATGAGAAATTAATGGCTATACAAGTCGTTCCATGGTATGCCAACGTGGTAAATTTTTTGGTGTCCAAAATTCTATCGGTCGAGATGACATATCAATAAAAGATAATCAGAAGACGAGAACACTGAACTTTGGGCGATGAGAACACTGAACTTTGATTTACAAGCTGCTGGCAAGAAGAGAATACTGCAGATGAACAAGATGGATGAGTTCCGCAATGATGCTTATGGGAATGCTCGGATTTACAAAAATAAAACTAAAAGATGGCACGATAAGCATATTCTGAGAAGGGAATTTGAAGTCGGGCAGAAAATTCTATTATTTAACTTAAGACTTCGACTCTTCCAGGGAAAGTTGCGCTCTCGGTGGTTGGGATCGTTTGTGGTGACTCGTGTCTTTCCCTATGGGGCGATTGAAGTTCATCACGAGACAAAATGTACATTTAAAGTAAATGGATAGAGATTAAAACCCTATATGGATGGAGACTTTAACTCAAAAAAGTGTTCCATCGATCTCACCAATAATAAATGATGAGAGGACAATGTCTAGCTATAGACTTTAAATAAAGCGTTTTTGAGAGGCAACCCAAGTTTTTATTTTATTTTATTAATTTTTATTTTTGCTTAATATTATTCCTTTTCTTTCATCTTGCAGGAACGAAGAGTCGAGGAGATCTCCAAGGAGTACACGCCTGCACCTTCAAGGAAAATACTCAATGGGCAGAATTGGAAACAAATTAGGGGAGCATCTCTTACCTTCTCTCATTCTTTACTTTAGTTTTTCTTCATTTTTCCCATTGAGGACAATGTGATATTTAAGTTTGGGGGAAAAAGATATTATTTTATATAAAAAATATAATAATAATAATAATAATAATGACAAAAATAGTATGGTTTGATGAATAAAAAACCTATGATAAGAATATGAATAAAATTGATTATAATTTTAAGGAAAAATTCTCATTGCTTAAGTCTAGTTGTTAATTCCTTACTTTTTTTTTATACGAAAAACTTCATTTTATCAAGGTATAAAACCTTTGGCAGGTGTACAATAGTGTTAATCAATGAAAATTACATTTTCAACGAAAGGAGGAACACTATTCCATCAAATATTCGTATCTTCAATAGACCATGCATATCTAGCAAGTCGATGGGAAGCCTCATTGGTTAATCTGCTGCTATGTTGCAGTGTGCAATGGGGGAATCTTTGCATCATTTATCTTAATATCAGCTACTAGTGCTCTTATAGAAGCATTTGATTCAGTCACTTTATTAACTTCCTCTACCAAGAACAGACAGTCACTTTCAATAATCATCTTAGGACTACCAACATGATAGCATAGTTGTAATCCCCTCAATAGAGCCACGACTTCAACTTGCTTTGGTTCCAAGCTTATTGATTCTTCTCTACTTGCTGCCATCAGTACCTCTCCAGAATGGTTCCTTAGAATAGCCCCCAATAAAACTTTGTTCAACTCAAAAAGAGGGCCCTATCTACATTGAGCTTGAGAAAATCCTGAGGAGGTGGTGACCACCTATACTGCAGCAGTTTAGATCCAGAGAGGGTACTTTGTTGTAACACCATATCTGTCCTTATCTTCTTTGAGAGAGCAAAATCCATGACTTGTTCAGTAGGGAGGGATTTCTGCTCATGAACCATCTTGTTCCTACAAAACCAAAAACCCCAAGCCATAAGGAAGAAATCTGTTAGTTCATCAATTGATCCTTTCAAAAATATTTCCAATGTAGTAGATAGGACTGAACTAAAGTGGAAATTATGTTGTAAGGTGGAAAACTTTCTAACCCACGTCTCATGAACATGATGACATAATAGCAGAGCATGGTTTAAGTCTTCCATCTGGTGTTGACAGAAAGGGCATTGCCCACTGATATCCAATCTTTTGAGTATAAGGTTGGCCTTAGAAGGTAGGCCTTCCTTACAAGCTCTTCAAGCAAAAACTTTGACCTTCTGAAGGGTTTTCATTCTCCAAAGGGCATTCTAGAATTTCTTCATGAGAGGGCCATTCGATGATTCCCCATTGTTAGGCACTAAGTAGGTGGTAAAGAACCTGTAGGCACTCTTAACAGAGAAGTTACCAGATTTCTCATACTCCCACATCCATGTGTCCATAAGGCCTAAGGAGTTAGGTGTCAGTTTAAGGACTGTTTCTGCAATTCGGGGATTGAATAAGGATTTGACTTTTGACACATCCCACCAGTTAGTACTAGGATCAATTAAAGTAGCACCTTATTTTCAAGTTGACTGGCTAGCACTGCCTTGGAGTTACTATTTTCAGCACTTAATGTCTATTCTAGACATTGAATCCCATGGATCCAAGCATCCCTCAGGATGTGGATTGATTGCCCATTACCCACATTCCATCTACCACCATTCACTAGCAAGTTCTTTGCTACCCATATGCCTCTCCAAGCATAGGAGGGGCTGCCATCTAAAGGAGCATCCAACAAGTTTCCAGCTAGGAAGTATCTAGCATCATATATCTTGTGGAAAAGGCTTTTTGTGTTCTTCAGCAGTCTCCAAGCTTGTTTTGCCAATAAAGCCATATTGAAGGTCTCAAGATCCTTGAACCCCATTCCTCCAGCAGATTTTGATTGGCACATTTTCTTCCAACTTATCCAATGTACCCTCTTCTCCTCCTTCTTTTGACCCCACCAATATCGAGCCATCATACTTGCAATCTCTGAACATAATTTGGAAGGGAGCTTGAAGCAACTCATGGCATAAAAAGGGATTACCAAAGCCATAGCCTCGAGAAGGATCTACCTTCCACCTTGGGAAAACATATTACCTTTTCACCCTTGTAATTTCAGCCAAACTCTATGTTTTATGTCAGCAAATGCTGTGGTTTTAGACCTGCCTATCAAGGGGGTGGTCCGAGATATTTTTCATACTGTTGCAGTTGAGATGAGCTTCACATTTGCATAATAGTCTGCCTCTTGTTCAGGTCTACATTAGCACTGAAAACCATTGAGTGTTGTTGTCCTGAAGCCTCTTCATACTGTCTTAGCAAGCTTTGAAGATTAGAGGTTGAATTCACATTTCCAGTACAAAAGATCAAGTTGTCATCTACAAAGAGCAGATAGTTCAACTTAGGGGCCCCTCGACAGATTTGGATTCCAGGGACAACTCTAGTAATCTCGACTTCTTTCAAGAGACTAACCGGCCCTTCTGTACATAAGAGGAACAAGTAAGGAGAAATGGGATCTCCCTACCTCAATCCTCTTAAGGGAACTATAAATCCAGTTGTTGAACCATTTAGCAACACAGAGAAGGAGGTAGTTCTAACATATTTCATCACAAGCTATACTAGTTTTTCATGAAATCCCAATTTTTTCATTGCTGCTTCAAGAAAGCTCCATTCAACCCTGTCATACGCTTTACTCATGTCTAGCTTAAGGGACATGAAGCCTTTGTTACCCTTTTTTTTTCCTTCTTAAAAAGTGTAGCACTTCATAGGCCACGAGCACATTATCTGTAATTAGTCTTCTAGGTAAAAAAACTGATTGGGAATCTGAGATGATAGCAGGTAGTGTAGCTTGATTCTACTAGCTATGACTTTAGAGATTAACTTATAGATGACATTACAAAGGCTAATTGGTTGAAAGTCACTAACTTTTTGAGGGCTTTTCATTTTAGGCACCAAGGTAATGTAAGTGTGGTTAATAGATTGTGGGAAGTCACCTGAGTTCAAGGCTTTTAATATAGTAGAGGTGATTAGAATGCCAATTTCAGCCCAAAATTTTTGGTAAAACAAGGGTGGCATACCATCGGGTCTAGGAGCTTTTGCAGGGTGCATCTTATGATCATTAATTCCTTACTTGATCTTACTTAATTTGATATTTTCTATGTTCAATGAAGGCTTCTTATGATCATTAATTGTTTTGAGTACCTAAAGAAATTTTATGTGAAATTTGTAAATTTGTATGGTCTCAACTTACTCTAGAACTTGTTTGATTACACTCGAGGCGAAATCCTAGTCATAATATTACTGGGGAAATGATTAAGACATTCTTTGGACCGATTGAGCCTTTCAAGCTTACCTGTTTATTATCTTTATCTCTAGCCACCTCTTTGAGCTTCATTGAAATATATTTTGGCCTTATATTTTTCTTTCTTGTAAACCTCATATTCCCTACCCTATTTAAGCTTAAACACTGATTTCCTTACCTTTCAAGAGAACTAAGTTTACACAAAGTTATAGACTCATAAGAGCATGAAAGACAAGAGAGGTAGAAGGTCTACAAGTAAAGTTAATATTATGAAAATCATAAGTTTGGGGGTATGAAGTGTCAACTCATCTACTATGTAGCCAACAAGAAAAGGCCGACAAGAGTCATCCACAAAGGCAGTCGAAAAGGTATGGAATATTTCAAAAAAAAAAAAAAGAAAAAAAAAATTGTCCAGCCTTCCGAATAGAGAGGTGAAGAGAGAGATACTTAAAAGTACAATAAAGAAAGGTATGTTGAGAGATTACAATGATTGAGAAGAGATGCTACAATTGAGAATGCTCTATTTGTTCTGTGGGTGTTCAAACTTAAGTTCTTTTGTTTTGTTTGAATCCTACCTTTTCTTTGTAGCCCTTATCCTAGCTGTACATTACAAGCTTAATAAAGACCTATTAATCCCTGGTGATAGTTTCTGTTCTACATTAGTGGAAAGTAATTTGAAAAGTAAGCCTATAGAGTGTTTAAAGATCCATTATTTATTTACTTGTTTGCATAAAACTATCCGGGGAGCTAATGATGAAGTGAGAATGATGGGTATGCATGAATGTAGGGATGGATAATGCGGTGAAATTGAATTTTGAATTAACTTTTGGACTTGATTGATCTTGAATGATTCATTTAAATTATATACTTTATACAATCTTTGAGGCAATAAATTTTATAAATCAAACCAATACTTGTTTTGATTGTCTTTCTTTTCTTATTTGCTCGAGGGTGAGCAAAGCTTAAGTTTGGGGGTATTTGATAAATGTGATTTTTATATGATTTTTATTACTCTTTTACTTATGAAAAGTGTCATTTTTTCATCAATATTATTGGTTTTATTTTATTTCTATATATTTTTCTTTATTTTCTTGGATTTGAAGGAATAAGAAGATTTAGTGCAAAATGAGAGCATTTTGGTACAAAAGAAGAAAAAGCGTGCCCGAAAGGCCTGACAAGAATTAGGCGAAGACCTGGCTCCAATATATTTTACTTTCTGGGCGCGAAGACTTGGCGCAAGGCTCCGGGAGGTTAGATTGGGCAACTAGTCTAATCGACCAACTTAAAAGACCAACTTAAACGACATCATGGGCAACAACTAGAAAAGGCGAGATGAGACTTTCATCCCGGTCGGGAGTCTTTCCACGTGGTAGATGAGGAGAGAGCCTTGTGGTCTTTGTGACTTCCACGCCCGTTCATTTGTAACCTTCACGCCAGAAATATTCAATCCACACGACATCTACCCGGTGGGACCCTTACGAGTTCCACAATTAGTCTGCTGACCACCAAATCCTCCTGAGCTCTGCAATTCCAACCGCATATCATCAAATCTTCCATTTTAGATAATTTCAAAATTTTTGGGATAATTTCCTTTTATATTAACATCTATCTTTAGAAACTATTGTCCAGATTTTTAGGCTATATTGAAGCCGCATTTATTTTGTTTCTGGAATGAGTTTTGACAGCTATTTAATCCCGTCTTGTGGGATGAATAGGGGATTTGAATATGAGTTTGAGAGTCTGTGGTTAGAGTTCTAGAATTTATTCTTCAAGTATTCTTTCGAGAAGGCGGAATTGGAGGGCAGAGCGAAAGCCATATGCTTCATCAACCGACTTCAACGAAGAACACCAGTTTTATTTTTTTTCTTTTCAATTCCATTATGAACTAATTCTATTTTCTAGAGCTTTGATGTAGCCTAGCATTGAGTACAGTTTATATTCTAAGTTATTTTATTTTCAATATTTCTATTGATTGAGTGTTTATTCCTTATTTTTAATGCTTACAATATTTTAACTAACTATTGTTTGATCTTTTGGATTGTAATGAGACTGAGAATTGATTTGTGATTAAAACTCTAGGATTAAACACCATTAGTGAGTGAAAGTCGAGTTACTTTGTCGCGACTAGTATGATTTTCAAGAAAAATCTAAAAAACTTAATGAGTCTCCACTTAGTTGGAGATATTTTGGGAATTGTTCGAGAAAAAATATTGAATAGTTAAGGGATTTGTATCATCAACTTAAGATAATTGGAATTATATAATAAGGAAGAATAAATTGTGTAGGATTTGATAGATGAAATCAAATGCTCTAGATCTTTTCTTATTATCTTTAAAATCTTAATTTTATGCTATTTTCTTTAGTTTAATTTAGATAATCCATTCTTCAAATTTCAGTTTTCCAAATAGTAATTAATTTAGTCAATTTCAATACTCAATAGCATAATTATTCCCTGTGGATTCGATATCCATTTTCTTTAAAACACTTTACTACTTGTTACAATTCTGTGCACTTGCAGATATATTTTTATACGAACATCCCACTCAGAAAAATATTGCAGAAGCCCGTCGTGTCCGACCGGATGACAAATTGGGCGATCGAGTTGAGCAAGTTCGACATCAAGTACTTCCCCCAAACTGTGATTAAAGGGCAAGTTTTGGCAGACTTTGTGGCCGAGTTCTTCGACTTTCTTAGAGAGATAACCATGGCTCCCAAAGGCAAGCTCTGGAAGGTTTACGTCGACGGCTCATTATGCCGGGCTGGGGGGAGTAGGGGTGCACATAGTCACAGAGTCTGGAGAAGAACTCAACTATGTGATCAAACTTGGCTTCAAGGCCACCAACAACGAGGCTGAGTACGAGGCGCTACTGGAAGGGTTGATGGTAGCGAGGTCATTGGGTGCAACCGAGGTCGAGGTAAAGGCCGACTCGCAAGCGGTGGTTAGTCAAGTAATGGGACAGTTTGCCACCAACAACGAGGCTGAGTACGAGGTGCTACTAGCAGGGTTGATGCTAGCCAGGTCATTCGGTGCTACCGAGGTACAGGTAAAGGCCGACTCGCAAGCGATGTTCAGTCAAGTAATGAGACAGTTTGTCACCAAAGGAGAGAAACTGAAGAAGTATCTCCAGCGGGTAGGAGATGAGCACGACCTCTTCAAATACTTCCGCATGTAGCAAATCCTGAGTGGATAAAACCACAAGGTAGACCATTTGGCAAAGGCCACCTCGGGCTAAGAAGAAATCCCCCTTCCAGATCACACCATAGCCCGAATGATCAACACACCGGCTATCAGAATCAGAGTATCCACAATTCAGTCATCACTACCCCCAGAGTGGGCCATCGACATCATAAAGTTTCTCGTCAGGGGACTGGTCCCGAACGACCGGGAGGAGGCACGAAAGATCATAAACAAGGTTGCACGCTTCACATTGGTGGAAGGAGTCCTACATGGGAGAGGCTTCATCGAGCCCCTCCTAAGATGCATATCGCCTAAAGAGGCCATGCTGGCCGAGATACATGATGGAGTCTGCGGAAACCACTCCAGTGAAAGAGCACTAGCAGCATTGGTCACATGTGTAGGGTATAATTGGCCCAACTCTCTCAGGGATGTAGAGGACTTCATAAAGAAATGCTCTAACTGCCAAGAGAATGCGCTGATCCCCCATTGTCCACCTGAAGAACTGACCTCCATTATCTCTCCTTGGCACAGTGGGGACTCAACCTTATTGGTCCATTTCCTGGGGGTAAAGGAGGAGTGGAGTTCGTAGTAGTGGCAGTCAATTACTTCACAAAATGGGTGGAAGCATACGCGCCGACAACGATCACTAGCCATAACAAGATTCCTCTAGAAGTTCATAGTTTGTCGATTTGGTATCCCTAGAAGCTTCATATCGGACAACGGGAGGCAATTCGATTGTTCCCATTATCGAGAGTGGTGTTCAGAACTCAGGATCAAAACCAAGTACTCATCTCCAGGACACCCACAAGCAAACAGACAAGTAGAAGCTACCAATAAGATGCAACTTAATATTTTGAAGAAGAAGTTGGGAGACCAGAAGGGAAGATGGGCCAAAGAACTTCCCAGCGTACTATGGGCCTACTGAACGTCAGTCAAGACCCCCATGAGAGAAACACCCTTTGCCCTTGTCTACAGGACTGAAGCTGTAATCCCGGTAGAGGTGGCAATACCAACATACCGGATACAACACATCAGGCTGGACCGCAACGATGAAGGGTTAAAAGAAAACTTGGACCTCCTAGAAGAAAGATAGGTAGAACGACAAACCGAACAAGCACCAACAGACGAAAGGGTGAATAGTAGACAAATGATTTCGACCTCAAGTCTTCAAAGCATGAGACATGGTCTTGAAGCAAATGGGCGTCACCACCCATGAAGAAGGAAAGTTGGGGCCCCGACGGGAAGGACCATTCGTGGTAACGGTGAGCAGAAGGCCTGGCTCTTACATACTCAAGGACCAAGAGGGCCGTGAATTGCCCTACCAATGGAATGCCGAGCACTTGAGGAATAATTTTGTATAAAGGTAGTGATACCGCACGATGATGTAGCTAACAACTTATCAATAAAAAGCACCTATGAATGCATTCCATTCTCTTATGTCTGAAACCTTCAATCAAACAAGCCCAGTACCTTGGCTGGCCACGATGTATTGCCAAAGGGCTAGACCCTATCGAGCTCTACCCCTTCGGCAGCCTGTCGGAACACAAGTCCCTTGAATTGCTGATCTTCGTGCTATGAACCTAGCTCCTTCGCTCCTTGCGATGCATTGGCTAAGGGCCAAAGCCACCAAGCTCTGCCCAAAACAAACACCACTAAAAACACAAGTCTCTAGAATTTCTGACCTTCGTGGGGTACAAGCTCAGTCTCTTGGCTAGCCATGATGTATTGGCAAAAGGCCAGAGCCTGTCTAGCTCTACTCCTCTGGCAGCCTATCGAAACACAAGTCCCTTGACTTGCCGACCTTCATGCTATGAACCTAGCCTCTTGGCTGCTTGCGATACATAAGATAAGGGCCAAAGCCACCAAGCTCTGCCCTAAACAACTACCAGTCGGAACACAAGTCTCTAGACTTGCCGACCTTCACGGGGTACAAGCCCAGTCCCTTGGTAGGTCATGATGTATTGGCAAAGGGCCAAAGCCTTTAGAGCTCTGCCCCTCCGGCAGCCTATCGGAACACAAGTCCCTTGACTTGCTAACCTTCATGCTACGAACCCAATCCTTTGGTTGCCTGCGATGCATTGGCTAAGGGCCAGAACTACCGAGGCCTACCCCAAACAACCGCAAAATGGAACATAAGTCTCTACACTTGCCGACCTTCACGGGGTACAAGCCCAGTCCCTTGGTTGGCCACAATGCATTGGCTAAGGGCCCAAACCTCCGAGCTCTACTTTATCAAAAGCCAGTCGGAACACAAGTCCCTTGACTTGTCGACCTTCATGCGACGAACGCAACTCCTTGGCTACCTGCGATGCATTGGCTAAGGGTTAGAGTCATCGAGCTCTACCACAAACAATAGCCAGTTAGAACACAAGTGTATAGACTTGCAAACCTTCGTGGGGTACAAGCCCAATCCCTTGGCTGGCTACGATGCATTGGCTAAGGGTCAGAGCCCTGAGCTCTACCCGATCAACAGCCAGTTGGAACACAAGTTCCTTGACTTGTCGACCTTCATACGACAAATTCAACCCCTTGGCTTCCCATAATGTATTGGCTAAGGGCTAGAGCCACCAAGGTCTAACCTAAACAACCGCCAGTCGGAACACAAGTCTCTAGACTTGTCGACCTTCATAGGGTACAAGCACAGTCCCTTGGTTGGCAATGATGTATTGGCAATGGGTCGAAACCTGTCGAGCTTTACCCCTCCAGCAAGCTGTCGGAACACAAGTCACTTGACTTATTGACCTTTGTGCTACAAACCCAACCCCTTGGCTGCCCGCGATGCATTGGCTAAGGGTCAGAGCCCTAAGCTCTACCCGATCAACAGCTAGTTGGAACACAAGTTCCTTGACTTGTCGACCTTTATACGACAAATCCAACCCCTTGGCTTCCCACGATGTATTGGCTAAGGGCTAGAGCCACCAAGGTCTAACCCAAACAACCGCCAGTTGAAACACAAGTCTCTAGACTTGTCGACCTTCGTAGGGTACAAGCCCAGTCCCTTGGTTGGCAATGATGTATTGGCAATGGGTCGAAGCCTATCGAGCTCTACCCCTCCAGCAAGCAGTCGAAACACAAGTCACTTGACTTGCTGACCTTTGTGCTACAAACCCAACCCCTTGGTTGCCCGTGATGCATTGGCTAAGGGCTATAGCCACCGAGCTCTGCCCCAAACAATAGCCAATCGGAACATAAGTCTCTAGACTTGCCAACCTTTGCAGGCTACAAGCCTAGTCCCTTGGCTGGCCAAGATGCATTGGCTAAAAGCCAGAGCCCCCAAGCTCTACCCGATCAACAGCCAATTGGAACATAATTCCCTTGACTTGCAGACCTTCATGCGACGAACCTAACCCCGTGGTTGCCCGTGATGCATTGGCTAAAGGCCAAAGCCATCGAGCTTTGCCCTAAACAACAGCCAGTCGGAATACAAGTCTCGACTTGTCGACCTTTATGGGGTACAAGCCCAGTCCCTTGGCTGGCCACGATGCATTGGCTAAGGGCCTGAGTCCCCAAGCTCTGCCCGATCAACAGCCAGTTGAAACACATGTTCCTTGACTTACTGAACCTCGTGCAATGAACCAGTCCCTTGGCTACCCGCAATGCATTGGCTAAGGGCCAGAGGCATTGAGCTCTAACCCAAACAATAACCGGTTGAAACACAAGTCTCTAGACTTGCCGACCTTCGCGAGATACAAGCCCAGTCCCTTGGCTGGGCACGATGCATTATCTAAAGGCCAGAGCTNTGCTAGCCAGGTCATTCGGTGCTACCGAGGTACAGGTAAAGGCCGACTCGCAAGCGATGTTCAGTCAAGTAATGAGACAGTTTGTCACCAAAGGAGAGAAACTGAAGAAGTATCTCCAGCGGGTAGGAGATGAGCACGACCTCTTCAAATACTTCCGCATGTAGCAAATCCTGAGTGGATAAAACCACAAGGTAGACCATTTGGCAAAGGCCACCTCGGGCTAAGAAGAAATCCCCCTTCCAGATCACACCATAGCCCGAATGATCAACACACCGGCTATCAGAATCAGAGTATCCACAATTCAGTCATCACTACCCCCAGAGTGGGCCATCGACATCATAAAGTTTCTCGTCAGGGGACTGGTCCCGAACGACCGGGAGGAGGCACGAAAGATCATAAACAAGGTTGCACGCTTCACATTGGTGGAAGGAGTCCTACATGGGAGAGGCTTCATCGAGCCCCTCCTAAGATGCATATCGCCTAAAGAGGCCATGCTGGCCGAGATACATGATGGAGTCTGCGGAAACCACTCCAGTGAAAGAGCACTAGCAGCATTGGTCACATGTGTAGGGTATAATTGGCCCAACTCTCTCAGGGATGTAGAGGACTTCATAAAGAAATGCTCTAACTGCCAAGAGAATGCGCTGATCCCCCATTGTCCACCTGAAGAACTGACCTCCATTATCTCTCCTTGGCACAGTGGGGACTCAACCTTATTGGTCCATTTCCTGGGGGTAAAGGAGGAGTGGAGTTCGTAGTAGTGGCAGTCAATTACTTCACAAAATGGGTGGAAGCATACGCGCCGACAACGATCACTAGCCATAACAAGATTCCTCTAGAAGTTCATAGTTTGTCGATTTGGTATCCCTAGAAGCTTCATATCGGACAACGGGAGGCAATTCGATTGTTCCCATTATCGAGAGTGGTGTTCAGAACTCAGGATCAAAACCAAGTACTCATCTCCAGGACACCCACAAGCAAACAGACAAGTAGAAGCTACCAATAAGATGCAACTTAATATTTTGAAGAAGAAGTTGGGAGACCAGAAGGGAAGATGGGCCAAAGAACTTCCCAGCGTACTATGGGCCTACTGAACGTCAGTCAAGACCCCCATGAGAGAAACACCCTTTGCCCTTGTCTACAGGACTGAAGCTGTAATCCCGGTAGAGGTGGCAATACCAACATACCGGATACAACACATCAGGCTGGACCGCAACGATGAAGGGTTAAAAGAAAACTTGGACCTCCTAGAAGAAAGATAGGTAGAACGACAAACCGAACAAGCACCAACAGACGAAAGGGTGAATAGTAGACAAATGATTTCGACCTCAAGTCTTCAAAGCATGAGACATGGTCTTGAAGCAAATGGGCGTCACCACCCATGAAGAAGGAAAGTTGGGGCCCCGACGGGAAGGACCATTCGTGGTAACGGTGAGCAGAAGGCCTGGCTCTTACATACTCAAGGACCAAGAGGGCCGTGAATTGCCCTACCAATGGAATGCCGAGCACTTGAGGAATAATTTTGTATAAAGGTAGTGATACCGCACGATGATGTAGCTAACAACTTATCAATAAAAAGCACCTATGAATGCATTCCATTCTCTTATGTCTGAAACCTTCAATCAAACAAGCCCAGTACCTTGGCTGGCCACGATGTATTGCCAAAGGGCTAGACCCTATCGAGCTCTACCCCTTCGGCAGCCTGTCGGAACACAAGTCCCTTGAATTGCTGATCTTCGTGCTATGAACCTAGCTCCTTCGCTCCTTGCGATGCATTGGCTAAGGGCCAAAGCCACCAAGCTCTGCCCAAAACAAACACCACTAAAAACACAAGTCTCTAGAATTTCTGACCTTCGTGGGGTACAAGCTCAGTCTCTTGGCTAGCCATGATGTATTGGCAAAAGGCCAGAGCCTGTCTAGCTCTACTCCTCTGGCAGCCTATCGAAACACAAGTCCCTTGACTTGCCGACCTTCATGCTATGAACCTAGCCTCTTGGCTGCTTGCGATACATAAGATAAGGGCCAAAGCCACCAAGCTCTGCCCTAAACAACTACCAGTCGGAACACAAGTCTCTAGACTTGCCGACCTTCACGGGGTACAAGCCCAGTCCCTTGGTAGGTCATGATGTATTGGCAAAGGGCCAAAGCCTTTAGAGCTCTGCCCCTCCGGCAGCCTATCGGAACACAAGTCCCTTGACTTGCTAACCTTCATGCTACGAACCCAATCCTTTGGTTGCCTGCGATGCATTGGCTAAGGGCCAGAACTACCGAGGCCTACCCCAAACAACCGCAAAATGGAACATAAGTCTCTACACTTGCCGACCTTCACGGGGTACAAGCCCAGTCCCTTGGTTGGCCACAATGCATTGGCTAAGGGCCCAAACCTCCGAGCTCTACTTTATCAAAAGCCAGTCGGAACACAAGTCCCTTGACTTGCCGACCTTCATGCGACGAACGCAACTCCTTGGCTACCTGCGATGCATTGGCTAAGGGTTAGAGTCATCGAGCTCTACCACAAACAATAGCCAGTTAGAACACAAGTGTATAGACTTGCAAACCTTCGTGGGGTACAAGCCCAATCCCTTGGCTGGCTACTATGCATTGGCTAAGGGTCAGAGCCCTGAGCTCTACCCGATCAACAGCCAGTTGGAACACAAGTTCCTTGACTTGTCGACCTTCATACGACAAATTCAACCCCTTGGCTTCCCATAATGTATTGGCTAAGGGCTAGAGCCACCAAGGTCTAACCTAAACAACCGCCAGTCGGAACACAAGTCTCTAGACTTGTCGACCTTCATAGGGTACAAGCACAGTCCCTTGGTTGGCAATGATGTATTGGCAATGGGTCGAAACCTGTCGAGCTTTACCCCTCCAGCAAGCTGTCGGAACACAAGTCACTTGACTTATTGACCTTTGTGCTACAAACCCAACCCCTTGGCTGCCCGCGATGCATTGGCTAAGGGTCAGAGCCCTGAGCTCTACCCAATCAACAGCTAGTTGGAACACAAGTTCCTTGACTTGTCGACCTTTATACGACAAATCCAACCCCTTGGTTTCCCACGATGTATTGGCTAAGGGCTAGAGCCACCAAGGTCTAACCCAAACAACCGCCAGTTGAAACACAAGTCTCTAGACTTGTCGACCTTCGTAGGGTACAAGCCCAGTCCCTTGGTTGGCAATGATGTATTGGCAATGGGTCGAAGCCTATCGAGCTCTACCCCTCCAGCAAGCAGTCGAAACACAAGTCACTTGACTTGCTGACCTTTGTGCTACAAACCCAACCCCTTGGTTGCCCGTGATGCATTGGCTAAGGGCTATAGCCACCGAGCTCTGCCCCAAACAATAGCCAATCGGAACATAAGTCTCTAGACTTGCCAACCTTTGCAGGCTACAAGCCTAGTCCCTTGGCTGGCCAAGATGCATTGGCTAAAAGCCAAAGCCCCCAAGCTCTACCCGATCAACAGCCAATTGGAACATAATTCCCTTGACTTGCAGACCTTCATGCGACGAACCTAACCCCGTGGTTGCCCGTGATGCATTGGCTAAAGGCCAAAGCCATCGAGCTTTGCCCTAAACAATAGCCAGTCGGAATACAAGTCTCGACTTGTCGACCTTTATGGGGTACAAGCCCAGTCCCTTGGCTGGCCACGATGCATTGGCTAAGGGCCTGAGTCCCCAAGCTCTGCCCGATCAACAGCCAGTTGAAACACATGTTCCTTGACTTACTGAACCTCGTGCAATGAACCAGTCCCTTGGCTACCCGCAATGCATTGGCTAAGGGCCAGAGGCATTGAGCTCTAACCCAAACAATAACCGGTTGAAACACAAGTCTCTAGACTTGCCGACCTTCGCGAGATACAAGCCCAGTCCCTTGGCTGGGCACGATGCATTATCTAAAGGCCAGAGCTTCAGAGCTCTGCTCAATCAACAGCCAATTGGAACACAAGTCCCTTGACTTGCTGACCTTTGTGCTAAGAACCCAGCCCTTTAGCTGCAACCAATGCATTGGTTAAGGGCCATAGCCACTAAGCTCTGCCCTAAACAACATCCAATCTGAACATAAGTCTCTAGACTTGCCAACCTTCGCGGGCTACAAGCCCAGTCCCTTGGCTGGCCAGGATGCATTGGCTAAGAGCTAGAGCCCCCAAGCTTTGCCCGATCAACAACCAATTGGAACATAATTTCCTTGACTTGCCGACCTTCGTGCGACGAACCCAACCCCTTGGCTGCCAGTGATGCATTGGCTAAGGGCCAAAGCCATCGAGCTTTGTCCCAAACAACAACCAATCGGAGCACAAGTTTCTAGACTTGCTGACCTTTGCGGGGTACAATCCTGGTCCCTTGGCTGGCCACAATGCATTGGCTAAGGGCCAGAGCCCCCAAGCTCTGCCCGATCAACAGCCAGTCGAAACATAGGTCCCTTGACTTGCCAACCCTCATGCAACGAACCCAGTCCCTTGGCTTCCTGCGTTGCATTGGCTATGGGATAGACGCATTAAGCTCTACCCCAAACAATTGCAAGTCAGAACACAAGTCTCTAGACTTGTCGACCTTCGCAAGATACAAGCCCAATCCCTTGGTTGGCCACAATGCATTGGCTAAAGGCCAGAGCCCCCAAGCTCTGCCCCTAAACAACCGCTAGTTGGAACACAAGTCTCTAGACCTGCCGACCTTTGCAAGGTACATACCTAGTCCCTTGGCTGGCCACGATGTATTGGCAAAGGGCCAGAACATGTCGAGCTTTGCCCCTTTGGCAGACTGTTGGAACATAAGTCCCTTGACTTGCTGACCTTCATGCTATGAATCTAGCCTTTTGGCTGCTCGCAATGCATTGGCTAAAGGCCAGAGCCACCAAGCTTTGCCTTGCCCCAAACAACCGCCAGTCTGAACACAAGTCTCTAGACTTGCCGGCCTTCAAGCCACAAAACAAGAACAACGAATGCAAGAAACTGAGGATGAGACAGCAAAATAAACAAGAATACACATCTACAAACCCAAAATGTGTATATATAGGTGTCCTTATTACACCAAAAGCTCGAAGGAGCATAAGAGAACAAGAAAAAGAACAACAAACACAAACAGGAAAGCTAACGCAGTGAGCGAGTATAGGGAAAGGCCAGTGACATCTGCTTCTTGCCTAGAGACTTCACGAAGTGGTAAGCCCGGTGGTCTAGTAGGAGAGAAGAGAGGTCAAAAGTGTTGAGGTCGATTGCGGGCTTCTCCCTCAGATGATCTCGCATGCACTCAAGGCCTTCTCTATAGACATAACCCTAGGCCTCATCTCGGAGGGTGGAAGCCAGTCAAAGCTAGGACTCAACGGCTTCCATGCATTGTTGAGCCACCTCCTGGGAAGACTCCGAGAGACGGACCTGAATTCAGAACCGCCAAGTAGCAGACCTCATTCTCCGCTCTGACTTAGTGAGCTCGATACACTTATGAAGTAGTCGAGAACGCTCCTTAGAAATATACATCTTCTGCCTCTCCAGCAACTTGCCCACCTTCTTGAAAGCCTCAAACTCTTCCTGAACGGACTCCAATTCGCACTCCAGTCTCATGATCTCATCAGTAGCGTCCCCCTTCTTAGTAGGGAGAAGCTTGAACCCTTTGTGAAGATTGGAGCGGTCCTCCTTGGTGGATTGCAGCTCCCATTCCATCAACCTAATCTCTTAATCCTTTGACTCAATCTCCTTTTGATGATCTTGCACCATCTTACGAAAGAGCTCATTATCTCCCGCCAAGGAGTCATGTTCCAAGGACAGATCATGGAGGTCTTTGTTGATCTTTTTCATCTCTAGCAACCATCTCTGCAAGCTGGTTAGCCGTTTGAGACCGGAGAAGTAGAGTTATAAGAAAGGGCAAATTGAAAAAACACTCTAAGTGACAAAGGGACATACCTTAGCAAAAAGAGGCTTGAACTTTCAACCCTGCTCTACTACTGATTCCGTTCGGGCCTTCTCAAAACCTGGTCCTGTCACATGAGCCCTAACTCCCCCGGGACGAGGAGAGGGCCCTGCACCCACCAATGCCAACCCAACTGGAGGTAGCTCCGTCTGTGATCTTCCCTCTCCTCACCACCAGGAAGGGACACGAACAGTCCACAATCATACTCCTCCACCCGCACTCCGCCTCGAGCAAAAGCTCCACCCTGAGGAACCTCTGGATGGCTTGGCGCATCGCTTAACTCAGAACCGGAGTCATCCTCAGTCGCAGAGGATGTCAATGAAGAGCTATCCTCCACCATGATGACGTTAACCTTGGTCGAAGAAGACGCCTCAGCTTGAGGGATCCCGAGCACCTGAGATGGACCATCATAGGTAAAGTGTAAATCAACATAGGGCTCGGAAGAAAGCTTAGTTGAAAGTAAAGAAACAAATACCTAAAAAATTGATGTAAGAGGAGGGGTGATATGAACCCGCAGGAAGGGAATCCCTTGAACCTACAATCAAATTGAAAACTCACCCAAGAAAGCCAAAATCAAGTCAATGGATGGAGAATCTAGACCCGATGAGAACCCGTTTCAAGAACCTAGATTATATTAAAATCTAGACCCGTTGAAGAACCCGTCTCAAGAACCCAGATTACAAGGAGGAATGCCACAAAGGTTATGATTTACCTTTGATAAGTTCAAAAGTTCAATTAAGAACAAGAGGAGTAAAACTCAACTCACAATGAATAAATCATCAAATTTCATAAACTAATCTTCAAATGAGGCTACAAAGAGTATTTAAAGCAAAACCTAATTGAAACCCTAGCCCAAAATAAACCCCTTTCTTCCAAAAATAGCCCTGGATGAATAGTGCCGCGTGAACAGTATTTCGGCTACAGTAGACGCTATAGTACCTCTCTTCAAAACCCTAATTTCTAAAATTGTAACTTTCCAAATAAGCCCTTGGCCAAAATACAAGGCCTTCCCAAAAACCCTAATTCATATAAATAAGACATGTGGGCCAAACATCCTAAAACCCAATTATTGTAAACTAATAAAATAAATACTTAAACAAATTGAAAGCCTTCAATAACAATAGGCCCAAACAATACTTTAAGTCATGTATTCCATAGCTTGTATCAAGTGGATCAAATCGGGTTCTCCTTCTTTAAAGTCCATCTTGTCTGTTGGGCTCTTACTAGCTTCATCCCAAATGGATTGCACCAGTCCTTACATTGCTTCCTAGATCTTCTTAGCTCTTGATCATGTAATTGACCCATCTGAAACTTGTATATGATCTTTAAGACTAGGCCCATCTTGGTTCCCATCAAGGGGTCAGCTCTGGGACCACAGGAGGGGTGGCCTCCAGGACTGCTAGAAGGGTCAACACAATGAGCTCAGGAGGGGTCGGCTTTGGAACCTCGAAAAGGGTCTGCTCTGGAACCTCACGAGGGATCACCTCTAGAACCTCAGGAGGGGTCGACTCTAGAACCTCAGAAGAGATCTGGGGAACAAGACCTAGAGACATTGAGGGGGAAAGAGGGGACGTCGGCTCCTTGGCAAAAGACTCACAACGGGTAGTCTCCGCTTGGGCAAGCGTCTCTTCAAAGGAAGGGAGGGCTTCCTTCGTCAAGGCAGACCTGAGGGTGGCCAGATTGTTAAAGGTATTGAAGAAGTGGGAGGAGATGGCAATATCATCTTCCTCTTCTTCTTCCATAGAACTTGACAGAGAACAGCGTAGAGAGCATGGTGCAAAAAAGAAATATATATATACAACTGACCAAAATTCAGAGTGCTACCTACGGCAGGTCCCCTAGTGGAACTTGCAGAGGGGGGGAGGATTCACTGTGGGAGCAGCTCAGTGAGAAGAACTGCCCTCCTCCTTACGAGAAGCACTTGTAGGAAGCGGATGCAAGGAACTCCCGGGGCCTTCTGCGTTGGGACTTGTGGGGCTGAAAGATAGGCACCGCCGTATGCACTAAAAGGGGATCCTGCAGACGGATGGCGTGATGAACTAAATGGCTCATCACGGGTTCGGGTTGGTGGTGTAGTACGGGGAGGCTTGGAGGATCGGGAATGAGGATCCTCAGCTCCTAGAAGTGAAGTGGCCCCAATAGAGCTTTCGCCAGCTTGGGACCGTTTCTCCCGGCAGCCTTCTGGTGGGGAGGTGGCCTGGCGTTTCCTCCTGAGAGGAGAAGGAGGAACCATAAAAAACTCACGACCAAGCACATGTGAGTGGGTTGGGAAGTGTTAGGTAGCAACCAATGTTGCTATTCGTTAACAGCATCTCTGTCTCAAATAACGTAGGGTGAGCTGCTGCCCAAGACATCATGGTAGCGACCCTGAGTTCCTCCCTCTCTAACAGCTTGATGGAGAGGGACTTTGAAGTTAGAACGTTGGACCACATGGCATGGACAGGAAACTCCTAGTTAATTCCTTCCTCTTCAGGGAACTCCCAACCTGAATAGGAGACGAAGAAGAAGCGCCGCTGCCAGTCTTTGACCGAAGAGTAATGCTTCTCCAGAGAGACGAAGTGTTTTTTCGGAGATCGAGCCTGAAAGCTGCAAATACTCCCTTTGAGACGAAGGATGCGATACATGACCAAAACCTCTCTGGCCATTAGGTTTGGTAATACCTTTGAAGCTTCCTTGACAACGGTCCGGAAGGTGATGTAGCTAGCCATCATCAGACGCTAAGGGTTGGGACTGAGCTGTGCCGGGGCCAACCCCAATAAGTCCAGAATGTCCCTGACAGGGCGGCAGAATGGCAGCTGCAACCTGTTGGTAAACATCAGAGGGTAGAGGGTGACGCGTGTTGCCAGTCCATTGGCATCCACCGCTGGGACATTGGGACCAAGAATCTCCAAGACGGTCTCCGAAGAAATGTGGTATGACCTTCGATAAGCACGAGGATCATCACCAGTAACGGCAGACTCCCAATGCCTCCCAACGAAGCAGTTGAGGCGAGCCTCAATGTCACCACGGTCAATGATGGTAGAAGTAGGAAGAGAGATAGAGTTTCGGGGATGAGGGAGGAAGAAGACGGAGGAAAACCACGAAGGAGAGAGAGACAAATTTTGAAAAAGGTAAGGGAAGGGACAAGGAAATGGGGGCGCAAGCTTTGTGATGCCTGCAGCCCCTGCTTGGAATTTGACGGAGACTGAAGTGTTGGGACATGTAACACAAGACTACATACCTCTCATACATGACAGTTAAAATGCAATGCACCTAATGACAATTAGCAGTATGAAGTATATCGTAGAGAAAAGTCTACTTAGGTCAATAAATAAGACAGATATCATGTTACCGAAGCACATAAATCCCAAAATAGAAATTTCATAAATTTCTTCAAAAGACTTAATTGTTCCAAAAGAGACTCCCAAAATGTGAGACTAATACATCAAGTGTTTTCAAAATAAGTCATATGTCAAAAAGTCTTATGAATCAAAACCAAGGCTCCATCCTTGACTAAACTCAAGAAAACTCCCTTAGTCTTCCGGGGGTTCGAATCCAGCAATCACAACTCAGCAACGACTTACTTTACTTCTACAAAAGAGTTTCAGGCTTGTTCAAGATATCCCGACACAAAATTCATATCATTCTTAAATCTCAAAATCTTCTTAGGATCTAGGGATGAAATCCCAACACTTGACTCATTGAGATTTGCTAAAATTTTCTGGAGTCACTGAGACGTGACCTTAAACAAATCTAGAGTGGATTGATGACGAGCCTCCATTATAAACTCATCCTCCACTATTTCATAAATCCCATCTATACCTGTGGGTCTTGCGTACCCAGCACAGCTTCTACCATTTCGAGTAGGGGAATGTAGTGGAAATTACAACAGTGAGATTTCGAGAAATCTCAGTAAGTAAATAAATAATGTAGAACAAATATCGTAAGCATATGTAAGCAAACTTAAAAATGAATGCATGGACATGAGGCTTTACTTATGCATTTGACTTTTTCAAAACGAACCGTGTATATCATAACTTTCATAGCCCTTTTCTTTCATAAAACATCTTTTATCATTTTCATACTTGTTCATTAACATATTTGTGAGCTCGGTTTCTTGTTCATATATCATAGCATAACTTTGAGCTCAAGGCCTTTCTTTGGCTTTTAACTTATAAATGGATATCTCACGGCTCCCCTATACACCATGTGTTCCCCATTAGTTATCGCATCAACCATTGGCCACTTTGACTAAGGTGCTGCGTCTTACTTTTAATTATTCATATTACGGCAGTTCGCTTTTCGTCTTCACCGTAGGGCTCCCACTAGCTTTATGTGCAATCCCGCTCTAATATCCTGTTTTTTAGGAACCATTCGAGGTCTGTCGACTGTACTTCATCGATCCAGGAGTTAGCACTCCATTTTATACAATCCTGAATGGGCTAGGGAGTTCCATTAGGACATTTCCTCGTCTTAGCCTTTGGGATCGTGACAAAACTTTTTAAAAGACTCATTTTTCTTTGTGAAAGATTTTCACAATCCCAATACATGTGACATGAACTATGAAACTTAGAACTTTCATGGGACACATGCAATGCTGAAGCTTAGTCATAACCAGATATCATACAGACATGCATATCCATGTACATTTCACGTTATGGGTTGAAAATATTAGAACATGCGACCATGTTCTTTTTCTTAAATTTAGAGGCATTTAAATAATAAGCAAGAAAAAAACATTCAAAACTTTACATGTAGTGACCGAAACATATAAACCCTAGCATATCCAAGAATCAGTTTTAAATCATTAGAACTTCAATCACAAAATGTTAATACGAGACCTTTAAATTTTGAAATATACATTACATCAAATTTTTATGAACTTAGAATCTTCTAATGCGTTTAATAAATTTTTATCAATGAACATACATGTGTAGCCGAAACAAGCTAGTGATTATACTTATAAAAAGACAAGTATTTCATGGGCTTAATCCTATAAAAGATTCGGTCATATAACAAATATCCATGAACATGTTAAGCATTATACAATCCAAACACTAAAGGTGGCTTCTCATTCCATTTTCATGATATGAACTAAAACAATAAAACATTTCAACCATATATTGGATGATCATACAAGGAAACAATTATATCATATGTAAGTATCATTATTTCAAGTATCAACATGCAACCAAACAACAAACGAGTTCATATGACATATACATAAAATATCCAAGTACAAGTTAGAAATTTACTTACAAAAATCCACAATTGATAAACAAGCAAGCTGAAAATATATACACAAAAATCATTAGGTTTACTTCAAATATCCATCAACTTGTGTGTGTGTACGTGTAATCTCATGGCATATAGTTTAAGGAAAAAGCTTCCAATATTTTGGACCTCCACTTCCTCAAATCTGAAACTTGCATGAACTAAAATCCTAGTCTAAAACAAAACTCTAAAACCATGTGTATATATAGGTGTGGGTTCATGTTGAAAACTTCGCAAGACATGAGCTAACTTCTTCTGGCTCAAATGTGTGTGTATGTTTTGCGCATGAGTTCATAATGAACTTGTTAAGAACCGAAACTTCACCTCTCAAGGCTGTGTGTGCATGTGAAATGGAAATATGGTTTTGGCTTCATACCTTCTATGATTCTCTCCTTAAAAGTATCTTCTAACTTTGCTTGCCCTCAAAATGAGGTTTGGGTGAGAAAAGAGTAATGTGAAGGGTGTTTGGATGGTGAGAAAGTGATGAAAAGTTGGAGAGAAAGGTGGTGGCCGAATGCTTCTCAAAAGAAATCCTCCAAGTGACTAAAAGAATGGTGTTTTCGGCATCCTCCCCTTTGTATAGACACACAAAAGGCTTCTAGCACAAGCCAAGCTCATTTGCATGGATGACAAGTGGCATCTCGTCCTCAGGTCTCTTTCTCTTCCCCATCATTTGATTGTGTTGGGAGCACAATATAACTTTTGGACAAGTGGCGCCTTTTTCCTCAAAACTGAAACTCCATTCAACTTTTGCCATTCATTTCGTGTATTAGTTCAATAAACCTCATGGCTAAATGGTCTTTCATCAAGCTAAGATCTTCCTCAATCTCTTACACATGTGCATGTGTACCAAGTGGCATGTGAGGAGTGTCAGTGTTGGGGGGGTGTGTGCATGGTGGCCGAAATCTCCATCTCTTCCCAAGAGATTTTTTTTCTTCTACCATTGTCTTGGACATTGTGTGATCGATCATTGTGGGTGGCAATGCACAAGTCCCCTTGTCCTAGCCATCTACCTCAAGTATGCCCTTCAAAAAATTCTTCTAGAAGCTCCATAGGCACGTGGCTCTCCATTTTCCCATGTAGATTTCGCCCCTTCCCAAGACAAGACATCCTCTCCTTCCCTTTTGCAGGCATGACACATGCCAAAAAGCAAAACACTTTTTCTTTATGGTTGCCGTGCAAGGCCTTCCCTAGGCTCCACTTTTCATAACCTCATCATCTTTCTTCTAGAATCTCTCTCTAATGGTGACAAGTGTCACAATGCCTCTTCTTACAAGCAAGCCTTCTTACATGGCAAGAAGGTGGGTGATCCTCCATGGTAGGCATGCAAGGCCAAACCCTAGACTCTCTCACCTCTCTTCCCTCAATTCAGTCCAAATTCATCAAGTCCTAGCTATAAGCTCCATTAGATGAATGTAGCGTCCAAGAATTTTGGGTTGGGCGTGTGCCTTAGTTCCATTTGGCTTCGAAACCCTAATTTCTTATAGAGGCCGAAACACTCATGGACTTGGGCCTTTCTCAAGGCCTTTGATGCCTAGTACAAAACCAAATTTCTAATTGGGTTACTCTACCTTTCTTGACCCATATTAACAATATATAATAAAATGCATAAAAAGTCTAGCAAAAATCTTGTTCGTAACATGCTTAAATAAGGATGAGGTGACGGATGACCTTCTGTAGACAGCGAAGAAAGGGCAGCATGGGATCCGAAGCGATATGATAGTTATGGGAAAGTGAATTGGGCAGCACCAGAAGGGCGCATGGTTAGCACCGGTCAACCCCGAATGATGCGTATAAGCAGGAATCCTTCTGATGGGACAACCTCGATTAATGAGGGCGGGAACAACTTTTCACTTTCTGCATAGGGGAGTCAAAGTGTCGTGGAGTTGTTCTGAATCTCAACGTCCTTGGGAAGGTAAATAGGTGAAAAAGCACATGTGGAGATTGCAATCCCCTTTTCGCCTCGACACGTGGACAAAGGCAGCAGTAACGGCTCCTTGGTTTAAACACGGAGGAACATGAAGGGTCTTTTTTTTTTTTTAATTTTTAACCTACAAGTATGCTAGGAATTTGCCAGGTACTGTGGGGGTAATTATCCCCTGGGTTAGACCAGGAGAATGGCCCGGGCTCCCTAGGCCAGACTATGAGAAGGGCCTGAGTTCAAGACTAAGGATGAGGCCTGAGCTGGGCCGAGCCAGCCGAGGAGGCCAAAAGAGAAGGGATGATTAGGCAAGTTACACTGACAAAAGAATAACAGGAGGGACAGTCTGACATCCCCTGACCCTGAACATCGGTGCCTAAACGTGTCAGAAAGGTGGGGATTTATGGCTGAGGCCACGTCGCATTAATGAGACGGAGAAAGCCATGAAAGGAAGGCACACTGCATTTAATGCGTCCCAGGGCTCAGTACGCACAACGTGAAGCCTGATGTCAGGAACAGTCACCATCGGGCCGGAGTGATCTGCGGTGCAGCATGTGAATAGCAGGGACACCCGATCCCATATAGAGCGACACGCCCACTACCATGAAGGTCAGACAACCAGGTATAAATAAACTCCTCTCACAACCAGTGAAAGGGTTAACATTGATATACTCTTTTATGATCATTCTCCTTAAGATATTCTCTCTTGATTTCCCTCACTGAAACTAACTTGAGCGTCCAAAGTATCACGGACTCCAAGCTCCTCCCCATACCTCATCTTAGCAAGATCCAGTCACCGAGTCCCAACTGCGTGGAGTTGGCCAGGCTTCAAAACTCGACGTCAACCCTATATAGTGAACTTTTGAGCATCAAAGGCGGACCCAGAAGCATAAATTCATTGAAAATATAACATTTCATCCATTCGTGAAAGCAAAGTAAAGACTGAGGGCTTTTTCGATAATTGGTTGATCTTATCTCATCTCAAAACTTTCATAATTTTCTTTTCAAAACATCACTTAAACACAAATATTTTTTAATTTTTAAATTTTCAACCTTTTTATATAATTATTATCTAATAATTATTACAACTTTTTCAAAGTTTTTAAAAAAACACAAAAAATACTAATTTTTCAAGTTTCAAAACAAAAATAATATTAAGAACTTATATTCTAACAATATTTTAATTTTATAATATGTTTATTTAACTTTTTCTCTGATCTTTTTCCAAACCCAATAAAATATATTAACTCAAATCATTTTATTACTATTCACAATATGAAGATGTATTTGAATGGTATTTAAATATTGAGATGAGATAAGATGAGATGAGATTAGATGAGATAAGTTGAGACCATATGTCAAACTACTAAACCGGGCCTTACTCTTCAATCATATTTAAAAATAGTTATAATTCCTTAGTTGTTTATTTCTGGACAAATAAAGTGTAAGTTAATAAATTTACTATGTTTGAGACCTATGTACCTGAATTTATTTTTGTTAATGTTTTTACAGTCTTCTTAGCGCTCACACACGACGCACACATATTAGGTAAGAGTTTACGTGCAAGACACGTATTCCCTGTTAAAAGTGTTACTGTATTTTTGATACGGTAAATATGAATTTTATGATGCATATCAATTAGAATAATAAGTATGATAAATATAAAAATAATCATAAATATATTTAATAAAATTTTAAAATTATTATAATTATACTTAAAAAAAATAAAGTAAACAGAAGATGTTAAATTATTGAACACATAACAAATAAAATATTTATAAATCATTATATTAAAATCATAATAGGACATGCATTGCTTCCTTCGTTATAAGATCAATTATACATTTATATAATAATAATAATAATAATAATAATAATTTTCTTTTAAATGAAAAAAATAAAAAAATATTATTTTTAATTGTTTCAAAAAAATACTGGATATAATTATTATTGGAATAATAAAATGTAAAAATAGACTATTCATTTGAAATTTAAAAAAGTATA
>QEOT01000842.1:104740-119841 GCA_003123785.1 Pterocarya stenoptera | reverse complement strand
CCATCAAGCTCACCACACTGCTAATGGGCCTGAAACACATTCACCTTATCAGAGACCCATTTGCGATAGCAACAGCATTTCGAAACCGTCGCAGCGTGTGGTGTCGATTGGCATTCAAAGTTCAAAGTTAAGAGTAAACTACTTATTATCTCAATTTCTATCATTTTCTTATTATTATATGAGATTATATTAGATGATTAGAGACTATTTATTATATTTCATTTATAAACCTATTATTTAATACCAATCATGGGATGATAAGAAGATGATAAGAAAATAGATAATGAATATATTTTTTCTTTGAAAAATAAACATGCTAGCAAGGGCATCTTGACAACTCTAACTAATAATTGACATTTATTACAATTTGGAGATTAGAGAAAATGACTGAGCGGGTGGACTCCAACTTATTTAAACCATAAATAATATTTATGGTATACAAGTTTCACGTATTCCTTTTGAAAAAAATAGATCAATTTAAAACTCACGTGAAAAAGTTATTTTGATAATAGTTCCNTATTTATTATATTTCATTTATAAACCTATTATTTAATATCAATCATGGGATGATAAGAAGATGATAAGAAAATAGATAATGAATATATTTTTTCTTTGAAAAATAAACATGCTAGCAAGGGCATCTTGACAACTCTAACTAATAATTGACATTTATTACAATTTGGAGATTAGAGAAAATGACTGAGCGGGTGGACTCCAACTTATTTAAACCATAAATAATATTTATGGTATACAAGTTTCACGTATTCCTTTTGAAAAAAATAGATCAATTTAAAACTCACGTGAAAAAGTTATTTTGATAATAGTTCCTCTTTTTTTTTTTCAAAAATAATATGCAAAAATTGCACATTCTATAATTATATTAAGTATCTAACATTACTCTATTTAATTAATGTTACTCGTGTACAACATTTAATACAATATTTGATAGTGTGATCTATCTATTTTTGAATGGTAAAAGGTATTTAGATAAAATATATAGTCAAAAAAACTGGTCCAATTGTAACACTTTTATGGTACGAAAATAGTCCTATAACCATTCTGGCAAAGATGATGATTCAACATCTGTACTATGGATTGGGAAAATTCAGTTAGTCGTGATCCGATATGATGCATTGCCGGTTGATATTCATCACATGTTTCTTTTCATTTTTTCCCCTAATTTTCACGGAGTATCCATGAGATTCTTTAACGAATAAAATAAAGCACGGTTGTTGGGGAAATATTCAAGGTGCATAGGTGTCGTTGGGATAACGAGGTATTTCAGATATTTTGTAAGAGCAATGTTACGTACAGTCTTTATTTAGAAATTACAATACAAGTTTAGATAATTTTATCTTTAAATTTTTTTAAAATTATAAAAATATTCCTCTTAAAATAATATTTTTTTTCATTTAATAAAAAACCTGCACATATCATTTCTACTTAGAGATTGCAAATAAAATTTCTCATTATGTAAAGAGGCGTGGTAGGTACAGTCCCCGTTGGGGGGGTTTGTGTGCGCACGATATGGATATTTATGTCATTTTCTCTATAATTTTGGTCAAATGTCAAAAGTAACCTTCACTTTATCTTCCTTCCTCAAGCGATTTGAAATAACTCTGCAATTTCGTTCTTATCTCTTCTTAAACACGGGCCCAGACACCTCAACCCAAAGCAAAGTGGTCTTGTGTTTGAGTGTTTGAAAATAGATCTCTACCGTTTGAGTTCCCTCTGCATCTCCTCCACCACTGTCGACATGTATAGTCTCATTTGAAGCATTTGAGTGCTCTAAAAATAGATCTCTTCCTCCAAGAACAGATACTTAAAAACGGACCACTCCAAAGATGGATCCAGTTGAATTTCTTTCCGAAATTTTAGTCTCAAACAATAAAAACTTTGATTGCTCATCTGTAAAAGTCCTCTGAAAATAGATCTCGTCCTCCAAAAACTGATGCTTAAAAACAGACCACTTCAAAGATGGATCTAGTTGAATTTCTTTCTGAAATTTTAGTCTCCAACGAGAAAAACTTTGATTGATGGATCCAGTTGAATTTCATGCGATTCTTCCTTTGAGACATCAGGATGAAGAGGAGTGGAATTTGAATCTGGACATTTCTTAATGTGATGATTTCTTTGCATGCAACATGAATACGATCGTCCAGCAGTTTCAGTGCAAGGCAAACAAAGATGTTTCAGTGCGATTTGACTTAGTTGCGTTTGAATGCTGAACTGAGTTGAGGTGAGTTGAGTTTTTTATGAATAGTAATGAGTTAAGATTGTAGAGTGAGNTGTTGTATAATATATTGTACAAAATATTATGAGTGTATCATTATTCTAAATCAAACAGCCATTTTTAGAATCAAGATACAAAGAAGATTGGAAAAATTAGCATAGCATAGCAAAGCAAATCCACTTCCCAACTTTCCCCAATTCAATAGTCAACACTACTCCGCTCTTGAAGTAAAATACAAACTCCTCCCCACATGCAATATATTTATATTATTTTTATAAGGAAAACTCTATGTGTAATTATTCTTTTACGTATTCTTTACGCTGTGATTGAAGAATACTCCACTAATATATGATTCGTTCTATCATTACGTATTATCAAAAGTCACTGGCATAACTATGTTTTTTAATAAATGCGGCCAGACCCAAACTTTTCCTACTAAAACCAGTACTCCCCACATCCACGTTCATAATAAATGCGGCCAGACCCACACCCTTCCTACTAAAACCAGTACTCCCCGCATCCACGTTCACTTCACCCTCATCCTCCCTTCCTCTTTGTTCTGTAGTATTCAATGGACACACTGGATGTACAAACGCCCTCCAAATCCACGGACTCAGAAAAGCACATCCCCTCAGATGGTGAACATGCGGACGAGGAGGAGCTCTCTCCCATCGAAGAAGTCCGGCTAACCGTGGCCAACACCGACGACCCTACCCTCCCCATATGGACCTTCCGGATGTGGTTCCTGGGCTTACTCTCCTGTGCCCTCCTTTCCTTCCTCAACCAATTCTTCGCTTACCGGACCCAGCCCCTCGTCATAACCCAGATCACCGTCCAAGTGGCCACTCTCCCCATCGGTCGTTTCATGGCTTCCGTCCTCCCGAAGACCAAGTTCCGGATACCCGGTTTCGGATCCCGGACGTTCTCGGTCAACCCGGGTCCGTTCAACATGAAGGAGCACGTCCTCATTTCAATCTTTGCTAATGCTGGGAGTGCATTTGGATCTGGGTCTGCATATGCTGTTGCTATTGTTACCATAATCAAAGCCTTCTACCACCACAACATCTCGTTTGTTGCTGGCTGGCTTCTTATTACCACTACACAGGTGAGATTCAGATGACGGAACTTTCAATATTTTTGTTTGTATTATTGCTGCGAATACACAGTCCGAGGGTCTGAAATTATTAGAAAGTAGAAACAAACAATTCCGTTACTTTTTAGAAGCAAAAGTTGTTTGTTCTTTGTACCATCTCTCTGTCTCTCTAGATAAGAATCATGTCATATTGCTCAGCAGCAACTGAACTTCTGATAATGCGACTTGTTAACAAATTCATCATAATTATTATTTTCAAGAGATTTTTTTAACAAATAAATCAAATCTTTTTTATCAAATCCTTTAAGAGCGTTCTTCTTTTTAGAGATTTATTAGTTGCAGAAGAGGAAGCAGTTGCTTTTTCACTCTGTGTAGTAGGAGCAGCGGCGGCGGCTTGGATTAGTGGATATCTAGACGGATTGATGAACAATAACAAAAAATTCTTCAGTATTTTTTAGAACTGGAACAGTTTGGAGAAAATTTTCGATAATATTATTAATAGCATCTTGAGTATGGATATCTATTCCACCACTTTGACAAAGTTTTATATATATATATATTAATATATATAAAAGAAGTAAGAAACGACAGTGTGAAAAAGGCTTGGTAATGAATATCTTTGATTGCTCGCAGCTCCCAGCCCTTTTCTTAACTTGTACGTCTGGAAGCCATTGAATCGGACCGATTCACACTATATTGATTACATGCATGGGTGATTACATGCATGGTTGATTTTAATACAATCTTAAACCGTCTTTTCTTTTCTCTTCTTTTTTTGGGGGAAGATTCCCATCAAATTTTCAGTTGAAAGTCGGTATGGGTGTGAAAGGAGTTATTGTAGATTTATGTGAAGAAAGATGGATAGTAACTTGGAGGATGGTTGCCTGCAGGTGTTGGGATACGGCTGGGCAGGGCTATTGAGGAAGTATGTGGTGGAGCCGGCACATATGTGGTGGCCCGGCACCCTCGTTCAGGTTTCACTTTTCCGGTACGTAAAATTTTAAAAAATAAATAAAAGGATTTCAGATTCATATACTCTTATTGCAATTATTTATCACGTCGCCATTCAATATTTTTCTTTCTTTTTTGTTTTTTTTCAATTGTTTTTTGGGTCTTTATTCTCAAGATTCTTTTCTATGTTTTTGGTCCCCGCTGCCCAAAAGATGACGAGACTGCCTAGTTTGGATACCAAGAGTATCTTAGTTACTCTCAAATATTTTTATTACTATTTTTTACTTTATTATTATTTTTCACTTATTTTTTCTATTATTCATTATTTTTTACCTACTTTTTATTACCATTTAATATTCTATTATTATTTTTTTACTATTATTTTTGGCTGGGTTTCAAAACTATTCATTTTGACTGGGTTTCAAAACTATTCATTTTGACTTTTAAAACCAAATCTTATCATAAGTGTATGCGTTCATACCTTTTATAAAATATAATTATTATACGCATTTATGTAACTTCACGGATCCTGATTTCATAGGATGGGAACCAAAATTGATAAGATTGATAACATTTAATAGAGTGAGTTATCAATAATAATAATAATAATAATAAAATAGTTTAAGTTAAAATGTTTTATAAATTTTAGAAAATGAGAGAAAAAAATTATAAATTAATATATTATTAGAATATAAATTTTTAATAAAATTTGAAAAATTTGTATTTTTTTTTTTTTTTTTGTATTTTGTTTGAAAAAATTGTAATGATTAGATAAAAAAAATTAAAAAATATTTTTATTTGAGTGATATTTAAATATTGAGATGAAATAAGACAGACAATCTCAACATCCAAACAAGATCTTAATTTCCCATATATATATATATATATATATATATCTCCCTTCAAAAAAGTTAAGACTTGAGGGGAAGTGATCAATTTAGCAGTTGTAAATTAGGTGCACCCAATTGTGGATATGATTGTGGTTGTGAATTGTGATCATCCCACACCTCACTGTCCCGGGCCACTCATAATTTCTAAGCAATTATATTTATTGAATTTATTTGTAAGAGGAGATAAGATTCTTATTGATTCATCGATGGCAGAAAGTAATATCTTAATTTTTGGCTATAAACCAATACATTTATTGCTCTCTTCCCTTCAAATTGAAGGGAGAACTAATTACTGTTCTCTAGCAATTCCAATTGACTTGGAAACTATATATTTATACTATTTATAAATTTATCTGAATGGTTTTGGCCTACATCTCTTTATGGTTAATTGTATTTTCCAACTAAAAAGATGTTGCACCCATCTCGTGTACTGGGACCCAACACAATAATTATGGGGTGCTATTTCAACAGGATAGTGATAGGGTTACTATTCATCTACTACTCATCTACTACCTAAGTGCATTTCAAGTTTTTTTTTATTTTTTTTATCATTTTCTTTTAAGTAATTTTTTAACATTCTTAATTATTAAGAAAAAATTAAAAAAATATATAACTTTACTAATACTCACTTTCTTAATCATTAAGTAAAATTAAAAATTAAAAATTAAAAAAAAATCAAATACAAAAAGAGTGGTAGATTGGTAGCAGTAGGTAGTAACTCTATCATTATTCATTTCAACAACCACACGGTAAAGTCTTCTTTCGTACAATCATCCTACGTAATCACTGCACAATTACTACAAAGATCATTCTCCATTTAACAAGTCCAAGGAACCATTCACCCGTTGGAAGGAAATAAATTCCAAAACCGTGTTTATTTTTTGCGAAGATTCTCGACAGCTACGGTGGTAGGTTGGTGACCACAGAACTCCGGTTAGTATCTCTCAGCCTCGCTGATAACATGAAAACGAAAGTGAAAGAGACCCTAATACCTTATTGTCAAGGCAACTCAAAAGACTTCCTAAACAAGGCGACTTCTCTGATGTGGGCCATGTGCTGTGTTTGGAATCTAAAAGCTTGATGATGATGATGCTGCTGCTGAAAGGAATGGGAAATGTCAAAGTTCAAGTTACAAAGTGCATAACGTCAAGTAGATGCCAATCTGTGCATGTGATATTAAGTGCAACTTGTCTGCTGTAGAAGGCTAGAGGTCAACAAGATTGTCCATTGCCCCGGGGGATGACTTGTCCAAGCAGTACTCTAGTAAAACCGTCAAATTGCAGCAGATAACTAAGAAAAAAAAATTATGTTAGGACTTGCTGATAATGATGCTAAAGTAGCAGCAGCAAAACAAGGATGATCAGTAACAATGTCAACTGTCAGCTGTAGACTTGCATGTTGTATCCATTTCAAAGGTTAATTCTCGCGTAGAGTAGCATGCCAAAAAGTGTGAGACTCTAGAGCAGCAGTGTCATTAAAACCTAAAGATGCACATATGGGAAAAGGCCTCTCTAGGCACGCATAAAAAACTTTTTTAATCCTTGATATAAACTTCATCTGCATAAAATTCTGACCTATACATTTGCAGGGCTTTGCATGAACATGAGAATGAGCGCATGTCACGGGCAAAGTTCTTCCTGATTGCATTAATCTGCAGTTTCTCATGGTACCTGGTCCCAGGGTACCTCTTCTCAACACTCACAAGCATATCATGGGTCTGCTGGGTATTCTCCAAGTCAGTTACAGCCCAGCAGCTCGGTTCTGGCATGAGAGGCCTTGGACTTGGAGCTCTGACACTTGACTGGTCTACTGTGGCATCTTTCACGTTCAGCCCCCTCATCAGCCCTTTCTTCTCCATCGTCAACATTCTTGCAGGCTACATATTGATAGTTCACGTATTGATACTTTACGTTGCAATCCCAACAGCATACTGGGCATTTGACATGTACAATGCAAGTAGATTTCCTATTTTCTCGCCACACTTGTTTACAGCCCAAGGTCAAATATACGACATATCAGCTATTGTAAATGACAAGCTTGAGCTAGATCTAGCAAAGTATCGGGAGCAAGGACGGATTCACTTAAGCATGTTTTTTGCTCTCACCTATGGCTTTGGATTTGCCACAATCGCATCCACCCTCACACATGTGGCATTTTTCTATGGCAGGTATATTCCCAATCAATTCTCAGGTGGTTAGATGTGAGATCTTTTCATTGTTTCAAGAAACAGTAAGAATTGTACTTGTTAAGTTGAAGAAATAATTCTGTGGCCTGTCTGTATCATTAATTTACCAAGATGCCACAAAACAGAATACCTACAAGATTTGAAAGTATTTTGCCTTCAATGTGCCAGATTTATTCCTCATCACAACAAGGTTTATTGACTTCATTCTTTCTCAATGTGGCTTTAAAATTTGAACACTATACGTTCTTTGAAAAATGAGCCAAGATGTTAAACAATACTCACAATTTCTAAAAAATTCCTGTTTATCCTATTCTCGGGAGTGCCCTTTCTGTATGCATGTGTAAAAATGTCTGTATGTATGCATAGATACACATAAAGATTCACATAATCCAGATAGATAAGACCCTTTTCAAAGGAATCAAGAACACAAACACCCTTCTCTCCCAAAAAGCTTGTAAGGTTCTGAAATTTTTCTAATTATATTTGTGAAGTCTCATGTTGTATAAAAAAGAAAAAATATGTACAGGGAAATTTATGAGCGGTATCATGCTTCTTACAAGGGCAAGGAGGACATCCATACCAGATTGATGAGGAGATACAAGGACATACCTACCTGGTGGTTCTACATTCTGCTTGGTGTGACACTTACAGTTTCCTTGGTACTCTGCATATTTTTAAACAATCAGGTTCAGATGCCATGGTGGGGACTCCTCTTTGCTGCAGCCATGGCCTTTGTTTTCACTCTTCCAATCAGCATCATAACTGCCACAACAAACCAGGTTATTGGGAGAATACATTTTTCTACTTCTTTTGCTCATCTTGCAGCAAGAGATCTATATATCTTGAGTAATCGAAATTACCATTAATGGGTTATCTCAACTGTGTCATGCAAGCCGTGTCAAGCCAAACTTACTTGTTCATACATCACATAAGACTCATGAACCTCTAGTAGGTTTAATAATATAAGGATACAATTTAACATAGCTTCAAAGAAACTAGCTATTCTATTAAATCAACTCCACTCAGATAGAACTACCAGATCACATCACTATAATTAATGATTTTAGCTTGTTTCATCATAATTATTTTCTCTAAGCACAGTTTTCATTTCCATATCTGCACTAAAGTTGCTATTTTNTCTAATTATATTTGTGAAGTCTCATGTTGTATAAAAAAGAAAAAATATGTACAGGGAAATTTATGAGCGGTATCATGCTTCTTACAAGGGCAAGGAGGACATCCATACCAGATTGATGAGGAGATACAAGGACATACCTACCTGGTGGTTCTACATTCTGCTTGGTGTGACACTTACAGTTTCCTTGGTACTCTGCATATTTTTAAACAATCAGGTTCAGATGCCATGGTGGGGACTCCTCTTTGCTGCAGCCATGGCCTTTGTTTTCACTCTTCCAATCAGCATCATAACTGCCACAACAAACCAGGTTATTGGGAGAATACATTTTTCTACTTCTTTTGCTCATCTTGCAGCAAGAGATCTATATATCTTGAGTAATCGAAATTACCATTAATGGGTTATCTCAACTGTGTCATGCAAGCCGTGTCAAGCCAAACTTACTTGTTCATACATCACATAAGACTCATGAACCTCTAGTAGGTTTAATAATATAAGGATACAATTTAACATAGCTTCAAAGAAACTAGCTATTCTATTAAATCAACTCCACTCAGATAGAACTACCAGATCACATCACTATAATTAATGATTTTAGCTTGTTTCATCATAATTATTTTCTCTAAGCACAGTTTTCATTTCCATATCTGCACTAAAGTTGCTATTTTTCAATTAACAATCTAATGTTCTATATACAGACACCAGGGCTAAACATCATCACGGAGTATGCAATGGGTCTAATATACCCCGGAAGACCAATAGCCAATGTTTGCTTCAAAACCTATGGATACGTGAGCATTGCTCAGGCTGTCTCTTTCCTCAGTGATTTTAAGCTGGGACACTATATGAAGATTCCTCCAAGATCAATGTTCTTAGTTCAGGTGCAATTTTCTTTCCTACAATCAACAAATCAAAACAAACGAACATAAGTTATGTCATTGATCTACCATTGTTCAGACAGTAGATCTTCTTAACACTTGAGGAAGGTACAAATTGCTTGATAATTCGCATGGAGAAGCAAAGCATATTAGATTTGTATGGGACAGTTTTTCACCTAATTTCATGCCCTTAGAAAGACAATTTCAATTATCCTTAAACTCCCCAATTTCTTTAAGCTTTTTTTTTTTTTCTCATTTTTTCTACAAAATTATTGATAAGTTTTTCCACTGCTGCATGGTGCATGTCTATTCCTAGTTCATAGGAACAATTCTGGCTGGAACCATCAACCTTGCGGTGGCAATGTGGTTGCTGGACTCCATAAAGAACATATGCCAGGATGATCTTCTTCCTGCTGACAGTCCCTGGACATGCCCTGCTGACCGAGTCTTCTTTGATGCATCTGTTATATGGGCTCTGGTAGGACCAAAACGGATCTTTGGGACACTTGGAAACTATGGGATGATGAATTGGTTCTTCCTTGGAGGTGCAATAGGGCCATTTATTGTTTGGCTGTTGCACAAGGCATTTCCCAAGCAAAATTGGATTCCTCTCATAAACCTTCCAGTTCTTCTTGATGCAACTGGAATGATGCCACCAATAACACCTTTGAACTACAATGCATGGATTCTTGTCGGAACAATTTTCAACTTTTTCATCTTCCGTTACAGAAAGCAGTGGTGGCAGAGGTACAATTACATTCTTTCAGCAGCATTGGATGCTGGCGTGGCTTTCATGGCAGTGCTATTGTACTTTTCAGTGGGCATGGAAGATAAAGGTTTGACCTGGTGGGGTACCGATGGTGAACATTGTCCATTAGCAACATGTCCAACAGCCAAGGGCATAGCTGTTGATGGTTGTCCAGTGAACTAACTTGAATGCTTCTGTCATAAAGATTTTCGCTTCTAATGTTGTGCAACATATACAAGTAGGAATTACTATGATGGTGGGATTTTAAATTTGGACTAGATAAATGGTGGGGATGTTGTGCATTATAGAAGTCATAATATTTTGTGCAAATTAACCTTTTGAGTTTTAGTCCGTATTGTTGTGTATATCTTTTGATTTAGCCCTTAGCAGCAATAAACCTGACTCAACTGAAACTGCATCCAAGCAACATAGTCATGATTCAAAATCTCTATATAGGAATTCCCATCATTAACATTGCATTAGATATTTTTTCTGATGATGTGGAAGCTCATCAAGGCAAGGTTCTTCGGACCCACCCCATGAGTAAAATCCCAAATAGATGACCCCAACCATCATCATGAGGATGGTTGCAATGACTATAAATGAGATTTTGCAAAAGTTTGTGGAGTATCTCTAAAAACAAGTGCAAGTATGGCTAGATTAACATCATATATACAATGAAAATATTGGAAAAATAAAGCATCCTTGCTATGAAGAACTTTTCTTATACAATGGGAGATATGTTATATACATTTTTTTATAAGAAGAATTTATTAATCCACATAATTAGGCATAGCCCAAGTACACAGGAAGTATACAAGAAAATAACTCCTAATTACAAGCTAAGTGCTGGGGAGATACAGTATAAAATAAGGCACAGGTCAGGATAGCAATTTCCTTTCTTTTCTTTTGTTTGCGAATATGCATGTCATATTAGAGGTGCAAGTAATCACATATAAAGAGCTACAAATTCAAACCATTCCCTGTTAAAAAATTTTCCACAGACCCGTAATCATGATGTACATTGACGAAATGAAGAGCCAAGACACCAGTGCATTCCTTGACATCAAAAACTGCTTTCTAAGCATGCTTTTCCGTGTGAAGATGAACAGATATTCTCTATATTAGAACTTTTTATTGGACTATCATTGAATTCTTACAGTGTAGAGGTGTTTCATATATCATAGAACTGGGTCAACTGTGACCGGTGTAATCTGTTTTAATTGTTCTCGATCGCATTCACACACCAAAAAAAAAAAATGTTCGTGATCTGATAATTTTTTTGGTTCAGAATACTGGTCCTAAATTCGATACTTTTAAATTGAAAATTGGAGTACAGATTAGAAGGATAGTTTTTCACACCTTGATATGCTCATGACGAGTTCACGAAAGCCACTGGTTATACTCATCCATCCGAATAATGAAGGAGCTAGAACTTGGGGAACCTCCTCCACCATATGCCTTCATGTCCCAAGATGTGGACTCAATAATTTAGCCCAAAAAATTCCTACTTAAGAAAGTAATACAAATATTAAAAATATGGTTTAGTTAATAATGATGCAAACCTTTGCAACTTCAGAGGTATCAATGGCATCCTCAGTACTCCTCAAGCACATCTTAAGATTCTTTCTTTGCATGTAAAACAACAACTCCTATAGGCCTGACACCATCAACAGTGGACGACCAAGACAAATTACAATCAACTGTCAATGGCTTCATGATTCTAATATCACAATGGAAAAATAGTAGTTTTGAAATGAGATAAAATTTAATATATATAATAATTTTTTTATATTAAACTAAAACTATTTAGAATTGACTAAACTAAAACTGTTAGTTTAGAAATGACTAAACTAAAATTATTTCATTGAAAATTAGACTTTTTTACTATTTCCTGACCAGCATATAATTCATAGGAAAATATTATCTTCACCCCAACCCCCCTAGCTATGTAATTGATGGCATGAACAAGGACTTTTCAGTGATACAAATCTACAAGAATACGGAAATTGAGTTCCACCTTTTCTTAGACAAATTACCTTAGACCAGCTGCAGCACTTTTTACGCTAAGTTGCTTGCCAATTTCATCAATTAAGTTGGAATTCTGATCCACTTTAACTCCCTAAAAGTACAATGAGGAAATAAAAACTCACTTAAGATGGTATGGACAAAAGTACCACATCTAAAGCGTTTCATATGAAATTAAAATAATTCGAAAAATTGTTCCATAACAATATGGTTGAGAAAATGGCCTTGAAACTCCCATATTAGAAATAAAGCCAACCATATTGGAGTAGGAGCAGACCAAATAAACGTAGGACATATATTACAGAATGAGAATCTGTTGTGAGTTATCATTACCAGAGACACTCCGTATAATCCCCTGCCCAATCGAACTTTGAAAATATTACCCAGTGATTTATGTGCAGCAGTGTGGAGAGAGGAAATATAGGAATTTCCCTTGGTAATTAGATCATTGGAACTTAACTCCAGTAACTGCCACAGAAATGATCCAAACCAGGTTAAAGAGGCTTAAACTATGAAACCAAAATGAGATGTTAAAAATAGAAATGAAGGGGCAAGCCAAGAACAGGTTCCAATTTCAAAACACACTAAACCCAGTAGTAATAGAATAGGCCAAACTAATAGCTGTTCGAGGTCAAAATTTGGAAAACATCACTTTGAGCAATTTGAATCTAGAGATGATGCATCAATACTAATTTGAATAGATGTCCATCTGACTATTTATCAGGTAAACAATCACTTTTAAACCATTGCTATGTGCCTACAAACGCATTTCGATTTAGGTGAACTTAAATGTACTTTTACTTAAATAAAATGCTTACACGTACATTTTTGTTTTGGCACTGAATGTCTGGAAATAGCATCCAGACTAATCTCGGGGGTGCACAGGCCCTTAGCGAGGAGTTTCCCGCAAGTGCATATCGGTAATTCAAGGGAAAAATACCCCAGTCTGATGGTCCCTAGAGATTGTTTGCATCCAATGGGATTGAAACCTTAGACTTGGAGGGGAGCATACCTCCAAGACCAAGGCCTTTGCCACTTAAGAGGGGTTTACACAGACATAAAAACATGCATGAGTACATGCGTACGTATATTTAGGATTCAAATATATATATTTTTTCTATTAGACATTTACTCTGGATTCCAGAAGAAGCTGAAGTCAGCATACAAGAAACAGCAAACACTAACAGAAAGTACCAAATAAAAAAAATTAACTTGAACTAGGGAGTGTGAAAAATAATATAGAAATAGAATTTCAGAAATAAAAGAAAAGCATCAAACTTTGAAATTCCAAACCTGTTCATACACGTATGGATTAGTGATGCAGTTCAACCTTGAGCGCCATTCCCTAAGTCCAATATTAAATGCCCCAATATCTGCTAAGCTCCATCAGCGAAGATCTCCATCCTCAATAAACTTGAGAATTATTTCCACGCGATCTTGGTCTTTTGGGTCTAACAAACTTGCAACCAACCCCTTATTTCAAAAAGGAATGAAAAAAGAATAAAAGAAAAAAGAAGAATACCTTCATGTTTCAGTTATCCTGAACGTAAGCTGCTAGGAACTAAAGAACAGGGGATAATAATCTCATTTCTAATTACATTAGGAAATCTCATATCGGTAAGTTTATCAGAAAAGTAATCATACACAGCACGAGAGCTACTCTTCTCAAAATCTATATGAAATGTGAGGTTATCAGGATGATCTTCAGCAGGGGGAATCTGCGCGAGTACTGATTTTCGGTGATCAAAACCTATGATCCTAATTGGATCAACAACAAAAATAAGTTACACCTTGCATAGTCGACCCAGTTGAAAAAGAAAATAAAACAAAACCATTGGCCAGTTAAGATGAATACTTGAAGATAATTTTTTAAATAAACAGATACTTGAAAATAAACTGATGACCGGACATATCAACTTAGCTTACTCGCATGATGACCGCTGTGCAAGTTTCATAGCAAATCCTTTTGGACCAAGAAAGTCAAGCAGATAGCATCTCTTAAGCCCTTCTATGTATAAATCTTCAACCCTAAAATAGAAAAAAAAATAGTATTAAATCACTAATTTAAAGATCTGTTTGGTAAGAACCTGAAAAACCAAAGGACTACAAAAAATTAATATTGTAATCTTCTTTTTATCCCAACCAAGTTAAAGGTTGATCTCAGCCGAGCCCAGTGCAAGAAATGAGTCTTAGCTGAGCAATCAATCTCTCACAAACTTAACTATAGAATCCAAAACTACATACAAAGCTTCAGTGTGAGGTATAGAGTGTTTGAATATGAACAGGGGCAAGCAAATGCAAGCTAGAAAAGCATAGGGTCTGTTAGATGAATAAAATTTCCTTTTACTTTCATTTATTTTCTTTCCATTTCGTTTCTCGGACATTCTTGACATCCAAAGCAAGCCCCCAATAAGCACAAAACGTAAGCCAAGAATTTCAAAAAGCAAGGAGTGTACTCAAAGCCTTTTCTTTCTACACGTCCAAATATCCGTGCGGGTAGAGAGAGAGAGAGAGAGAGAGTGCACCAGAGAGGCTCAACGGAAGAGAAGGGCAAAATGAGGCAAGGGAGATTGAGGCGAGAGTGGAAGAGGTGGGCGAAGAGAGCCGAGAAAGCTCCAGAGAAAGAGGGGTAGTTGTAGAGCACTAAGTTGGGGACT
This sequence comes from Pterocarya stenoptera, assembly GCA_003123785.1. Lineage (NCBI taxonomy): Eukaryota > Viridiplantae > Streptophyta > Magnoliopsida > Fagales > Juglandaceae > Pterocarya > Pterocarya stenoptera. The sequence goes on along the minus strand of QEOT01000842.1, from coordinate 105,043 downwards.
TTGTCTTCCGAAGCTTTGGATAGGACCTCCAGTGCAGCGTCTGACCGGAAGCTCCGAGCTCCAGCTCTCAACGCAGAGAGAGGCCTCTATCTTCGGAGAAGGGCGTGAGTCATGGATATTCCGAAATTCCTTCCACAGGTCCGACGGAAAAGAAGAGAAATTGCCCAGTGCCAGCTATTCGGCCAACCCCTTAATTATAAGGGCTTTATTCTCCAACGCAGTCCAGTCCAGCCCAAACTTGCTCAGGGTTTTGGAGTCATCCTTTGGGCTTTCCCAGTACGAGTGAATACGTAGAATTGTAAG
>QEOT01000842.1:62317-104701 GCA_003123785.1 Pterocarya stenoptera | reverse complement strand
AAAAAAAAAAAAAAAGATTACTGTTAATATCTTTAAAAAAGAAATAGAATATCTTAATTGATCACTTCACGTGAAGTACAGATGGAACAGTACTACGGATGTTCCTAACTAGTAAGCGTGTGCCAAGCCACGTAGGTCGATGATTCCCTGTTCCATGAAAGCCAAAATTAAGTGCATGAATTGATTGAACATGCATGTGCATATATCTTGTATAATATTTTAGCTGTATATATATTTTGGGTGTGAAATCACAGTTTATCTCAAAAGTTTGCATTGATGAAGTGAAATATTAATTAATTAAATGAGATATAATGTAGAATTAGGGTTCAAACTCAGAATCTCTACTCTGACACCATGTAAAATCACCATTTATTCTAAAAGTTTAAACTGATGAGAAGATGTAGATTTAGTATTTATTTGTATTATATTCTTAACATGATGGTCCATATAAATTATGCGTGAGTAGTACTTAACTAATTATCAGCATTATGGGCCCTTGTATATAGATATGATAATTTGTAGGTTACTCTGGTTATAAGAAAAGATATTTACAATAATGAATTGTGCAACTGTCGTATAATCGTTTTGAAAAAAATGAATAAAATATAAGACCCATATGAAAAAAATTAATTTTTTAATAGTGGACCCCATTCTTTTTCAAAGCGATTAAGCGACGTTTACGTACTTCATGGTTGTATGTAAAATTACTCATTTGATTATAGTAATCGCTGTCTATGTGGCTGGATTTGCTTATTAATTTGCAGGTTACTCTGGTTATATATATTAACTCCATGGATTTGCTTAATTTGAAGTACGTACTACGTATGTGATCATGTTCTTCCAGCCTTCCTAGTTGTTAGTTTTGGATTCACCTTGATCATGTTCTTTGATCTTCATAGATAGATTGATCGTTATTCTCAAGGTAAATTCAAAAAATATATAATGAATATATAACCTTAATAAAAATAAAATAAAATTTGATACAACTAATATCGTCGGGTCATAAAATCTTCCAAATACGTACAATTAATTAATATTAATATCCATAATCATCTCCTTAATGACATAAATTAATATTTACTAATACACTTATAATTGATCTCGGCCTGAAATTTTTTATCAGCTCATGATCAGACGTTAATTCGCTCCCGTGTCTGTTAAGTCTGGTCTTAGAGCGTGCTCTACGTCTCTCCTGTAAAGATATTGGTTATAAATATATATACAACAGATGAATTCAATATATAACTCAATAGACAGCAATATATATATATATATATAAATCAACGTTTCGAAATTCTCATGAACTAATATACTATTTAACCTATAATTATATATAATAAAGTAAAACTTTCAGTACAAGAAAACTGTTTATTTAAAACCAGCTATTTCTTATAAAAATGATTATTTTCTATTAAAATGAGTCTATTTTCGTTGCAAATAGTTATAATCATTATAAATAATCTGCCATAAATATTTATTTTTCTTATAGTGAATTCTCGCAGGCTTTAAATATATATATATATATATATTGATATGTATATATAAGTAACTCGATCGTAATGCCATATATGCTATGTCGACACGTACCCGATCGAGTTTCATAATATTCATTGCTTTCGCTGTGCTCCATTGCCTGGAGGCTCATCATGAGGTGAGCTCAGCTGGAGATCGATAGCTGAATGGATTATGTAATTTCCGTTGCTAAGAATAATGTTGTGATCAGGAGGATGAGATGTACTTTTGTTAGCTACATTTGTTTCTTGATCATCTTCTGCTCTGTAAACCTGAGAATTAACCAAAGTTTATATAGCTTGTCTCAACCATTTTTTTTTTAATTTAATGTTTAAGGAAGTGTTTTTGAATTTTTTTTTTAAATATTTAAGAATAAAAATAAATAAATAAAAATTCTTATAGAGACTCGTGCTACATCCTCGGTGGATGGCAATGCAAGCACTGCTCTATATTTTAAACACAGGCACAGGTTTCAAGCATGGAAAGCCGACATATACTGACAAACAAGATGACTAGTCTACGAATACCTTCTTCTGTAACTCTTCATTTTCTTTGCGGAAGTGGTCGACCTTCTTATACAGTTCAACGTTTTCTTGATGAACCATATTTCCCTGCAATTGAATCCATGACAGTTAGGTGATCATGATAAAGTACACATGCATGCACGCAGGAATATCATGAAAATCCGGAGAAAATGATGAAATCCTCTATTTAAACCTTCCGGTTTAGTTCTTTTATTTCTTCGGTGAAGATTTGCTCCTGCAAGAGAACAAAGTATAAAATATTATCATTAGGTGTATGGGATCTGGATTGCATGTATTTGGATCAAATTTCGTGTACGTATATAGCTAGGGATAAGGATTTCATACCTTTTTCATTCGGATACCCTTTAAACTCATTTCCAGCGTGTTCTCCAGATTTTGTAGGCCTTTGAGGTTCAAGCCAGAAAGTTCTTGGCCCATTAATTGCCTGCATATATCAATATCACACCAATTCAAGTATAGTGTGCACGTCATGGAGGCTTTGATTTGCTCCTAGATTTGAACCAAATGTATATAGATAATTGTTCTTAAGTGGTTGATGTCAGGCTTTTTATAAAGCGGAGTTGAAAATTGAACCTGCATATATAATAGACACCATATATGCATGGCATATGTTTGTGTGTATGTGTGTGTATATATATATATATATGTATGTATCGATATAATATGGCCCGATCCTATAATAAGCAACATGCATGCGTGTTACGTACGTACGTACGTAGAATCATCGGCTTAATTAGTATATATATATATATATATGTATGTATCGATATAATATGGCCCGATCCTATAATAAGCAACATGCATGCGTGTTACGTACGTACGTACGTAGAATCATCGGCTTAATTAGTATATATATATATATAAAATAAGTTGCAGACGATTCATTGATTATATAATAAGTTTCAGATGATTCTTAATTACCTGTTGCATTCTTGCACGTACAGCAGTTCTTTCCTCAAGCTTGTTGCCTTATTTTGCCAAAACTTGGAGGTAGAAAGGATAAAATAAATAAAAAAAGGATGCCATAATATTATAGTATATATAACAATATTTCAGGAGTACTGATCATATATGCTAGATTGAATTACATGCATGGCTCATATTACTAATATTATTAGTGCGACATAAGCTTGCAAAATAATCCTTAAACGTAATTGAACTTTGAAGTGATCGGCCTGGTATCCAAGGGGCGTATTGGAGGGGCCACAATTCATAATGAGAAATAATTTGTGCAAGCTCCAAATAGATAAATCCCATACAATCTCTTTGTAAAAAAGTAAATCTCATTCAAAAAGTATAAAAAAAACCTATTATTTTTTAGAACATTGGGATCGACCTACGTTTTTACAAAAAAAAACTTTATGAGATCATTTGTCTATTTAAAACTTGTACCTAGCATTACTCATTCATAATTTGCAGGTAATTGCTCACGACCATGCATACATACAGTAGTACTCACCCATAGATGAAGGATTGTAAAATCTATCATGACATGGTAGCATCAATCGTCTGGCTTGGTTTGGATAGTGAAAGTGTTTAAGAATATTTGTAAATAGTAATAAAAAGTATGTGAAAAATAATAATAGAANAAAAAAAAAAAAAAAAAAAAGAAGAAGAAGAAGAAGAAAGAAAAAAGATTTTCATCATCAACTTACATGAGTAGAGCTAGCTATATATGTGCGGCATTACAATTAATCAGCTCATGTGTTGATCTCCTAATTGGTTTCCATTTCCACTTTCATTTTTAAAACCTAGAGAAATATATGATAATTAATTAAAGACCAACGCGCGCCACAAAATCTCAGCCGCCCGTTTAACTTAGAAATAATTGATAATCGGCAATGAGCGTTAACCGTTTTGAATATGCTTAATATTTTATTGCAATATGGAATCTCTATATATGAAGTATGGGTGCACAAACTAGAGTATGGGGTCAAGTTTAAAAAAAATAAAATTTTGGGGGGGTCAAATAGTAGCTACTTTATAAAAACACATTTCAAAATAATTTTCATCAAATTTTAAAAATTTTGAGGGGGCCAAAGCTGAAAGTCCCCCAAGCCTATTAGTATAGTTCCGCCCCTGCCAACAATATTGCATTAGTACTAATTAAGATCAATCAATCACAATTGAGTAAAATATGTTTATTAATCATATGTTAACAACAAAGTAATAATGAAAAATAAACGATTCTACATCATGTTGCATGCGATCCTTGGAGCTTACCGTCCGTATCTAAACTGGATGGGGAAAATTTTTGGTTAATAATATTATGGACGAACATCCATGCATGCATGCAGCATGTTCAAGTGTCACATGCAGTACATTTCTGACAATAAAGAGAGCTTAATTTTCACTGTAATATTCCACCGATCGAAAGATGCATGAGTAAGATCCCTAAAGAAAATTGACAATTATGAACAAATAAAAAGCACAAAAACATTGTCATTCTAGCTACTCTTTATATCCTCTACTTCACTAGATCTTCCTTTCCATAATTATGAAAGTGAATGAAACAAATCGATCTCGTTTTGGAGAATTTGAAACGTCTAGGGCAAAAAATAATATGGTAGTAATCAAAATGTAGAGCGTGATGAAAATGATAACAGCTTATAATGTGAGATGTCTTACATACGATCATTCCAAGAGATCAAATCGGGTTTAATTTAAGGATTAGCTAGGCTCTTCAATTACTGGGTTCTAGATTTATAAGTCGGTGGGTAAACACACTACTTATAATGATACTTATTACATATAACTCCTACTAAATGTTTGAGGTAAGGGGACCCTGTGTCCCCATATTTATTTCTTCTTTATACTGAAGATTTGACTACTTTACTTAAGGCAGCAGGGTTAAAAAGGGAGATTTCTAGTCTAAAAATCTGTAGAGGTGCTCTAAACATTAATCATCTACTCTTTGCGGATGATAGTACTATTTTTTGTAAGGCAGAGGTGGGGAAAAATAGAAGAGTGCAGACAATCCTAGATAAATATGAATAGGTTCTAGGCTAGAAAATCAATAAGGAAAAGATAGCTATAATCTTTAGCAGCAACACTTTAAGGGAGGTCAAAACTAAGATAAAACTGCTATGGGGTAATGGTGAGATTCAGCACTATGAATGATATCTAGGACTTCCTCCTATTGTGGGTAGGTCGAGGCATAGGGCTTTTAACTCTATAAAACAGAAAGTTTAGAAAAAGCTCCAATGTTGAAAAGAGAAGTTATTATCCAAGGGGAGAAATGAAGTAGTGCACTTAAAAGTTGTAGCGCTCTCTATCCCTTCTTATTCTATGAGCTATTTTTTGTTGCCCTTTTCTCTGTGTTCTGAATTGGAGGGATTAATGTTGAAATTTTGGTAGGATCAGAAAGAGGAAGAAAGGAAGATTAGTTGGGTGAGCTGGTCCAGAATGTATGAAACAAAATTTGATAGGGGGATGGGGTTTAAATAACTCAGGCTGTTTAATTTAGCTCTTTTGGCAAAACAAGGGTGAAGATTGTTTCAAAATGATAACTCTCTCATATTCAAGTTATTGAAGTCAAAATATTTTCCTAACTCCTCCTTTTCACAAGCTGGGTTAGGAAGAAGCCCATTTTACACTTGGAGGTGAATTTGTGAAGTGAAGAAATAGATGCTAGATGGTTGTAGGTGGAGAATTGGTGATGGGAGAACAACTAGAGTATGGTCAGATCAATGGATTCCATGGCATGGGACCCTACTCTTAGAGGGCTATATTGGGCCAGGTTCTAGTACTGATGATGTTGTTAGTACTCTATTTAAAGTTGATACAAGAAGTTGGGATATGAATAAGCTGAGAACTCTCTTCAATCCAAATGTGGTGTCAGACATTCTCAAGATAGCTATCTGTCCAGGAGAAAATAGTGATAGGCAAACCTAGGCTCATGAGAGGAATGGAGTTTTTAGTGTGAGAAGCTAATATAAGTTTCTAAAATCAAGGCTGGGCTCATATGGGGCAGAATCTTCATCGATCAGCACCACTAAGATTGTATGGAAACAAATTTGGAAGATGCCAATGCCAAACAAAATAAAATTTTTTGCTTGGCGTGTTTGTAAAGAAGGTCTTCCCACAAAAGAAATTTTTTTTAGGAGGAACGTGGTCACAGATGCACAGTGTGGGTTTTGTGGTTCTCAATGTGAAAACCTCAATCATGCTTTGATAAATTGCTTCTCTTTATAGAGTACGTGGAAGGAGATTCTACCTGAAATGCAAGTTGATGCTAATATGAGAATATATGATGAAGTTTTATTCCTTTGTGAAGGGGTACTTAGAGACAAGTTGGCATTGTTCTTTACAGTAGGAAGGAGTTTTTGGTATAGGCGTAACAAAATGGTTTATGATTAGCTCACTCTAAGTCCATGAACTGTTGTTGCTAATGCTTTGAGTTTACTCAGAAACTATAAAGAAGCCAGATATCAAACCAATGTTCAGTTGAAAAAGTACTTCAGTTGGAAACCTCCATCAGTAGGTTTATTAAAGGTAAATGTGGATGAAAATTTTTTTAAGGAAATAGAAAAATCTAGTATGGGCTGTATCTTACGTGATGATCATGGAAAAGTCTTTATGGCCGCTAGTAAGTTAGAACATGGTGTGGAAGACCCAGAAGGTATTGAGGTAACTGCAATCTTTTGAGGGTTACGGTTGTGTGCTAGTCTGGGTATTGCAAACATTCAAGTAGAATCTAATTGCTTGCTAATAATTGAGGCGCTGCAGAGTCATACGGTGGAAGAATCAATGCTTGAGCTGTTCTATCAAGAGATTAAATTACTTTCCTGCATGTGTTTTGTTGATTGTAATTTTGTCTATGCTAATAGAGATGAAAATAAGGTAGCTCATTATTTAGCTCGTTATGCGAAAAATGTTGATGATATTGCTATGTGGTGGAATTGTATTCCAGACTTTCTATCTCAAGTCTTTTGGCTTGATAAATATCTATAATCTCCTTTTATAATGGAAATTCTGTTTCTTATCCAAAAAAAATAAATAAATAAAAATGATGTGTTTTGCATGCCAATAAACAGAATTATAATTAATTAATTAATTTTTTTCATTATCTTGATGCAAAACTGCATGTGCACCCAACAACCGGCCTGCAAGGAAAAACAAAATTGGTTTTAAACAGTACAAATATCATGTGATGGGCGCCGCAAGTGATCTCTATCTGTAACATGAGATACTTATTAACCCACGCAACAAATTGCATGTAAAAACAATAGAACATGCATGCACGTTCGCATATATATCATGCGCATGCAAGGTTGCATATATATATATAGCACATGAAAGCGATCGACTTTTATCCAAGCAATATAAATACACACACATGATACACGTACGCACACATATACTTTCATCTTTCTATATGTCACACTTAGAAATTAGTATTCATAGTGAACAACTTCTTTCCACCACCCTCTTTTGAGGAGGGTTCCTCCTATATAATTTTTTTGTTGGATTTTCATAATTTATTTGGCATTTCTCATGTTGACCAAATATAAATAAATAAATTTCAGAAAGATCATCTGATCATCTTGCAGGCTCAATTAAGGAACTTTAAACATTAAACAGTAAACACTTATCATATCAATCGCCCATGCATTCTAGATATTATAAGTTCCTTCACCAAAAGATCAAAAGAGTAGTAGTACTACTACTAGTACTGGAGCTAGAGTACTGAAGATTAAGTACTTAGCTTCCAAATAAATCTTCTTATCCAACCGTCTATTTGATAGAAAATGACATTTGCACATAATTAATAATTTCATGAAACAACAGCTAGGTTAAGCCTTGGGGGACCTAAAAAGCTGCATATATATATATGTGTGTGTGTGTGTGTGTGTGTGTGTGTGTTAGGCCAGGCTTCTTTATTATTCGATCTACATGTATATATAATTTTCACCAGGCCATGCTTCTATAATATCATGGCCCCAGAAAATTCTGGCAGAGTCGATCGAATGATGACGGGTGATTAGGCCAGAGAGTTGTTGATCAAGAGGGTAGAAGCTGTGGATCGAGCTCGTGTCAGAAAAATGACTACTCGTGTTTTCCGAATCAAAAGTCAATAAAACGACAAAATGAAGAAGATCGGTACGCGGGCAGGACATGATATGTTCTCCGGCCGGCCTGAATCAACCTCTAAATAGCTATAATATTATATGAACAAATTAATTAGAGATATGCATGATCCAAAGACCTGCAATACTGGTAACTAGCTAGCTATCATTTTAATTATTGGAAGATGCATTTCTTTTCCAAAAATTGTCATCTTAGCTAGCTAGACATGTAGAATCATTTCTTTCCTAATTGCTTTGCTTTTCCACCTTAAGATCGTCAATATTAAAGTATGTCCGATGCGGTACCGAAGATCTAATTTATTGTTATTCAACTAATAAAAGTCGCGGAAACACGTACAGCAAATATATACAACAAACACAAAGAAATAAAATGTATAATTTTGGATGTAGTACTGATCATTATTCATAAGTGTTTGTGAGAGAGAGAGAGAGAGAGAGAGAGAGTCGAAAAAGCACCTATTGCTTGCATAATCATAGAGCCTGCCGGTGCTGGAGAAGATGATGAGTCCAACTTGTGCATCGCAAAGGATGGAAAGCTCCCTGGCCTTCTTCAGCAACCCATTTCTTCTCTTTGAGAAAGTCACTTGCCTGCTCGTCGAATTGTCAATCCTTTTGATCACAATTTTTCCTCTCCCCATTTGTTTTCTCTTTTGGAATTTCCTTTCTGCACCTAGATCGACAAACACATGAGCTACTTTTTGCAAAACTCTTACTGTCAAAAAAACCATATACGGAAAAAACTTTCTTCATCATTTTCAAGCTAGCTATCACTTCAAAATAGAAGAACAAATTGGAATTACTTAGAACAAGATAATCCGAAGATGGGTACGTATATACACTTATATATACATGTATTGACGCGTGTGTGTATAAATGAGCATGCAGAGAGATGAGAATTAGCAAAGTCATGATATTAATGGAGGTAGAGCACTGTAAAAGCTTACTTGTTTGAGGAATGATAGATAGGAGACTATAGGGTTGAGATCTTCCCGTTTTGGCCGGTGATTTTTATTTTTATTTGTAGTTTTCTCGGTTGCTAACTCTTCAAGATGTTGGATGGAAATGGAAATCTCGGGGATGTTTCCATCTAAGACAGGTATGCCTCCTATTTAAGACCTTTCATGGATCGATATCTGCTCACTTACCCAAAGTATCGAACCAAAACCCTAGCTACGAACAACCAATTGGGAGTGGTTTTCCCCGGCCTACTTGTGTACAAGGTGGGGTCCACTTGCTAGAGTACGAAGGGAACAAGCTACTTTCGCCCCGCAGCGAATGGTCATCTCAGAAAACTTGAGCGAGCGGTGGAGATTGGAGATTGGTTTCATCGTACGCTCGGGGACGGCCCTGCATTAGTGCGTTCGTGAACTCTTGGGCTGTCTCGGGGGCCGCGTGGACGGGGGGTGGTTTCCGTGTTGATAGGGCTAACATGTGAGCCCACAACTATGCTTCTATATATATCCGAGCTTTGTCGGACCAACCATCTCAGTGCTATGTCGGACCAACCGGTAGGGGCTTTCCGTGTTCATTAGGCGTTTTTTGTCTCCTTTACAAGAAGGTTGTTTAATTCCACTCTTTTTTAAAAAAAAATAAAAAAATAAAAAAAGGAAGTTGCAAAATTATACAAATGGGGACCACAATGAAAAGAAAAAGATACAAAATTATCAAATTATAAGGGGCTCATGCTTGTATTAACTTAATAAATTAATTAAAATACTGTCTGTGAATTATTTTTTTTATGGTAAAGATGCATATGTAGATGTATCTTCAGATTAGAAAATTTATTTTTTTAAGGAATCATCATTAATTCATTAAGAAAAACTTACATTCATGACCGGATATATGCGAGGATATCCCCATATCAACTATTTGAAGCTCTACCTGTATTCTACTAAACTAGTCTAAACTTTATTGCCACTTATGTTCTGTACAGAAAAACGTCCAGGAGATAACATTTTGCCCATAAAAAAAGCTCCACCTCACCTTTCATAGAAAATTAGGACTCAACCTCTACGTATAAATCGTCCAAGAGACGAACTCATTTTTTTATTTTTACTATACAATAAGGAACAAAAACGAAAAAAAGATGGATTACAGTTTGGACCAACTTCAGTAGACTTTGATGGCTCGTAAATGCAATAAGCTTGTCTCTTTTCAACCACAAAAGTCAAATTTGAGTGGTGATTTCGGTGATTCGATGCAAATATCTTTTCTTTCTAAAAGTGTACACACTTGTGCGCAAGTACTAGTTTTTATTCAAAAGTTAACCAATTTGTTAGAAAAACAAGTGGATAGATATAAATCCTTTTTTTTTTTTTAATAATATAAATAGTGGATAGATATAAATCTAACTTCTATCTCATATACATGTACATGATGAGCTTTCTTCTCCTCAATATATTTGGGTCGAAAATTTTGAACCTTAATTAGCTATTTTAGACCTTAGCTTTTAGCGACAACCTTATCATAATTTTGCTCTTAACATGCAGTAATATTAAATGTGATAGTACCATATATAATTTATGATAGTACTAAACTATAAGTAAGTACTTCAAGACACGCATGATGCTAGCTGCTCTATAAATCGATCCCTGAGAAAATGTCTCTAGAGCTAGCTTCATTAATTATCTAGCTAGGTTGAATTACAAAATTAGCATTTACTTTGCATGCGCATTAATGTTTGGTTATATATTTGTGACGATGTTATTGTTGATATATGCATATGGTTGGGGATATTTTAGAGATTCTAATTAATTGCTAATTTCCACCAAATTACATGCATGATATAATTGAGTCCGATCCATATGAGATTTTCGGCCTAGGTACGTGCTTGAAACCCACCTAGCTAGCTAGCGAAATAAAAAGTCAAGAGATCTAGATGCATGGTAAAGTTATAAACCGTACGTACGTGGTACTGTAAAATATTAGAAGTGCATGCTAATTATTTAATTAATTATAGGATTCGTATCAATATGTACTTGGATGATATCATTATTATGATCATCTTCATACTCATGAAATTTAAGAGTTGTGGTCAGCATTATTATCATTATTATGATATCATTAGTAGTACTGTTAGAGTTTGATCGGATGGTTTTGCATCGAATTTTGCTACACAACTTTCACCATATTCTACACTCCACATTATTTTTTAATTTTTTAGTTTTTTGAATTTTTTAAAATTTTTTTTAAAATTTTATTCTTTTTAAATTATTTCAAATTTTCTATTCACTATTCATATAAAAAATATTTGATAAAAGAACAAAAAAAAAAATTGAGTGTGGAGTGTGGGTGAATAGTAAGAAGTTATGAATATTTTTTTATATCGGTTTATACTACGGGACATGACCTTTATTCTCGAGATATGGAATCTTTAAAGGTAGTTTCGACGGACATTTTCAAACTCATGCATTTTGGCCTTCGGCCTCTTTGGTTACACAGTTTACATAAAATAAAATGAGATAATATATTTTGTTTAAAATTGAATAAAATATTATTTTTAATAATATTTTTATGTTAAAATTTGAAAAAGTTGAATTATTTATTATATTTTTTATGAAAATTTAAAAAAATTATAATGATTATATGAGATGAAATGAAATGAGATATTTTGATTTTGTGTAACCAAACCAGCCCTTAGAATTTTCACCATATATACTTTGATAGGTGATGATAAATAAGTGTATGCAATGTTTTTTTAATCTTTAAAGAAAAATGCTATGTTGCCCTATGTATTTGACCACGTCAATGAACCATTTGTGTATTTTTTTAGAATAATGATATTATGCCTATTCAACTTGTTCCCTTATTTTTACACTTCATGTATTTTAATTTTTTTTTACTTAATAGTTAAGGAAGTGACTATTAGTGTATTGATATATTTTTATATTTTTTAAAAATGTTTTAAAATGATAAAAAAAATGAAGAAATTAAAAAAAAAATGAAAATGTAATTTTGGCCTAGCGGTCACTTGCAGTGAACTACTCTGAGCGGTAGAGTTGCACCTTTTTTTTTTTTTAATATTTAAAGAGAAAAAATGCAAATAAACTATCAATTACTTGCGTCGGTCAAATGCATCAGTCTATAGAACACTCTTCCTAAAATATATATGAGAGTAGTATTAGAAGAAAACGTTCAATATTTGCTCATCATCTGTTCCAGAAAATCAGGTTTGCAGGTAGCCCTATTAAGTCTTAGAGTGGTGCTATTATCCCGCCTGAGTAGTACCTCTCCAAGTGACCGCTAGGTCAAATTGATATTTTTAATTTTTATTTATTTATCATTTTAAAATTTTAAAAAAATATAAAGATAATATCAATATACTAATAATCATTTCTTTAAGTATTAAGTAAAGAAAAAAAATTAAAAAATATGAGGTGTCAAAATGAGAAGGTTGGTTGAGTAGACAAAGTAGCATTTTTTTAAGTCTTATATAGCCTACGGCTACAGGTGTTTCATGAATTGAAGTCCTCTTTTGGTCTACCACTTGCAAATGCCATTAATATTACGGTAGAGTTCATGGTCCTTTTTTCATGCATTTGCCTTTAATATGCCTTTTTCATTATTTTTTTTTTAAAATTTTTTGTTGGGATCTAATTAGAATACCAAACCCATGCAAATTAAACATTTTTTTGTTCTTTATGGAATGATACAGCTTATACCACTTAAAATAAATTAGGCTATCCATGTTGCGTATACCTTATTTGTCGATTTCATGATTATAGCGCACTACTTTGAATAATTATATATTGCTAATTAATTAAATGATCAATTATCTAAAGTATTCAGTGGGCGGTACTGCCTTATAATATTTTACATTAGATCACATCAACCGAAATATTGACACTTTAAGCGCATCGAGTTCTGTCAATAGAAATGTCTCTTTCGAGTTTACTAAGTGGTCCGCATTCTCGTACTCTTTTAGTGTCTCTCGTTTCGATGCCTCCACCCTTTATGAAAATGGCAATCTTTTATTATATGTATATATATTCAAAGATATAATATATGTACTTCAGAATACAAAAATGCTAGCTATTGGGTTGGTGGGGGAAACCAACCCAAAATTCTATTGGAGAAACTATTATATAAATATATATATATATATATCTCTATATTGCCTCTTTTAGGTTATAATTAGATTGTGCATTAAATGATTAAATTTATAAAAAGAGGTACATGTTCTAGTGGACTATCTTTGGTGCTTTTGTCAGCCAATCATCTTTCGTGCATGTCACCGCCGAATCTTCTCTATCATGCACGCTCCATTCCCTGCCAAGAAATTGAAAGAAGACGGGACCAATGGATCGAAATTCATGACCATTTTTTAATCTTTTCCATCGTGCACGACTAGTGATCTTCACATCAAATGTCTAAATTAAGCAGCCAGGGGTAATATTACTAATTAATGAGTTCATACATACCATGCATATGCTAGCTTAAGATTCATTGTTTATTTGGCTTCGATCCTTTTCTATTGCTTTCTTTTTATTTATAAATTGCGACTCTTGATACTTATACTTGAAAATTTTTATTTAGTAGGCTTGCATCACATATCTGTTGAAATAAAAGAAAAAAAAAAAATCTCCTACGTACGTACTCAGCAGCTAGCTAGTGATCTCTAAATTTTATAATCAATATTAGTCGCGCGGTGCTCTTCGATCAGTATGTGTAGCTATTTCATTAGAACCACATGAATGAAATTCCAACGCCATTTGGAGACATCATCAATTGCTATATATATTTTAAGAGGAAAACTTTCTCATGATTCAATGCTTTTTGTTAGCCGCTCATTCGCTATCTATTTATATAAATATATATATATTTATATATATATGTGGTTGGTACAAGTTATGGATCTTTTGATCTGTCATGCATGCACGCTGATCATCCATTTGCTATATTAAAGGAAAATGCAAAGACATGAACCTTTAACTAACTTTATGTATTTACTTTGCTAGCGCTTGACCGTGGGAATAGTGTACTTTTGGGTTGGCGGGTACGTACTACGTAGTGCTTTAATTAAGAATAAGCTTTATTTAATGACATGATTTGCAGGCTATATATATATAAAATGTTTCTCTCGATCGGTGCCCTCCTATATACACACACACATATATGTATTTCCACAGATCGGCCAAGATTCCAAGCTGGTTTCTTTGGTTGAGTAATCATTGCAATCGATCGATGTCTATCTTCTACCATGCATATTATATATACCCTGAGGCCTGATCGATTACTTTTTGATCTTACCCTGCATATATACTTATAATTTTGAATTTAAACCTGATCAGTTCCTAAAATCTAAAAGCATTTATTCCACTAGAGTCCCATATATTATATGCAAATTAAGGAATCTTTTAGGATCTATCGGTCACAACAATTTGCTCGACAGCTTGCATGTTAAGTTCCAGTATAAATACATTAATATATATATAATATTTATTAATCGTATTTGACTTATATGTCATACTCTTGCAAGAAAGATAAGTCATGATAGAATCAGATATTGCATGCTTGTATTAAAATAATAGAGTATTATTTAAATAACACTCTTATTCTGAAAACATATATAATATCTGAGACTGTACTGGCCGGTCGAATTATTTCAAGGTCATGACATATAATATTAGATGACACCTTTAATCTTAGAAGAAAAAAGAAAGAGAATGTACGTGGACCATAAAAATTAAAGGTGATAGATTAATCATATCGAGATGAATACTTATAAAATGCCATATAATACATTAGATGACATGATCTTTAATCTCGAGAGCGGAAAGATAGCAGGATTAATAGACCATAAAAAAAAAAAAAAATGATGGAATCATGTTGAATGTTTATAAAATAACACATAATATATTAAAAGATATCTTTAACCCAAAGTAGGGTAGAGGCCGGAGAGAGTGGACCACAGAAAAAAGAGGAGACGGTCAGATAAAGATGAATGTGTAGTGCTTTGACAAATGATTCTGGTGGGTGGAATTCTTCTGAAGGACGTCGTCGTGCTTTGCAACGTGGCTTGGGCAGAGTCTACACCATGTACGTCTGCTGCATGGTTTGCATGAGGGACGTGATTCTTTGCATGGTCTGCTGCAGGGACTGTTTTATGATCAGCTTGCTGCACGTCATTCTTTGCATGGCTTGCATACTGTGTGTGTAGTGCTTTGACAGGCCCCCTTAAGTCAAGAAGTAGAGTTCTTAAGCGCAGACTTGAACAAAGTGTCTGAAACCTTGCAGCAGACAAGGGCTTGGTTAAGGCATCTGCTATTTGGTCTTTTCCCGAAATAAAAGCCATAGATAATGATTTATTTAGCATCTGTTATGCTCAAAATGAAAGTCTATTTCCATATGATTAATTAGTTTTTGCATGGAAAACAAGATTGGAGGACAAGTATGTAGTAAGGTTAATGCCGAGGTCTCTACATAAGTGTTGAATCCAAACAATTTCTACAATGGTATTCACTATTGACTTAAACTCAGCCTTTGTTGAAGACCTCGCAACTGTCGGTTGCTTCTTGGATGACCAAGAGACTAAGTTTGAACCTGAGAAGATTCAATAAGCACTAGTTAATTTGGGCATCCAGCCTAATATGCATCTGAGAAGGCATTGATGTTCATTGACTATGATCTCGTGAAATGTACGTAGACCAAGATTAGATGTATGCTTGAGATATCTCAATATATTTTTTACTGTTTTCCAATGGGAAACTTTTGGGGAATGCATATATTGGCAAACCTTGCTTACTGCAAAGCCCAAATCCGTCCTTGTAAATAATAGGTATTGGAGTGATCCAACGGTACACTTTGATAAAGAGAGGAGTCCTTAAACGTATTGCCACAATGAATACTTAATTTTTCCCAAGTTTTCATGGGCGTTTTGACAGATTTGGCTGTAGTCATATTGGTCATTTGGAGCAACTCGACAATGTACATTTTCTGAGTGAGTATGAGACCATCATCAGTGTGTGTTGCCTCGATGCCTAGGAAGTAATGGAGCCAACCAAGGTTTGTGATAGTAAATCCAGAACGTAAAGCATGAAGTAATTCGGTGATACAAACCATACTCGATCCAGTGACAAGTAAATCATCCCCATATAGCACAAACAGAGTTGAGCATCGATGAATCTGAACAAACAATGATGAATCTGTAGAGGAAATATCAAAACCAAGATCAAGTAGTTTTTAACTTAGTCGAGAGTATCATACTCGTGGCGATTGTTTGAGGCCATAGATGGCCTTGCGGAGCTTGCAGACATGAGTGGGGTACTGAGGATGAGCAAATCCTGATGGCTATGTCATGAAGACTGTTTCAGAGAGAGAGCCGTGTAGAAAGGCACACCATATTGTTGGATGTGCCATTCGTTGGTCACAACTAGTGATAGAACGAGTTGAATTGTTGTAGTTTTACAATTGGATTGAAAGTTTGATCATAGTTCATACCTGATTGTTGGTGAAACCCCTTTGCTTCCAACTGTGATTTCCTTCGTTCAATTGTTCCATTTGCAAGTTTCATTGTTCAAAAAACCCACTTACATGACACAATGTTAGGAGCCTCAGAGGGAGGGACCAAAGTCCAAGTGTCATTGGCTAAGAGCGCATTAAATTCCTTAGATATGGCTTGCTGCCATTCTGAAAAGTGTTGTGCAACAGAGAAGCATGATGGGGTCTCGGGTGTGGGGGAGGAAACAGAGATATGGGCTTGTGGTGGTGCTGGTGGCCACCGGGCGGCGCCATTAGTAAGCTGACGGGGTTGAGAAGAGTGAGTTTGGGAGCGAGTAACAACAGAGCATGGTGTTTGTGTGTTAACTTGCTTCCTGGACGCAGAGGGGGGTTGAGAGGTAGAAGATGATGGAATTGAGCCAAGGATGGACCGGGCTTGGTTGGTAGGGCTTTGGACAGAATTAAAGAATGGAAGAGAAACAATTTTGGGCTCAGGAATTTGTTTGTGGGTTTGTGTAAAGGGGAATGTGGCCTCATCATGTTTGATGTCTTTTGAAATGTAAATTTGTTTGGTAGGGATATGTTAGCATACGGACCCTTGGTGGGCTGGGCTAGCACCAAGATAGACACATTGTAAGGCTATATAGTCAAACTTGTGACTATAGGGCCTTGTTACAGGCCAGCAAGCAGAGCCGAAGACATGGATGGATTTGAGATCTGGTTCTTTTTTATGAAGAACAAAAAAAGGAGATGAATGATGAAGTGAGGATGAAGGAATTATGTTGATTAATCTAACAACATGTTATGCCTTTCAACATACCTTTCAACACGTCCATGCTATAGAAGCACATTTCGAACAAGCTTGAATGATAGGTGTCTTAGACGTGAGTGCCACAGTGAGATAGATGAATGTGTACTGGAATGAGCTTAGGGTAACTCAGAGGAGGTGTAGAAGCCATTATTGTTGTCCCATTGAGCAGAAGAGTCCCCGGGTGCAATTCTTTACACAAAAGTGATCGGAAAAGAATATCCCTCCTAAAAAAGAAAAAGAAAAAGAAAAAGAAAAAAAAATGACATGTAGAGTCTGGCATGTATTTATATAAATTAAGATTAGTATATATTATTAATTTATACGGGAAAGTATTGTGGAATCTGGTAGAATATCTGGTTTCTTCTTTCAAAACCTTACTCTGTAGATAACTCAGGAGGTGGTGGCTGCTATGCAGCCCCACCAATCTAGATAATTGTCCTGAGTTGGAACTGCCAAGGACTTGGGAACCCTTGGACAGTTCAGGACCTTTGCTGCATGGCAAGGGAAAAGAAGCCCAGGTTGGTTTTTTTGTTAGAAACAATGATAGGGACTTAGAGGATGGAGAGTGTGAAGAGGAGTATGGGTTTTGAGAACTGTTTTGTGATTGAACCAGTGGGGAGAAGGGGAGGAATGGATTTGTTATGGAAGGACAAGGTGGAGGTCGATATACAGAATTTCTCACAGTGGCACATTAACGCTTGGGTTCTAGAGGATACAACTCAAAAAAAGTGGCTCTTCACTGGATTTTATGGTCATCCCGAGACAGGAAAGAGAAGGACCTTGTGGGATCTACTGGGGAGGCTAAACCCTAATGAACAAGTACCTTGGTGCGTCATAGGAGACTTCAATGAACTTTTATTCCACACAGAAAAGCATGGAGGTAGGCAGAGGGGGGAATCACAGATGGCCCTATTCAGGGATGCCTTGGTTTCCAATAGCCTTTTTGATCTAGGTTATAAGGGAGACAAATTCACCTGGAGCAATAGACAAACAGGTGATACCTTCACTAAAGAAAGATTAGGCAGAGCCGTAGCTAACAATCAATGGAGAGAGGATTTTAAGGAAGTTAGGGTGGATGTTTTACCAGCTCGATGCTCAGACCATAGACCTATACTTTTATCCATGTTTCCCTCCCAATTAAGGTCTATACCTTTTAAGAGATTGTTTAGATTCGAAGTAAGTTGGACAAAAGATAAAGAATGTAAAGAGCTTGTGTCCAAAGAATGTTCTGCAGGTCCTGTAAGTATAGAGCCTATGAAGGAATTACAAAAGTCGATGAATGAATGTAGAGTAGCCCTTGAAGGGTGGAGTAGACAAAAGCATAGAGATGGAGATGGGGAAATCAAGAGGAAAATAGAAAGTCTCAAGCAGCTACAGGAGAGAGAAGAAGCTCACAGCAGTGAGGAAAAAGAAGAACTGGGTAGTCTGTTAGAACAAGAAAATCTCAAATGGAGGCAACGGGCAAAAAGAAGTTGGTATCAGCTGGGGGATCGTAACACAAAGTTTTTCCATGCATGTGCCAGCCAAAGGAGGAGAAAGAATAGAACTACTCAAGTCTTGGACTCTCTTTCAAGGGTGCTGAGAGAATAGAAAGAAATTGAATCAGCATTCAAAGGCTACTTCGAAGAGGTGTTTACATCTAATATACCCTCAGAGGAAGTGATTGATGAGTGTTTAAGTTCCTTAGAGCCTCGGGTAACCGAAGAGATGAATGAAGAGTTGTTAAAGGAGTTTTCAAGAAAGGAGATTGAGGCTACAGTTCAGCATATGGGGCCTTTCAAGTTACCTGGACCAGATGGTTTTGGTGTAAGTTTCTTCCAAACTTATTGGGATGTGGTAAGAGATGGAATTTGCAGTGCTGTCCTAAGCTTTTTACAGGGTGGAGGTATGACTCAATCCATGAACTATACTTTGATTGCTTTAATTCCCAAAGTTAAGTCCCCAATGACAATGAACGAGTATAGGCCAATCAGTTTGTGCAATGTTACCTATAAGATTATAGCTAAAGTCCTAGCTAATAGACTGAAAGTGGTTCTCCCAAACATAATAGTCCAACAGCAAAGTGCTTTTATCCCGGGAAGGTTAATTACCGATAATATATTGGTGGCCTTTGAACTGCTACACTCGATGAAGAATAGGCAAAGAGGGAAAACAGAGAGTATGGCCTTAAAACTTGACATGTTGAAAGCATATGACCGTGTAGAGTGGCGGTACTTGGAGGCAGTGATGAGGAAAATGAATTTCGACAGAAATTGGATTAAGCTTATCATGAATTGCATATCAACAGTTTCATACTCAGTTCTAGTAAACGGCAGGCCAGGGGAGAGGTTTTTCCCTTCCAGAGGCTTAAGGCAGGGAGACCCTTTGTCTCCCTATTTATTCGTCCTATGCGCTGAAGGCTTAAGTAACCTCCTCATCCAGGCTGAGCATAGAGGGAGTATCCGAGGGGTGAATGTGGCTAGAGGAGGGACACGGGTAAATCACCTCATGTTTGCAGATGATTGTATCCTTTTCTGTAGAGCAACCATGGAGGATTGGAGGGTAGTAAAACAAATTCTGAGTCTCTGTGAAAGGGCTTTTAGTCAAAGTCTCAATCAACAGAAATCAACCTTTTTCTTCAGTAACAACACAAAGGAGCAGAAGAAGAAGCTGATTATGGAAAATGCTGGGGCAGACAGAGTGGATCATGTGAAAAATACCTGGGTTTGCCTTCCTTAGTAGGGAGATCCAAGTATAACACCTTTAGGGGGATAAAAGAGAGGGTATGGCAGCGCCTAAGTAGTTGGAAAAACCAGTTCCTTTCTTAGTCTCGGAAGGAAGTCTTACTGAAAGCTGTGATCCAAGTCATCCCTACTTACTATATGAGTGTCTTTAGGCTGCCAAAGAAGTTATGTCAAGAAATCTCTGCATTAATGGCCAACTTTTGGTGGGGGCAGAAGGAAAATGGAAAGAAAATACAGTGGAGAAGCTGAGAGAAGATGGGAATACCAAAAGAAGCAGGAGGAATGGGCTTTAGAGACGTAGATAGTTTCAATAAAGCAATGCTAGCTAAACAATGCTGGAGATTCTTAACAAACCCCAACTCTCTTTCAGCAATCCTTTTAAAGGAAAAATACTACAGGCGTGAGGGACTGTTAAATGCAAAAATGGGCTACTGCCCATCTGTGATGTGGAGGAGTTTATGGGGATCTTTGAACTTGCTGAGGGAGGGAGTTAGTTGGCGTGTAGGTAATGGAAAAAGTATAAAATTCTGGGAGGACAGGTGGGTTTTTTCTTCATCAACCTATCGAAAAATTCAGATTCCAGGTAATACTATCAATAGGAATGCTAAGGTGGAGGAATTCATAGATTCCACAAAGGGAGAATGGAGAGAAGATCTGTTAGAGGAAGTACTGGGTGAGGCCGAAGCTGAGATAGTCAAAACTATTCCTTTTAGCAGACTGGGAATTAATGACAATCAGATATGGGGATTTACAAAATCAGGACTTTTTTCTGTCAAAAGCGCATATCACTTAGAGATGAGGCTGAAGAGAATGGCAAAAGGTGAACCCTCTAGGACAAGCAGTGAGTGTGGTAAGTGGAAGGAAGTGTGGAAGCTAAATGCACCTGCAGTCGTTAAAAACTTTTTGTGGAAAGCTATCAACAACTGTTTACCCACAAAGGAGAACCTGTTAAAGAGGAAAATTGTTGAAGTAGCATTGTGTCCCATTTGCAGCAGGGAGGTGGAGTCAGTTTCTCATTCACTCTGGAGTTGCACAGCTTCCTCAGACGTTTGGGCGGAAAGTGATAGTCCTGTCAAGAAATGGTCAAGCAGTAAGATGGATTTCTGTTACCTGTGGGAAAGGTTAGTGGAGAATCTAAACCAGGGAGAACTGGAGAAGGTGGCAGTCATCATGAGGAACATTTGGCTAAGAAGAAACAAGTTCGTTTTTGAAGAAAAGTTCTCTAGTCCCTACTCAGTTATAAGATCAGCATTGGAAAGCTTAGAAGAGTATCAAAAGGCACAAAAGGATTTAGTGTGTAACATCAGAGCAATAGGGGCAAGGCGTCCAGTGGAAAAATGGAAGAGACCAGGGGTGGGCACGGTGAAAGCTAACTGGGATGCTTCTTTTGACAAGAAGAGACTGAAGATGGGGGCAGGTATCATTTTGAGGGATGAAGATGGTGAGATTGTGGCTTCGTTATGCATGAGCAAAATGAATGTTAATCATCCTTTACTTGTTGAAATTTATGCACTATGGAGGGCTGTGGAGTTTTGCTTGGAATTAAATATGAAGCAGATTGTTTTTGAAGGTGATGCACAAATAGTGATTAGAGATGTAAATAGTAAAGAAGGGGTATGGATGTAGTATGGTCAATTAATTGAAGATCTGAGGAGCATCTTTACTAGGAGATCAGATTGGAAGATACAACACACATATAGGGAAAGCAATACAGTGGCGCACCATTTAGCTAAGTTAGCTTTGGAAACAGAGGAGGAATTAGTATGGATCGAAAATGGTCCATCAGAGATCTTAACACTTGTAATACAGGACAAACTGTGTATTCCCTGATGTTAGATTTGCAATGAAATGATACTCTTTTAACTTCAAAAAAAAAAAAAAAAAAAACTTTAGTACGCTCTCCTGTATTGTACATTGATTACGAAGATCATGTTAATGGACGGCCCAATTGTTTGCCGAGTAAGTGGAGAAAAAGCCGCAGATCAAGAGCATATATGCATGTTTGTGTTAACGAACAAATTAATCGACCATAAACATGTTGATAAATATCTTTATATATATATATATATAGATATTATTGCAGCACTGATCTTGGAGAAAATGGCACTTTTGATTGTGTCTGCCACACGGTTTCGTCCTATTGGGTTTCCGCTTGATCAAATTAGAATAATCAGAGGCTCCCAACCAGTGCTTGGATCTTCAGAAATTCAATATTGGATCGATTGAGTTTTTTGAAGTTTAAAGGAAGGATAAAATCTTGTGATTTTTTTTTTTGGTTGAGAATAAGTTGTGGCCTGGGACCAGTACTTTTTGATTACTGTGATCTGGTTATCTTGATTTTCTTGGTAAGGTTAATTTATTGCTCAGATGTATATATATATATATATAAAATATATATATATATGGTTAATTGGTCCCGATCGAGCTGCATGCTGTCATTGAAAAGATAAAATTAAGTTATTGATAGAAGAGTTGCATATTGCATATAATGATGCAGGCCGGGAGGCAACAAAACTGATGATCATGTACTAATATTTAACGTGCAACAGAACACCATGTACATTGAGCCCCAAATCAACGAATCTTTAATATTAATTAATTATTTGTGTGATCAAGTACTATTCTTAATCGTGCCTCCTTAATTGCCAACAATTCGATCTCCAGGCCGGAGCCTAGGGATTAATCTAATTTATGTTTCTAGTAATTATCATCAACAACTACGTACGTACGTACTTTGTCAAGATCAAGAATCCAGCTAGCTTAACGGTCATACATGCAATTCATGAAATTTTAACACCTTTACATGATGATGTGATTGATATATGATGCATGCATGCATTGATAATATATTAAATGACAACCTTAGACTCAATCTGTGGAATCTTTAATTTTAATAATGACAGGCCATGAATGGTTATAAAATAATTTTAATAATTATTTATAAGAGGGTACTGCATTTAACATTCAATCAAGTAATTACTATATAATCTTACATGTAATAAAAACGTAAAATGAATGGTGGCACCATTTTCAATATCTATTTTTAATGTACTCATTTCCTCCTAAATACTCCTAGAACCATTAATAGGGAAACGTAAGGCAGAGAGGTTAGGCCCCCGTCAACGTGGAGACAAGGTCGAACTAGCATCATTGGGCCCAAGTAGCAGAGACACACGATGTTTTGAGACAACAATGTTGGGCTTTTAATTGGACTAGGTGTTATATGGGCCAAGATTTCTTACCCGAGCCGAAATTAGTACACAGGTCATGACACTGGGTTTAGGAAAATAACAAGAAGCCCATCAGGCTTTTCCTCTCTGTTTTTCTTTTTGGGCGGAAGTAGTCCACCATTTAACAAATTTCATGGAGGTACCTCCATTTATTGGTTTATTTTTATATAATTTTAAATTTCTTGAAATTATGTCAATTTATTGATTTATTTTTATATATGCATATATTTTTGTTTGTAGTAGTTGTTATTGTGTAATGATTATGTGAGTATTAAGTTGTGATATAAAGATTAGAGTAATTATTCCGATTAAATTATATATTATGAACAACAATTTGAAGACGTTGAAGTTCCAATTTGCTCAACACTTGATTGCATATAGATGGGATATGATTATGAAGCTCGTTATAACACCGTAGCAACACTCCATTATAAATATGATGGATCCACTTGATTTCCGACAGTTTTTGCACGTCGTACGGTGATTAAACCCGAGTGCACGGATGAGTGCATAAGTCTTACTGCAGATGATTCCTGGCCCTCAGATATTTTCTTCTCTCTCTACGATTACCACATTTTATTACTATTTCTTTCAGCATCATAGATCTTTCGCTCTCTCTCTCTCTCTCTCTCCCTCTCTGCGCGCGCGCAACTTTCATGTCGCTGCATCGGCTCATGCAGTTATGAATTGTATGCAGCGCTCGGTGTATTTCCGCCACTCTGATGTTTTGAAAAGAACGATTGCTAGTAACTATGGCGAACAACCTAAGGCGCTTCCGAAGTGGAGGAGGTGAGGTAAAGCGGATGCTATGTTTTTTCATCTTCTTTCCATGATAATCTCTCTCTATAGCTGTCTTATATTTTTTCCGCGTTTAAGAGGCATGATAACTCTATAATTCTCTTTTCATTACATTTCCAAATTAAATTTGGGTCAAAATATTTCCTTCTTTGTAAATGCTTCAAAACTAATTTGCATCCCTTGTTTATTCAACCATATGATCAGTTATTTTCCTCCATTGCTTATTTGGATTAGGATGTTGTTATTTTGAGGTGAAGACTCTTTAGACAATGTTTAACACTTCTTTATTTATAGGGAAACTTAAGTGATTCCTTTGGGTGGTTAATTAACTTCTAAAATGCGTGAGTGAAGATTAAAAACTGGTGACATTGGGGTCTGAAGGTAATAGCATAAATATGTGCTCGAATAGTTGGCTGACGTTGTAGTTCCATTCATTGTCTGTAAGACAAATGGAGAAAGTATTTGAACATGTCATTTTGGAAATTTCGGTTTGTATCTTTTGATCCTAGGGTTTGGAGACAATTTTAGGAAGCGCATCTTTTCATGCAATATCTCTTATCGGATTTTCAAACCTTGTTAAACCATCCACTTGGCCTTTTCAGCAACTTCAGATGACTTGGGGTATTAATCTTTTACATTGTCTTCTTTAAGGTATTGGTGATTTCGTTGCATAGTTTGTTGATTGTGAAACCGCTGAATGGAGATATATTGACATGCCTGTTAAGTTCTAAGCTATGGTATAAGTGGCGTCGTGTCTCGCATAAGGTATTTGCAACTTATTCTATGATTTTCCGAGTAGATATTGATCATTATTTCCGGAGTGTGCTGTTTTTTAAGAGTTCTAGCTTACAGGTGAATAGTGAATATGGGAAAAGTTTTGAGTTGTTCTTTTATGGTTAGTACGAAAGGTTCTGGCATTTGCTGGCTCGGTTGTGGGTTTTTTTTTTCACCCTTTCAGCTTTAGGCATGGATTTTGATAGATTGAGACTATGGGATGTATTCTGTCTTTATTGCATTCCAAGTCAGGTGTGAGCATTTGCTTTCTGGCATGGTGATTGCTCAGGGAAGTTTCTTTTGAAATTAGTTTCATGTTTTGTTATATTCAAAATTTGCAAAGCTTTGTGTGTTGGAGTTGGTAGTTTCTCTTTTTACCAATGGTTTATCTTCTTTTCACATGATTAGGCTTGAGTTCTACAGGTTATAGCCCGGAAATTTGGATTTAGTTTTTTTATTGTTAGAAAAGTTAGGCCTGATCAGGGCTTGGTAGAGAGGAGCATTAGAGACAAACTCAAAGGTTTCATGAATTTCTTGAAATGTTTTGAGGCCTTCTAAGAAAAATATAGCTGGTTTGGCCTTTTAAAAGCAATAACAACTAGAACAGAAAGAATGGCAAAGTAGAAGACTGATATCCCTTGGCAAACATGTCCCTTAAAACAAAACTTAAGCTGCAATCTTGGTCAAAATTCATTAAAAAAAGAAGAGGAAGTTATATTACAAGCCTCCTTTCACTGACAAAAACTACTAACATTTAATCCCAGTCATTTATGGGAAATTGTAATAAGGCAAAAGTGAAAGGTGCCAAACACCTTTACTGATGAACTGCTACAGAAGCTTGGTGAATAAGCTGCTAGGGTATTCAGTGTGTGAAGTATAGCACCCATGTGAACAATAACACACTCTTGCTACACCAGCTTGATGGCCATCAAACTAAAACCATTATGTAAAAGCAATGACAAATGAAAGACTTGAGAGTAAAATTAATAAAAGAAATTATCCCCACACTTTGGGCCACATAGCTTTAGTTTGGAATTCCAAAATGGGTTCCTCCATTTCTAATATGCTCTAGTAATTGATAACTGCACGAGGTGGAATTTGTGCAAGAACTGGAAGTTTCTTTATTTGTGGTTATGTAAAGGTGAAGTAGTTATTCAAATGTTATATAAAAATTCTACCTCTCATTTTCTTTTCATCTTGTTGATAGCTCTTTTTTGTTTGGAAATGTTGTGGTGTATTAATTTTGTATAAATACAGTGGATTCATAAATGCTAGCCTTTAGTTCTTACCACCTCAACATTAAAATAGCAATAATAATTGTCTAGAGTGGCTGATGTTGACTATAAGAAAGCTGGAGTTTTTGTGGGCCCATAGTATGCTTTGTTAAGGAAATGACAAGAACCAAATAAAATCCATGAGTTATTAGTCTATGATGACTTGTATTGTTGCAACCAGAGAAGATTAAAATCTCTAAGATTTAGGGCAGGTTTGGCAAGTAGGATGAGACACAAAATTCTTATCTCATCATTACAACTTTTTCAAATTCCCACACAAAATATAATAAATAATTCAATTTTTTCAAATCCCAATTCAAAATATAATAAATAATTCAATTTTTTCAAATCCCAATTCAAAATTTTTAAATCCTAAAAAACTAATAATATTGAAAAATAATATTTTAAACTTTCATATGAAACTAAAAATTATCATCTCACTATCCAAACCTGCCCTACCCTTTCAAGTAAAGATAAAGTTTTAAAGCCCCTAGCATATGGAAGGGGGATTTTATATATATATATATATATATATAGACATGGTCATGTCCTTCCTTATAGAGTTCAGGACAAGTTGTTGGGATGGTTAGTGAATTTGCTAGTGGCATTGTAGGAATGCTGAATTGAATAGTCTAAGATGCTAGAGTTATAGACCCTTTTTTCAATCACATGTATCATGTATCTAGGCTATTTGAAAAGGTAGATTTTTTATGGTTTTGGATTCACGGTGTATTTAGAGAGAGAAAATAGTTGATATTTCTAAAGCTGATTTTATTTTTATGGAATTACTTCATTGGCTTTCGTGAAAAGCATTCATTTTTACACGTCCTCGTAACAATTTTCTTTCTTTTGTTCAGATGGAAAATACAACTGACTAGGCGGAATGGCCCCCTAGCATTGACCCATTTGTTTTTCAATGTGACCGATTCACCATTTTCTGATCCATGCATTCATGCATATTGTAATGCCCCAAACCCAAAACGATAAACAAATAGAGTTCCGTCTATATTTTCAAAACTTTCTCCCGGTTTACAACATATATCATATACACAACCTCCAAAGTATTTACAACTATAATACAATGATCCATTCACAAGTTCGGCTTGAGTCATTAAAGTCTAAATAATTACAAATACAAATACTCCAACAACTGTAAAATAACTAAAATATGACCATAAGAAAACTCTTTGTACAACCAAAACCATCTTCAAGCAACAACATCATCAAGCTCCAAAACTTCCAAGCAATCCAAGTCCACTCTAGAATTGTTTGCTCGAAAGCTATCACTTCAAAGAAAGGAACTTTCTACAAATCTGAAAAATATATGAAGTGGTGACTTGCCACATGCTCAGTAAGTAGCAATTTAATGGGGGTGTGGGAGTTGGCAATTTTCTTGACTATAAGAGAGTGAATAAATTCTCAACAAAATAATGTGAGCAATACAATTTTATCTCAACCAACATATTCAGCCAAATATCATATTCAAGGCCACATGATAATAGGGAAATCACCAATATACCACAAAGATATTGTGCTACGAAGACATCACGTTGCAAGGGACGTCAAACATGCCACAAAGACATTCATATCATGGTCTCAAGAATAATTAACACGCTCACATTTAACTTTCAAATTTAATAAGCCACAAGACATTTTTCAAACATTCCAACCATTACAAAATTTGCACAAATCTCACAAGTAGAGTCAAAATAGCATAAGAATGTGCACAAATTCAAAGTTTACACAAGTTTGAAATATAATACCCCAGTGCACCGTTCCAAACAAAACCAATAATTCTTTTATTAAAAACTCATTAAAGAGCCACTTACCTCAACTTTTAGTCAAAATAGTCACGATATTCCTTTGCCAACGGTCAATCGGAACGTATTTCAAGGCCACTATAATCTGTCAACTTCTACACTTAAAATGATCTCACATAACTCTAAAATTTCAAACAATCCTTAATAACATGAATTTAGACTTGTTCTAAAAGAATAAACTCCAAATTTCTAGGTTGCAAATATGCTGCCGGACAGCAAGTACACCGGCCTATATCCCTTTATTAATTCAATGTAAATAATGTCTACATTCAACCATATAACATTGCCATAAAAATAGATTAATTCTAGCTAATACCCACCTCTAACACTTGAATATTAAATTCATCTTCAATACACCCTAAAAGTATAATCAACTAGGTATATTCTCAACAATTCACAACAAATATTTACAAATTTTATACTAAAAAATTCATTAAATCTACCATTTATGAGGGATGGGAATTTATCTAATATTGTCGTTGATNTGTCAAGAATCAGAGAAGGGGGGAAGTTATGGGAAGGGAAGGGTTGGGAAGAGGTGGGGGGAAGAAAAAGAAAGAAAAAAGAAAAAAGAAAGGAGTTGGGCTTTGGTTTTGGGCTGGGCTGGGTTATTACACATTGTCTTTTTATGTATGAATGGTGAGTTTTGAGGTTTATGAATCGTTTTTTTGACAAATGCTTGATTTCAATTGAATTATTATCCTACCATGTTGATGAAAAAATTCTCCTTCTTGAATGGCTAAAAAAAAAGTAATTTGATTATAAAAAAAATTATATATATTAAGTTCTAGCTTTAGTAGATTGACTCTGACCAGTGTCCTCAATGGAATAAGGATGTTAGTGTCCTCTGCCTGCAAATTGCAACCTTACTGAATTGGTTGAGATTCGTTGAATGATGCTTTAAGTGTGCACTTTATATGCATTGTTGGCCCATTTCTTGATAGCATATACTTTTGAGATTGATAGTTTCCTAGTAATGAGATGTTGCAACTCACCTATAAAACAAATATTAAATATGGCAACTTGAGGTGAATAACATGTATAGATTCTTGAAGCTTTTTCCAATGGTACCATGTCTCGTAAACAGAAATTTGATACACCTTTTGTTAATTGGTTGGTTTGTAGGTAAGTACATCTATTAAAACCAAAGGAAACATGTCTTCAACTGTTCAAGCCCAACATAGAAGGCTCCAGGGATCTGGACAACCAAATTACTTTGGAGAAAATAAATGTCCCAAACAGGAACACCTCATTTGGGCTGCTATTCCCCAATTAGATCAAGCATTGGCCAACAGCTCCTTGATCCACTTCAGACTCTTGACCTGAAAAGAAAGTATAAACACCCAGTTTCTTGGCTTTGGCAGAGATATTCCAGTAGATTCCGACGAGAGAAATCCTTGGTGTTAGGAAGCCATAGAACTTTCTCCGTTGCAGCTGTATTAGGTTTAGATTTGGATAGGGACACCATCTCTCAACTCCTTGAGAATCTTCATTTGTGTACTTGAGTGTGATACACCATATGATAAAGATAAGGATAGGTGGTGTATGGGATCCCACATTACTTGGGAATGAGAAGTTATTGCTCTTTATAAGGTTTCAATGGGGCTCCAATTGTATTGTTGACTAGTCTTTTTGGAGTATAGGCCATGTGGTTGGTCCTTCCATTGGGGCTTTACATTGATCCACTACCATCTTCTTCAGCAAGAAAACTTTTCAGAATATGCTTTCCCCAAAGTGCTTGCACAAGGTCCACAAAATGCCATTGCCATAATGAACTAATATTATCATCAAATGCTGAGTGCTGTCAGCAGAACGTCTCAACTCCAACCTCCTTGAGAACTGACACTTCTTCTTAACATATTGCACCAGATAGAAAATAATAGTATGTTCATTTCTCTTTTGCTAACCAATATTGTTTACTTCGATTAAGAGCTTCCTTTTCTTGACCTGTCTTAAAAGTTTATGACATGCTTTATTAAAGATTGACTGTTCAAGTCATCAACCCTTGGCACTTAAATTCCTTTTGATACTGCAAGGAAACTAGCTAGCAGGTCAAATCGGTTTGTTATAGCTCAAACCAAGTAGTATGTCTTGGTTATGTCGATTGGGCCACTGTGTCCATTTAACATATTCCTAGCTAAAGAGGGGAAAATGTCCAAATAACATGTTTACTCATTGCCATATCATCTCCACACCTGCAGCATGCCTGTGTGATTGCATTGGACAGATATAATGTGCATTATGACTGTATGTTTTTTTTTTATTTGTTTTGCAATGCTGAAAATTGCTTCTCCATGGTTTTTTTTTTTTTCCTTTTTATATTCAGATTTTTGGGCTTTCAGTTACAGGTTCATGTTTTTTATACGTTTTCTTCTTTTAATTTGTTAGAATTGTAGTTTCGCATCTGAGTATGCATATGAGCTTTCGAAAGTCCAACTTTTTTCATTCCAGACATCTGATTTAAAAAAAAAAAAAAAAAAAAACTGGTGAACAAGAATTTTTATGAAAATGATAGACATCTGAAATTTCTATTGGCAGATAGTAAAACCTGTGACTTTTTCAATGGACCTTAGCAGTGGAGGGGATCGTAAAAAAATCTTAAAATGATGCCAGAAACATTAATTATAGCCTTTATTCAACACATACTTATCAAAAAAAAAAATTATAGCCTTTATTCAACACATATATCAAGTCATGTGGGTGCTTTGAAAGACTCTTTTCAGTGTACCAAAGTTAGAAAGGCTGACATTTGTTCATATCACATGCCTTGTAGTTTCTAAGTTGCATGAAACATAAAGATGCACTAGTCTTTGCCATACCTGGCTATTGGAAATCACGTACAATGTAATCATAGGGAAACCTCTGCTTCTTAGGTAGTCAGTTTCAGTATTAGTTGACTGAACTAATGTTTATCTTCCGTTTATAGTATTGGGGCGCTGATAAGTTAGTGGTTAAGTCGTTTGCAGTGGCAGGTTGCATGAGGTTACTTGGATGATGTTCAATGCTATAAAATTAAGTGCAACGCACCTTACTAGTACTAGTGTCCAGCTTTACAAGTTGGATTTCTCTCTCTTTTTCTCTTTTCCTCTTCTTATCGCTTTGTCCCAGTAGTGTTACTCTTGGCACAGGATCTGTTGCATAATTTATGATGAATACATGCTATTGTGTTATCCATCTTGTATGGCTGCATAAGTTATGATGAATGCATGCTATTGTAACTAGGTGGTATCCATGTATACTTCTTTATGTACTCTGGCTTTGCCTATTTATTTCATCCATCACTACAAATATTTTGGTAGCTAGAATTGTTCCACAATTGACACCATGGTCCAGATTGGTTAGCACAACTTTTTGGACCGTTGGAACAGCACATCTATCGCAACTGTCACCAATAGTCCATTTTTTTGATCACATCAAGCTTTTAAACAGCTAGAGCAATCCATGCCATGTCTAGCGCTTTCCCATTATTGTGTAAATTTACATAGGTATCTGGTCTGGATTTTAGTGTTATGGCAAGCTTCATAGAACATTCACACCAAATTTTATGCTCCTGCTTATTGCATTAGGTCTAATAGATGAATTATGGAATCTCACTGTTAGAAGCTCGACTTTCCACAATGGGCAAATTGTTGAGGGATAATGACAGATGACCATCCACGGTTGCCAAAATGGATTTGCTAATCTAGTTGTAACCTGTTGCAATTTTGAGGAGTCATTGGATTAATATAAGAAGTAATTGTGATGATAGACTTAAATGGTGCATAGCAAGTGAGTTTGTTGAGGAGATACCCCGGTTTCATCGTTTTTTCTGCTACTTCATTATTCTGAGGCTGTGGCCAGCTTAGCTGAAGCTGGATGGGTGTGTTCAGATCGTATCCAGTGCTGATGGTGTATGGAACAAGAAAACTTCTGCTTGCCTCGTTCACATCCCTTTCCCTATGAACCTAAGATGCAAAAACTTGTTTTAAGCTTGGGTGCAAGAATTACCTTCACCTTTCTCTTGTTTCAAGATAAATGCCATGGGCCCTATATCTAGCTTATTGGCATTCAATTTGGTTCTTTCTTACCCCCACTGAAGGCTCTTGTATATGCTCAGCTATTGAAAGGGAAAAAAAAGTTCACAGATGTATATATGCAGTTATTTAGATCATACCCTTTTCAATTCTGCATTTTCTTTAGGAAAGAGGTCTAGCTTCTTGTTGAGTTCTAGTTTTTCTTGATGAATGAGATTTACCTAGAGTAAGACAGAAGAAAGAAAGCGGATGAGGTGAAATTAACACCTAAACATAAACTTAGGAGAAATTTAGCTGTTTTCTCCTGCAAAACCTTCTGGTTTAGTTCTTTTATTTGATCAGTAAATATTTGTTCCTGCAAAAAGAATAGATATAGAAAGGTTCACGGCTATGCTATTTATAGATAAAATCCAGAATTGCTGGATTAAATTGTAAATAAGGCTAATACTCTCATACCTTCTTTTGTCGGACACCCTTCAAGCTCTTTTCTAACTGATTTTCCAGGTTTTGTAGATCTTTGGTATTCAGGCTAGAAAGTTCTTCCCCCATCAGTTTCCTGTGCATACCATAAAGGATATTGTATGTTTACAGAGGTTATGGGCCTATGCCCTTTCGGAAATCTTTCTATTCAATGTTCAACTGATTATTTCAAGTGATATACTAAAGAGTATTCTCATAGCAATGTTCGGAGCAAAAAGATACTGTCAGGAGCAATAAGGACCGGCCCAAGATATATTTGAAGTTATGTTTTGGTGCTGAACTAGTCTTGCAATTCAGGTCCCGGACTTTTTGGGATGGGGGGTTCCAAGCTGTGTTAAGGGTTTTATTATTATTTCCCAGCCTCAAGGACTCATTGGCAAATGAGCTATGGTCTCCACAGCCTGTGCTCAATCGATGTTGTCATAGCATTGTATCTGGTGTATGAGAATTTATTCTTTTTTACTTCGGTGATGTTAGAAATGATCTTCAGACTGCACCATGCGTGACTTTGAAGAGGATTCAGGCCATCCTTGCAATTCCTATATTAACATTTTGGAATAATATTTAAGATTAACACACCCATGGCATGCAGCTTAACTCAGGTTAACCCCATCTACATGACCATTGACCATAGATGGTGGAGAATGAAAGAAATGGCATTCGAGGCCCGGTATTTTCAGCTGGAAGAAGGGTAGTAATTGAAGTGAGCTATGACTATGAGTGTAACTCGACTCTTGGAACATTAGTTGATGCATGCTTTCCCCATACCCACCTAAATCTAAATATGTTGTGTTCTAGTCTTCTTATTTACACCCTGAATATATATATATTTATTTATATTTATATTCTTTGTATGCCTAAAAGCCTCTTTGCAGCTAGGTATAGCAGTAGCAGTACTGCTTAGTGCTTCTGTAATTCCAATGCATGTGCAAAATGCTCGATGGAATAGAATCTTTTTTACTTTTTTATTGTTTTATTGACCAGCATCAAATGATTGTACTACCTGTGACATTCTTGCAAGTACTGCAATTGTTGCTTCAAGACTGCTGCCTCCATTTGCCAACACTAGCAAGTAGAAACCAAGTATTAGCCCGTGGAATATATTCGTGTCATGTAGGACTGCATGCTTAGATTACTTAAAAGACTTGGGACTGTATAACATACAAAAAAAAAAAAAAAATTATCAGATGCTGATCTGTTACTTCTGAACTATTCTGCGTAAAATGGCCGGAAAGGGAATTCACAAAAAGGCATAAAACAATACAGGTAAGAACCTGCAATGGATGCTGCCTTGCAACTGAGGTCAATTTAGCCCCGTTGAGATCAACTCAATTCAAGTCTAATTTAGGTTGAGTCTAGCATTTAAACACACCTTTTAAATCATTAAATTTATCTCAACTCAAAATTTTTTTACACGTGAGACTCATAAGTTTTTTCAAATAAACACATCTTTTTATGTGGGATTCACATTCTTTTTCAAATTTTAATAAATACATTTAAACTCATTTTAACATCTAAATACATCATGACTTATCTTATGTTGGTTTTACAAAATTTATTTCACTATCTCAACTCAGTATTACTTATAAAGAATTCAATTCATCTTAATTTAGTACAACATTCAAACACAGCTATGTTGGTGGTCTTGATGCTTTTGTGCACTGTTGGGAGTAAAATATGACAATATACAGATGCCTCAATAGATGCAAGAATTCCTTTGGAGGAGAGTGATGATTGGTTCATTAATAAATTACCTTGACTTCCGAAGCAGGATTGTTCTGCTGGTATTCTTCCTCTTTTGCTTTGTTGTAGCGCCCAACAACAGATCTCATGCTGATAAATATGGGCAATATCATTGTTAAAACTCAAAATGGGCCATCAATTTTGCAGAGAATTATCACATTCGTCATATTGCCATGGGACTAACGAGATTATCAGAATAGTAGTCTTAAGCACATTCATTGGTCATTGCTGATGGACCTCCTCACCAAATATTTTTCCTCGGTATTCCCCTGGCCAGGCTAAACAACTATTCATATCCTCTTCCAAAAAACTGAGAAAAATTCGCAGCCAGCTTAACGTTTTAAAATGTATCAAGCTCATGTTTATCAATTTAGTAAAAATAAGAAAGTTTTATACCCTTAAACTACTCGAGTTTATACCTTAAAAATTAAGCAATAAAATTGACATATTGTACCCCTTAAAACTTAAAAAAAAACTATAATGTATGCTATGAGTAAAAGATCTACTATGAAGATTACGTTATGTCGCATATTTGCAGTTTCTATAATGCGATAGTACAACGATAATGCAGTGTCCAAAACATAACACTTAATAGCTACATGACGCAAATTAACTACATTTTCTCCTCACATTTCTTTGGATTTTTGACATCATTAGAACACTCAATGGATTAGTCAAAGTTAAAGGACATTTTTAACTAATGTGAGATGAATTTGGCTTTGGCTATTTTATTCACATTAAGTCTCCACATTGGAATAGATATTTTTCATTATATAATAATAAAATAATATAAGATCGAATTTAGCTTTGACTATTTCATTCACATTAAATCTATACATTGGATTATCTAGAAATAAAATAATATTAATTTAAAAAATATGTAATTTTTTTAATTTTATCATATTTAATTTTATCAAGACACATGAAATCATGCATTATTAAAAACTTAGAAATATAGCTTCTTATATTCATAACTTATGATTATCGATATAGGCCAATGCCACCATGGCAATAAATAAAAAGACAGTAAAGGAAAACATTCATGCACAAAGTCTTTCATAAAAAGCACTTGGTTGAAGGCAGTTGTGATGAGAAGAAGAAAGATAAATAATAATGAAATATAAATTTGATTTATGTAAAGTAACCATCAAGTTTGAAATTTATTTTGGAAGTTATTGTAGCTAAAGTCTAATTTTTTTGGCTTTAGCTAATCCATTATAGTCGGTTTTTGTTGTCTAATAGCTACATATATGATGAATTTTGCTTTTAGCTAATCCATTGAGTATGCTAAAGTTCAACCGTATGTTGATTAGCTTCCATTTGAGTAAGATTTTAACCATAGCTCTTGTTAACAATGGTGAGTGTGTACATGATGTGTGTGTATACACATATATATACACATATATATGCCGATAAATTATTTGTATAAGTCCTAAATAGACAAGTCTCGGCAAGCATTTGTAAAAAAGTGGACCGACATTGAGAACAAGTGTTAAAAAAACTATTCTTTAGTAGTGGGACTTTGTTTTTTATAAAAGGCTTGCAGTGAGCTTGTCTATTTAGGATTTGTACCTAAGATTACTCATGTATATATGCTACTTCAAGTCATATACATATATATATATATATATAAACTAATGTTGAAATGGCATCGAACTGATGGAGACGCAAATTTTACGGGCTAGCTAGCTACCAGCATTCAACTGAAAAAAAAAAAAAAAAACTTTCGGAGTATGACTGAAATTTGATAATTAATATGTGGCTGACAGACAATGAAGGCAATATATAGTAAGAACAAAACAAAGTAAAATCAATTATGTGCAGTCATAGAACCAGCTCCTGCATCTCTGAAATACATTCTTCTGATCAGACGAATTAAGCACATAATTAGCAATTTCTGGAAGATATTTAATAATAACATAATTAATTGAATAGAGGACGTACGGGATCTTTGCATATATATAAATATATAAATATATATATATTGTGATGATGTCCGCCCAATTCCTCATAATGCTTTAAATTTTAATCCTCCCAAGTGAGTAAAATGTATTGTATTCTCCTAATATTTTGTTATCATATAAATGGGTTTTGAATTAAATTCTTATGATTAGATGCATTGTATTAATACATCGAAAGTTTTAACTATTGAAAATGAGAAGTGATATTAATCACCATCATCCTCTAATATAGCATTAATAAGTCATGATTGAAAAACTATTTATCATTCACTACATATTATTTAATCAATTGAAGCCATATAAAGGGATGGTGATTAAAATGATCATCATGACCAGACGGTGAATATATATAACTTTTCATTGAGAATCACCTCTCACTAATTGCCATAGGTTTTCTTTTTATCTTTTATCCTTTGTTTTTTTTTTTTTTTTTTGCAGGATATTTCCTAGGCAGTTTTGTGAAAGATCTAAAAAAATTTCTTATATATGCACAGCTATAATAAATATGAGGATTACGTAAGCTTATCATTTCATGCGCTGGGCATTCTACAATATTCCACCCTAGATAATTAAGGTTGAAATACTTTTGCAAATAAATAAATCAACAGTATTGGAAATTAATTTATCCTTAATGCTTCTAATACGTGGATTATTTTTTATTATAAATAGCCTGCAATTAATTCTTGTCAAGTGACAGATGGTTCAGGTACCGATTCTCTTCCCTTCCATTAACAGGCCGGTATATATAAATCTTACATGTCTTATATATCTAAGTAGCATATAGCCTGTGAGTGCACTTTGACATTTTCTACTCAAAAAGACTTCAAAAATTAATGCATATCAATATCGAAAGATGTAAGCCGCTTCAGAGGAAAAAAGGAAAAGAAAATTAATGGTAAACTGTTCGATCGAAAGGATATTGGTGCATGCATATAATATCGCTAGCTCATGCTAGTGGAACCTACCTGAAAATTTCCATTTGGCTGTATCCCGGCCATTTATTTTGAAAAATCTTTTGATTTGACAAGTCAATGCCAGCTCATTTACATGATTAGTAACAAGGTGATTATTGTCACTAGAATCATGCATTATTGGAGATAGAACATGATATAATACAGAAGAACTCTTAACCCTCAAGCGCTATATATATATATATAATATTTCAAATTTCTGTGTTTTTACTCCAAATTCTCCAATGTTACATCAACAAAAATGCAAGAGACAACTCGATCACAGAAAGAAAAGGCTGAAGGAGCTAAAAGAAACTGGATATAGCTAGAGATCAGCTGCAGGTACCGTCTTTATAATTAATTTCTCGATCCACTGTTCATAACCACCCTAGCTATGACTCAAGTAAACGATTCATCCGTTGTCTAACCAAGCCATGAATTTCAAAACCAAAGCAGAAGAAGGTGTGGAAACTTTGGATTTTCCTCCAAAAAGTAAAGGTTTAACCAGCTAATTAAACTTTGTTTTTTTTTTCGACGTTCTAGCAAAATCTGTCAATTATGAACTTGAACAGAACTTATATATATCTTAAAAGTTGGAAAATGTTGACTTCTGATGATTTAATGGAATATATTAGCTTACAGATTTAGTTTCTTACTTTCTTGAAGTAGATGCATGTAGTCCATCTTCAAGGACCTTCAAGAGGAAAGCATGCATAATCCATGTTAGCGAAATCTACCTGATCAGTATTTCTTCGATCGGTTGAACAATTAATCCACCTCATTATTGTTACCGACCGTATGTATCCATGAATTCCAATATAAATGTCAAGCCAAAATACTTTTTATTTGGAATATTATACTTTAGCTATATTTAAAGGAGCTAAAAAAGCAAACAGAAAAAATAAAAAATAAAAAATAACAACAACAAAGGGATAGAGCAAATAAATGCTGGTAAAAGAATTTAATCACACTTGGATCAATGAAAAATATGTAGAACTTTATCTGGAGAGAGAGAGAGAGAGAGAGAGAGAGAGAGAGAGAGAGAGAGAGAGAGAGAGAGAGGGAGGGAGAAGGAGAATGAAACCTTGTGCTGGCATAATCGTATAGCTTGTTGGTGCTGGAGAAAATAATCACCCCAACTTCTGCATCGCAAAGGATCGATAGCTCCTTGGCCTTCTTAAGCAATCCATTTCTACGCTTTGAAAAAGTGACTTGCCTGCTTGTGGTATTATCAATCCTCCGGATCACTAGCTTACCTCTCCTCATCGATCTCTTTTTCCTCCGATAAGCCTAGCTAGGGTTTTTCTCGCTCCTCTTATCCGACTAGATCTGCAGTACAAAAGAGTTTATAGATTGCTGGATACCATCAGAATCAACAGGGGTAAAACAGATTGTTTTTTCCTGCTATTAATCTTCGAATATCAAGAAGGTTGAGCTTGAGCTTATCAGCAAGCCCAAAATAAAAAATGAAAAGAATATGAAGATCCAAAAACAAAAAAAAAAGGAAAAAAACAACAGTACTAGAACTTGTGCTTACTTGTTTCGATCGTTAATAATGGAGGATTAGGGCACTAGATCAGAAGAGAGAAGAGGAAGAATCGTCGCTCGCTCGAATTCACCTGAAGCGCCTTAGATGTGCAAATCTTATGCTTTATATGGAAAGATGAAAGTGGCATCCAACGGGAGCAAACCTCTTTGGTCTTTATTTAAGGTGACAAATAATCGTCTCCCAAAACCACCAATTAGTTTCAAAATTGAATCGGGCTGATCTTATACTCGCCCGAGTGCTTAAAAGAATTGTACTCGCTTTTATTTTTTGACAACTTGGCAAAGTATCTATCGAAGGGTGTGAAGCACTGTGACAGTATCAGGGGAGTTGGGAGGTCCCAGAGACAGATTGCGATGGACAGGCGTCGATACCATATGGCGAGTATAAAACAGCTTTAATCCGAGCGAGTATGGAGGCAATGGGGATTCCTCGTACCTTGAGAGCCCCATGATTCCGCCCGGCTCGTGGAAAAAGCAAAATACGCTCAGCGATTAAAAAGATAATAATAATAATATAAACACTGGGGAAGGTTTTATTTTTTTAATATTTTTTTGAAGGGCTCTGGGGAAGGTCTCTCTTTAATTTAAGTTATTTAACTGTTCTTAATTTCCTGTGTCTATATAATAATATACGTATTTTCTCGTAAAAAGCACAACCCCCACACGAAAACTACTTTTCTTTGCAAATGGTTCCAAATGATCGGTCCGGGTGTGTATACATTATGCCTTTTGGATATCTTATTTTATTATTATAATTTTTTAAAATTTTTAATATAAAATATAATAAATAATTTCAAATTTTAAATTTTAAAATAATAATAATGTTAAAAAATAATATTTTAACAATATTTTATTTAATTTTCAACTTTTATATAAAATCATCTCAACTCATTTTATTATATATCCAAACAGCAGATATCTCTTATAAGCTGCTTAATTAGCTCAACTAGCTCATGGGTCCAATTAATGTGATTAATTTCGTTTTAATTTTGGCTTCAGTGTGAATCCAGATCATATATTTAGCTTGACTACCATGTTTGAATATAATTATATATAATATTCGTCTTCGTAATTTACTTTTAGAATAATGATATGCCTATAATTCTTTTTTTTTATATATAATAGTATTTTAAATTAATGATCTAATTTGTATATAACAATTATATTATTTTTATAATTTATTTTATAAAAAATATCCCCATTTTAAAATAAAATTATGTTAATGATTGTTAACAAAACTAATTGTATGCGTAACGTTTTTTTTTTTTTTTTTTATTTTATACTTTTATTATTTAAATTTACTAAATTCATTCGTAGACTCAAATTAGTCAAGTAAGGTTTGAAATTAATTAGCTCGAGTTGATTTCATGTGTAGATGCTTATATACCATTGTCTCCTAATATTGCAATAATATTAGTGAAATGAATTACCAAATTTACATCTAAGATTTAAATAAATACGTTGCGAATAGTCTTTTTAGTTGCGATAAATTGATTGGAAAAAGCCGTTTTTATTATAATGATATATTCTTTACTTATGATCCAAGTGGCAATCCTTACCGTTACAAGGTATCAGTTATTCATGAATATTAGTTATACTATGCATGAGTTGTTTGATGAGAGTACTAAGGATGATTGTTTTGTAACAATTAAATCAGATTTAGATCAAGTAGCACCAGATCAGCATATATAATATATATATATATATATATATAGATGGGATCATCATGATTAAATATCGAAGCTGGGCTCTTTCTCTAAACTCTAATAATTATAATTATATAAATATAATAATTAGCAAGATGGTTATAAATTTGTGATCATGCTGATCATCTCTATTGTTTGGCGTAATTAGTACCACCAGCTGTCACGAATATATTATGAGTGAGATTCATGTACTTGTCACCATCTCAATAAACGTTTATAAATTTGATCATGTACAAATTAGTACTTTTTTTTTTTTTTTCTCTCGGTGGCCACCCTAATTGTTAATTTTAGAGAAATGCTATTTATTTTATGAGTGTTTAAATAAAATAATAAAAATGATAAATTACATATTAATTAGTCTGTATTGCGC
Source organism: Pterocarya stenoptera (assembly GCA_003123785.1). Lineage (NCBI taxonomy): Eukaryota > Viridiplantae > Streptophyta > Magnoliopsida > Fagales > Juglandaceae > Pterocarya > Pterocarya stenoptera. Next base: position 63,915 of record QEOT01000842.1, on the reverse strand, counting down.
GCGGACCTTTGGTAGGAGTTTTTGCCGATCTTTTTACTCATGATCACCCAGTCAGAATTTTCTGGCCACGTAAAATTTGGATAAGTAATGCTACATGCAGTCGTGGAGTATACAAGTAACGTGCAGTCTTTTTGAGAAAAAGTGAGGTCCATTATTAAAAAATTAAAATTTTCTTTTCACGTGGGTCTTGTATATATTCACAATATGAGTTTTGCAACTCATTATTCCTATATAACACATAGTACACACCACACTTATTTTTATTTATTTTAATATTTTTAAATATTTTTTTATTTCATTATTATTAAATTAATTGAACTCTTCTACTCATTATTCATATACTACATATTTGATAAAAAAAAATGATATGTGATGTATAAAGATGATGAATAGAATTTTTCTATAGATATGCATGGATCGCATTACTCGAACTTTTTTATAATATAATAGGCTACTAGCCTGACCTTAGATCATATTATAATAGAGCATGTTTTATAATAATATCTTAAGATAAAAGTATTTTATAAAATAATGTCCTTTTATAAATTATTTTATAAACATATACTTTATTTAAAATATAATTAATTAAAATATTGTAAAAAATTCTTCATTATAATAACACGTACGTTAAATAAATAAAAAGAATTGTGCTACTGGTCAATGACTGTTCTCTCTCATCAGCTTATATTTTCATTGCACACTCATTTTTTTTATTTCTCACTTTTTTTTAATTTCTTTTAAGGGTGGGGCTACTATTCCAACAATTTTTTTAACATTTTTAAAACATATTTAAATATATTTAAAAAATTAAAAAAAATATATCAATACATTTAAAATCATTTCCTTAATTACTAAGTAAAAAATAAATAAATAAGTAGTATTTTTTTTCTTTTAAATATCCTCTCTCTCATCAACTCTCTCTCGTCTACGATTCTCTCTCATCAAGCTCTCTCTCATTCCTCGAGTCTCTCTCATAAGCTCTCTCTCTCATCAACTCGCTCTCTCTCCTTAGATCTCTCTCATGAGCTTAGGTCTCTATCTCATCAACTTTCTCACTGGTCATCTTTCTCGCTCCTCAGGACTCTTTCATAGTTTTATAGTATTTCAAATAAGTAATGATACACTCATAACACATTCTATAATAATGTGTTAAAATGAGGATATTTTAATAAAATGTTATTACTTTTATATAATATTTTATCAAAATATCCCTCATTTTAATACATTATTATAAAATATATTGTAAGTAAATTATTTTCCATTTCGAATGCGGGGGGGCATGAGGTGAGTGGTTTGGCTCAAACGGTGGTGGATGAAAAGCGTTTTTCAAATAAAAAACTCCTAGGGAGCTTAAATTATTTCACAAAAAGTACCATTTCTGACGCATTGAGATCGAGGGCGCCAAAACAGCCTATGGCTGTGAATGTTATGAACTAATATAGAAACATCCTAGGATTTGTCGATGAAGGACACTTGGCATCCCTCTATGTATAATATATATATACATATATGTGAAAATGATAGTATACTATTAAATAATAAATATTTCTACCAAATGTGTCAATTTATATAAATATATTTTTTAATAGTTAAAAAAG
>QEOT01000842.1:0-55275 GCA_003123785.1 Pterocarya stenoptera | reverse complement strand
GGACTCATGGTGTGATTCTTCATCTTGTTCCTCATCTTCAATCATCACAAATGCTTTACCCGACTTACATGAGTGCTCTCTACTCCACTTGTCTCCACATTTGAAACACAAGCCTTTTTTGATTCTATCTTGGACTTCTTCTCTAGAAAGTTTCTTAACCTCATATGGATTAGGCTTGGAAACCTCCTTCTCTTCTCTATTTTTCCAAGCGGGTTTGGTTTGCAAAGTTTTTGAGGCTTTACTCCCCACATCCTTGGAAAATCTTCTCTCCATGGTAGAACTCTCCTCAAGGATTTCGGCCATCCTCATAACCTCTTGAATTCTTGTAGGTTGCTTCAACTTTATTTTCTTGGCTATCCAAGGCTTCAAGCCATCAATGAATGTACCCACAAGTGCTTCTTCGGACCATCCTCTCACAAGTGTTTGTAATTGCCGAAATTCCTCTATGTAATTATGGACTTTTCCTTCTTGTTTCAACTAGCCAATTGCCCATGATGATTAATGGTGGGCGATGGGCCAAATTGTAGCAAAAATTCTTTCTCAAACGCGGTCCATCCCAATCTTTTCTCATCTTTCTCATATTGATCTCTAATCCATCTCCACCACTTGCTAGCTTTTCCCTTTAAGTAGAAACATGCCGTAGATACTCTCTCCCTTCTTGGCACCTCATAAGTGTGGAAGTAGTGATCAACTTTGTCAAGCCATTCATATGGATCCCCCCCATTGAACTTAGAGAAGTCCACCTTAGGCCTCTTGGGTCCCCGGTCATAAGCCTGGTTTCCCCTTCTATCATCATGAAACTCATCATCATGCCTTCTTCCATGTTGCCTTCGATCACGGTCATAATTGTGGTGTCTTCTATCAAAATGGTTCTCATGGCCGAACGGCCTCTCTTCCTCAAAGTCATACTCGGCCTCTTGGTCATCTTCATGTCTTGGCACCTCATACCTCACATCTTGAGGTCTTTCTCTAATGCTTGGACTCCTATGGTGGCTTCCACCATGAATCCATCTTTCAACCGCAACCTCATCACGTTCAACATGTCCACCTCTTCTCAATTCAACTCTTGGTGGCTCATGCATGGGGTCATGAATATAATTGGTCACACTTGTCTCAACACCATCAACAAAGGCATCATGCTTTTGTCCATTAGTCTCTTGCCGTGTAGCTTGGCCTTCAACAAGTCTTCTCTCCAATCTTTCAATACTCTCATGTGTTTCTCTCCTCATGTTGTCCACGGCTCTCTTACTCTCTTCATTGTCTCGCATAGTGGCATTCATAGCCATCCTTAATTCGGCCATAGTGGTGTTGACCTCATTAAGAATGTCCATGACTTTGGATGTATGCCCTTCAAGCATCTCAATCCTCTCTCGGTTGGTAGTCCCACTACCTTCCCCTTCATTGTGTCTCTCGGCCATGGTGCTTGCAAACTAGTCTTGATCACTTGCAAACTAACTCTTTGATCACTTGCAAACTAGTCTTGCAATCTGAAATTTCGGTTTGGTGGAGCTTGGGCAGCAACTTGTTCTCACTTTTGGGCGGTTTGAAGGCTCAAAAGTCCAACCTTGAGTTGTCCACTTCGTGGTGGGCAACCCCTCTTGCAATTTCCGACCTCGGGTCCTCTACCTTCAAGGGTAGCCGACCCCTTCAAGAACACTACTCCGTCCTCTACCTCAACCCCCGAAACTCCGTATTTTCACAATTCAATAACAATTAAATGGGATCCAACGAGGGACTCCCCCAACCAATTCACAAAGTTTCAAGTTAACGCGTTGTTTACCTCTTGGAGAAGTGGGCACTTCTCAAAACACCAAACAAGAATCCTCTCAATGAAAGCACCAATTAATGTTAGGGACCCCGGTCAAGTCCCTAAACACTATGTCCTCCTCGGCTATGTCCTCCTTTGGTTGACCGAATTCTAGTTCCTCTCTTGCTTGGTTCACGATCAAAGATGGCTAGGATGGCAATTTGGGTATGGTGAGGTTAGGTGTTTAGGCTAGTATGGAGTGGATGGAAGATGGAAAATGGCTAAGTGTTTGGAATGGCTAGGCTTGCATGGGGTGCATGGGTGCACGGCAAGGGCTAGGTGTACATGTGGCGCCACCTAGGTGATTAGGGTTAGGGTTGGATGAGGTGGCTAGGGTTAAGGGTGGAAGATGGTTTAGGGTTTAGGAGTGGGCGGCTAGGGCTTGGCCGAATAGGGTAGTGAGTGTTTTTAGGAAGGTTTCCTAAAAACTAGGGATTGGATTGTGTTTGGATAGGTGGCCGGCCAAGTGTGTGGAAGGAGTCAACTAGGGTTCCAAGTATGGAAACCCTAGTATGGTAAGATGTAGTGGTCGACCAAGTCAAGCCCTACAAGGCAAGTGTTGGCCGAAATCCTCTAGGGTGAATATGGTAAGTGTATTCGGCTAGGGCTAGGTGGAATGATGTGGTTCACTTATGGTAAGTGACAAACAAGTGGATGGCCGAATATGAGTATGGAGGTGGATTGAAGTGGTCGAAAATATGAAGATCACAAGAACACAAGATGAACTCCAAGAACAATGATGAACTCGGCTAAGCAATAACCAATTCAACAATGAATCAAAAAGTGCACCAAGATAGAAATAAACCTCATATATTGATCAAGAACAAAAGATAAAGATAATCAACTTGGATTCAATGAATTGCACCAAGTTGATCAACAAGATAAATGGATTACTCCAATTCAATGAATTGCATGGAGTAATCCTCTCTATGGGATTCAATGAATTGCACCCAAAGAGCCCAAGTGTCTAGCACCGAATAATGATCTCTCAACAAGTCCTCACTCACTCAATTTGCCAAAAGATGTCTAAGAAATGACTAAGGGTCCTATTTATAAGGTTACAACTTGGAAACCCCCAATAGGTCCCTTTGCAATAAAATAAATAAATAAATAAAATAAATAAAGCAAATAAGATAGAGGCATGGGCCACATGGCCGTGGCATGCATGAGCCATGGGTCGGCTAGGTGGGTGCATGGTGGTCCACGGTCTGGTCCATGGCTAGGTGGCTCGGCATGGCTAGCTATGGTGCATGGCATGGTGCCATGCATGGGCCGGCTGGTGGGCATGGCATGGAGCCATGTTCGGCCTACTGGTGGCTAGCCATGTGAGCTGGCTGTAAGGCATGGGCTGGAGCCATGCGCTGGATGGCATGCCTGGTGGGCATGCCACTGACCTGCTCTGCATGGCACGGGCTGGAGCCGTGCGCTGGATGGCATGCCTGGTGGGCATGCCACTGGCCTGCTCTGCATGGCACGGGCTGGGCCCGTGCGCTGGATGGCATGCCTGGAAGGCATGCCACTAACCTCGCTAGTGTGCGGCAGGAGGGCCATGCGGCTGAAGGCATGGCCAGCTGCATGGGCGCACGCATAGGCGTGCGCATGGCTGCGGGCATGGGCGTGCGGCCAGGATGGGGACGCAGGGCCACGCGGGTGGCATGGGGGCGCAGGGCCATGCGGGTGGCATGGGGGCGCAGGGCCACGTGGGTGGCGTGGGGGCGCAGGGCCATGCGGCCTGCACGCATGCGCTGGGCCGTGTGGCCTGCGTGTGGGCGCTGGGCCATGTGGGCCGCGTGCGTGCGCAGGGCCACGCCTGCGTGCGTGCGCGGGGCCACGCGAGATGCGGGCATGCGCATGGGTGTGCGCATGCCTGGCCGTGCACTGGGCTGCGCATAGCCACTAACCTCGCTACGTCCGAGGTGTGGTGCGCGCATGTGCGTGCGCATGGCCTGCATGCCGGGCGCCCCGTGCGTGTTAAGACAAGGGCCAAGGCATGCATGTGGCCAGTCCATGGGCATGCTGGGCGCCCCGTGTGTGACAAGACACGGGCCAAGGCATGCTCGTGGCATGATCAAGGAACATGTCCCGGACATGGCTAGGACATGTGCCATGGTTTTAGAGGCCGCCTTACGTGGGGGTCTAACACATTTGCCATCTGCATGTTGCACTAGTGTGACTTTAGGCATCTTCTTCATCAAGAACTTCACTTAGGAAATCAGATTCGTAGACTCAAATTAGTCAAGTAAGGTTTGAAATTAATTAGCTCGAGTTGATTTCATGTGTAGATGCTTATATACCACATGCTTATATACCCACGTGTAGATGCTTATATACAATGAATGCATTCATTGTCTCCTAATTTTGCAATAATATTAGTGAAATGAATTACCAAATTTAGATCCAAGACTTAAATAAATAACTTAATTTTCTTGCGAAATAAAATTAGAATCTTCATCTATTGATCTAATTTGCTTATATATGATCCAAGTGGCAATCCTTACCGTTACAAGCTGGTATAAGTTATTCATGATTAGTTATAATATGCATCATGAGTTGTCTGATGGCCGGGAGTACTAAGGATGATTGTTTTGTAACAATTAAATCATATTTAGAAGTAGTACCAGAGCTGCATATATAATATATAGATGGGATCATCATGATTAAATATCGAAGGGCTCTTTCTCTAAACTCTGATCAATATTCTTATAATTAATACATGATCATGTTATATATATTGCTGCTAAGAGAGATCACTAAAGTAATCTGCCTTCCTTGTCTAATTGAATAGATATTAGCGTTTGTTATCCATATTAGCTATATAACTTTAATGGTGAGTAAGTATATATATATATAAATATATATGTTATGTATATATATAAATATAATAATTAGCAAGATGGTTATAAATTTGTGATCATCTGATCTATTGTTTGGCGTAATTAGCACCATGAGCTCTGAGCTCTTATACACGTTTCAGGACAACAATTATAAGCTTTTTCTTTCTCTATTGTTTCCAATTGCATTTTGCAAATGGAAGCTTAACATAATAAGTTTTTCAGCTTGTTCATACTTTGCCAGGAGAAGCTTCTAAAGGGAATGAAGAGCACAAGGCACTTATGGGGTTGTTTGATGAGTCGAAAGGTATTATTGTTGAGTTGGATTTATTTCTTGCCAAAAGGATGAACTATTGAGTCCTATGCATGTTGTTACATGCTGTCATTTTGCCTCTTGTTTCTAATCTGATGTAAAGAGTTGTTAGTTTTCATTATTGCATATTAGGTGGCATAAAAAAGTAGCATACCTTTGTCACCCCAGTGGCTTTATGCCAAACCATCTGAGCCCAAGATGGTATAATTCTGTTTGTTTTTACTTTTCTTTTGCCAACAAAGTGACATAGATGTGCAAACGTTATCTTATTTTGTTTCCATAGTGGAGGTTATGATATATATATCCACTGTATCAAAAGGTATTTTTTAGTATTTGGAGCCCAGTTGGTATCTTGACCTACAAACTTGTCACTATCTAAATGCAACTTCTATTTTACCATAAAAAAAGGTTCTTTGAAGTTGCTTGTTAGTCAGTGTCATAACTAAGTTGTTGGTGATCTCTTTCAATTATCGTTCTAATATTGGTGAGGGATTATAGTAGACTTGTAGATTTGCTGGTCAATTAGAATGATTTAACAGGAAAAAATTATTTTTATAAGGAATCAACTAATGGGATAACTTTTCCGTTAGTTTTTATCAATGAGAATGATAATTGGAAGAAAATAGATATCAAGAATCTAAGAATCCAGACCCACTGAATATGATTCCTATGGATGAATATGATAATTGTATTTTATTGAATTGAATTAATTAGCTTTCACAGGTTATACAGGTATTATTGATAATTCTTTGTTGTTTAATTAGTTGTATAACTATGGTCTATGAGCATGTCCTCGAATACAACTGCCCCCATATATCCACTCGTTTCTTTAGTGCGTTTGATGTAGATATCTTGGCCCAGAGTTAGACTTCTTTTTGTTGGGTTGCTGAAATTCTGTGTAGGAGATTTTGAACATTTTACACTATTATCATTTCTGGCGGTTAAAATTCGTTGGATATATTTTTTTCGTATAATAAGCTTATTTCCAGCGATATATATCGTCGAATTTATCGGGGATTTTTATAGAATTTGCGGCGAATGTTATTCGCCGCAAAAAGTTTTCCCAGCGTTTTAATTAAACCGTTGGAATAGATATCAGTTTTACTAGTGATTTATTAAGTTTTTGCAACGACTATAATTCATTGCAAATAAATTTTTTCAGCGATTTAATAGATAAACCGAATGGGTATTTGCAGCGTTTTATTTAGAATTTGTGGCGAAAAAAAAATCACCGAAAAAATAACATTTCGCAACGATTTTTGACTTCTGCTTGGGTAGATCAGAAGCAGAGCTTTAATACCGACGAACGTGCAGCGATTTATAAATCATTGGGAAAGGTTAATAGCAGCGATTTTTGAACTTTTCATAATGAAAATAATCGTTGGAAAAAGTTTTATTTCTTATAGTGCCACCAGCTGTCACGAATATAGTTATATGCGTGAGATTCACGTACGTGTCACCATCTCAATAGACTTTTAATTTGATCAAGCATGTATAAATTAGTACTATATTTTTTTTTCTCTCAGTGGACGACCTTAATTATTAATTTTAGAGAAATGTTATTTATTATATGAGTGTTTAAATAAAATAATAAAAATGATAAATTATATATTAATTAGTTTGTAGTTGTGGAGTATACAAGCACCATGCAGTTGTTTTTACTTATGATCACCTAGCCAAAATGCTCCAACCACGTAAAAGTTAGATGAGTAATGCTACATGCAATCGTAGAGTACTCAAACATCGTGCAGTTGTGATCCATTATTAAAAAATTAATTTTTTTTTTATCTGCGTCTCGTAGATATTCACTTTTTTCTAAGGGATTGTGTGGCGCTTGCGCACTCACGAATGCAACTATCATTTTTCATATAGATATGAGTTTTGTTATTCATCATCTATACACAATACACAATACTCACCATACTTATTTTTATTTATTTTAATATTATTTTATTTTATTTATTTTAAATTAATTGAATTATTCTACTAATAATTTATATACCACATATTTGATAAGAAAAAAATAATAATATGTGATGTATGAAGAAAATGAATAAAAGTTTTCTATAGATAGGCATGGATCGCATTATTCAAACTTTTTTATAATATAATAGGCTACTAGCCTGACCTTAGATCATATTATAATAGAATATCATGTTTTACAATAATATCTTAAGATAAAAGTATTTTATAAAATAATGTCATCTTTATAAATTATTTTATAAAAATATAATTTGTTTAAAATATAATTAATTAAAATATTGTAAACAATTCTTCATTATAATTACACGTACGTTAAATAAATAAAAACACCTAGGGAGCTTAAATTATTTTACAAAAAGTACCATTTCTGACGCACTTAGATCGAGGGGACTCACTTAGATCGAGGGGCGCCAGACCAGCCTATGACTGTCAATGTTATCAACTAATAGAAACATCTTAGGATTTCCCGATGAAGGACACTTGGCATACCTCTATATTTATATATATATATATATATAATATCTTATCTAACAATAATTCTTGTTTTAACGGATTTTATTATTTTTTCATTAAAATGTTAACGCCGGTCTATATGGTTGAAGTTGAACAGCTCAAAAAGTAATTGCATGCTCGCTCATGCAATCTCAACTGGAAAATACGGATCACATTAATGCATATAGTTTGTCTAGTATTCTCTGGTAATATTAAAGAATTTTCTTGCATGTGATGGTGTGCATGGGTACTTAAAAGAAAAAAAAAAAAAAAATTCTATGAATGGCCAAAGTTCCTGTGAGATCTAGGACTAGCCGCATGCATGTGAATGTCTCTGTGTAAATTGAAAAATTCTATACATCTTACTATCATCTAAATTTTATCTCATTAAGTATGATGTTGCACATTTATCACCATTATTAAATTTTTATAAATAGGGCAATAAATTATTAGTTATTCACTATAATAAAAACAGTTTTTTCATACCAATTTTTCGCAACTAAAAGACTATTCACCACCAATTTTAAAAATAATTTATTGATTGTTAATTTTAAACGACTGCATCTATATTGATAACTTAAATTATCATTTAAATTTGAAAACAATAATTTATTGCCCTATTTATGAAAAAATTTTCACTCATTCAAATTATGAGAAATGAGAAAAATCTATTGATATTGTTAATTCTAAACGATGCAATGTTGATGTCTTATTTATGACTCATGAAACAGCTAAATCTTCACTCATTGAAATTATTATCTCTAATTCAAATCGTATATATTCGAATTTAACAATAACCTAAACCAAGTATTTAAGTCCATCAAACCTTTTATTTGTTATCAATTAGTCTTGCCGATACATCTGCATACACATGCATTCTGTCATTCATTGTATTTAATCTATTAGACATTAATCTCGTATAATTAACGTTACAATTCTCCAATTGACAATTACATATTAAAAAAATAAATACAAATGAATAAAATTTAAAGAATATCCCACACAAGCACATCAAGTACACCATCACAATCGAAGAAATCCCCTCTATTTCTCCTTGAGTTTGTATTCATCTTTGTGCTGTTGAAAGCTATTAGGGATTTACTCTGGTTGAAAGTATTGATCTATATTAATTAGCATTTTTTAGTTCTTCAAATATATGGTTTATGTTTATCTTCTCTTCTAAATTCCAAAATCAAAATTTTCCTCTATTTTGGTTTCAGATTGTANAAAATTGATTATGATTTAACCTAGAAAGCAAAATTATAGATAAAGGCAAAGATAAATGTGATTGACTTGGCCCAAGTATTTTATTACATGTCATGTGTTGGCTGTAATAAAGGAATTGGATATATATACAATGAAAACTTCATTTGTATATATTGCAAAAGCCAAGGAGTCTGCAAATCACGGTATATATCTTACAATTTTAATTTATAATTGATATCTAATTTAATTTAGAATTTAACACTATTCAAATTGAAAATAATATATTCAATGCATTTATAGTGCTAGGGCATATGTTGAATTGGGCGATAATACTAGAAAGCTAGCTACTACTATGTTTGGTTAAGTAGCAGAAGAGACATTTGATTGTTCAATAGTTGAGTTGATGGAATATGTTAGAAAGGTATCTTTTAAAATTTTTATTCAAAAATTGAATTTGGTTATAATGAGTTAATTAAAAAAGAAATTGGGTTTTTATTAATTATGTAAAGCTATTCAAAATTTATTTTATAAGAACATCGACCACATATTAAAAGCATTGTGGAGAAATTATCAAAAAAATGTTGGAAGATTCAAATTTATGTAGATCTAGAGAAATTGAAGGAGAAAACATATAGATATTTTAATGTCCTCTCTATTGAGACAATGCAAGATGAGGAAAATGCTAGATCGCCATCCTAGAATTAAAATTATCTCAAACAACTTTTATAAAACTATGGGCGATGTTTATTTATAGACTAATGTTATAGCTTCTATTACTATTATTATTTTATAATATCACAGTGTGTAATTATTTATAAATTACATAAACATTTATAAGTTACATAAATATTATATTTTTATTTAATTAACCAAAAACATTACATCCTTATTAATAAAAAATTAGTTCTTAACAAAATAAAATTAAATATAAACTAAGCAAACGTACTTGTACGTTACTTTCACCTAATAATATATATAGATATATATATGTGTGTGTGTGAAAATGATAGTATGCTGTTAAATAATAAATATGTCTACCAAATGTGTCAATTTATATATATATATTTTATTTTTTAATAGTTAAAAAGTGATTAGTAGTGATATTATATTTTTTTAATAGTTAAGAATATTTAAAAAATGTTAAAAATAAAGAAATTAAAAATTAAAAAATTCAGTTATATTGTACATGTTTATAGAGCACATTTATTAGTCACCTGAATTGCCGAAGGCCCAAAACTTTATCAAAAGGGTTGACGTAAATAAAAATACAGCATGATCATGCTTACTCATTAAATACCACAAAGAGAAAGGATAACATAAAAAAATAGCGTGCGTTGGATGCTTCATTGAGTGTTGTGGGGGTTGAAAACGGCATGCTCGCTCGCTAGCTGGCCTTCGACCTGTAAATATAGCAAATCACATGGAGATTTTGCTAATTAATAAGTTTAATGCGCTTACGTCAGCAGCATGGTAACACCCGTACAATTTTTATAAATGCTACAAACTTCAACATTTAAAAAAAAATATATGTGAGTATTATTATTTTAAACTTTGACATCTTCCATCCACATCAATAAATGCATGCATGTGACACGTTTTAAATAAAATTTTCTAAATCCTGTTTAACTCACGCACGAATTTAGTGTGTCACTTGAGTTGGGTGCGTTAGTGCATGATCATATCGTGTTTTTAGGGTAAAACGTCGTGCGATTAGATCAGCATCGAGTGATCATATAAAGTTTTCTGCTAATTACTCACATATTTATTATTATTATTTCGAATGGTGGATATATACTGGCGTCACGTGCATGCAGCACCAAGCATGCAGTAGCTACAATAGTACAATATATGCAGCCGAGTCCCAGCTGATCCTGTTGACCTCGAGCATCTTGTTGATCATGTTTATATAAAATTATTTATTTATTATCAATTATTTTTTTCGTTATAAATACGCATTTCTTTGTAAATGATAATTATTAGAAGTAGTAGATCAAGCTTGACCACTGCTTGATTATGATTTAGCTCAATTCGGTACTGTTAATTTATAGTAAATCGCAATTAATCAAATTATACGATTTAAATTAATAAATTATTGAGCAATTGATCGGGATTACGAGGACGTAGAAATAAGAGTAATTATCTTGGACGTCCCTTACGTATTATATATATCTTAATCGATCACTAACTCAAGTTCGATCGTAAACTTATATAAGCTGTATTCATCGACATCACTTGCTGCATGCAGATGGAACAACCTCCGCTCGTAGATCAAACTGATCAGCTTCATTCTGGGAGGGCTATAACTAATTATAATATATATAAATATATATAAGAGACCGACTTACTATATTTTTTTTTATGGAAAGATCAAACTTTATTCAATCAAACACAGTTTACATGATCATAGAGATCAGACATTCAGACCAAACAATAATTTGTGAAACACTAACTGGAACAGATCAGTTCCACCAAACTTTGAGGTTGTCAAAATACTCCTGCATGTATATCTAGCCCAAACTGTGAGCAGCTCCATTTGCCATGCACCCTGCATGTTGCATTGTGACTTTAGGCATCTTCTTCATCAAGTCCTTCACTTTTGAAATCAGATTCCTCAGCAAATACATTGATTCACCATGAAAGAAATCACATGATATATCTAACTAACGGCCGATATTGATCGACGAATAAGAGATCGAGGGCGCAGCACCCATACCGGTTAACGCTGGGGTTAAGCGTGGGGTGTCTGCAGGGACATCGTAGCTGGGAACTGGTATCTTGTTTGGAAGATTTGGCAACGGTGCCTCGAAATTGAGAACTTGCATGGCTTGCTTTATGGACGGCCTCCGACTTTGATCTGGGTGAGCGCACCAAAGTCCAACCGTCATCAAACACTCCATCTCTTTCGTCTCAAACTCCATGCCCAATTCCTTGTCAGCCACATCACGAAGCCTTTCATTTCCATACGACTCCCAAACCAAAGCAACCAGGGGAACGTGAGGCCCCTCGTATTCGGGTTCTGTTGGTCTTCTTCCACATGCTATTTCCAGCGCCACCACCCCAAAGCTAAAGACATCTGTTCCTTTAGTTGCCTTTCCTCTTCTTACGTATTCTGGTGCCATATAACCCCAAGTTCCGGCCACTCCAGTTGTCCTGGCGCCTAGCTCTTCATCCATCAGCCTTGCTAGCCCAAAGTCCCCAAGCTTCGCATTGAAATCTGAATCCAGCATTATGTTGCTCGATTTAATATCTCTATGCACCACATATTGCCCTGATTCTTCGTGCAGATAATGCAGTGCAGAGGCAAGACCAAGTGTTATGTTATACCTCACTGCCCACGGAATCCTTGTTCTACCTCCGAAAAGGTGAAAATCAAGGCTACTGTTCGCCATGAACTCGTAGACGAGAAGAAGATCGCCATTTTCATGGCACCAACCGAGGAGTTGGACCAGATTTTTATGTCTCAATCTGCTAATGATTTTTACCTCTGATATCAATGCCTTCTTTCCCTGAACGGAGCGTCTAGAAACCTTTTTTACTGCAACAAACCGATCCGAGTCGCTCAAGAATCCTTTATAAACCCCACCAAACCCTCCTTCACCAAGTTTGCCTTCTTCTGCAAAGTTGTTCGTGGCTTGAACAAGTTCAATATAAGAGAACCTCTTTGGTCCTGTACCGTTTTCTATTTCTCGTTCCATGGAGTACTCAGAATTCTTTACAGTACCCCTTTTTCCTTTTCCTGATCTAGTTCTCTTCCTCCATGCAAACACCGACACTAAAACAACACCACCAGCTGAAATTAACCCACCAATCACACAAGCAACAATCAATCCGACACTAAAGCTATCCGGTGATGATTCCATGATTGTTACAAACTTCCATGAAAGGATTTCATGTGTCTCAAAGTGGTAGGCAGATCCAGCAGAAAAGCCAATAGACACCCATTCAGGCAGAACTGCCGTTAGGTTAATACGATGTGAAAGGCTTGTCTTCCCACCAGCAAGTGGATCGTCTGGGAAAGCCCATGATACACTTAATTCGTTTGCCTTAGAATTATAACCGATAATAGCATCCACTCTTGATGCAAATTTCAAACTCCGGCCCGAATCTTTGCTTGCTACTGATCGGATGGAATTGATGTTGATACCGACATGTTCACTAGCGATTTCATCCCATTCATTTTTGAAGGTGTCGAACTCAACAGCGACTAACTGATCTTTTCTTGGTACGGTGAAATTGTGACAACTGCTAAAAAGTGCAAGGCATCCTCCCCCAGAATCAACCGGGAGCAGAAAACCTTTGGGTGCAAGGAAAAAGGCAAGCCCATCTTGGCTATCTGGATCAACCGCTGTTATTTTAAATGAGAAATGAGTAGTGAAGTCCGTGAATTTACCCGTACTCGGATCAAAAAGTTGCATATCTTCAAAATATACGGCTCTGCCGGCTGCGGAATTGTTATTGGGGTGACTGGTGAGTGATAGAGCTCCATTTAGGATGGAAGCAGTGCCATTTAACACCAGCCTGCGATCATGATCTGTAAAATCAGGGAAGTTGAACGATAGAGCATAATGCAAAGGAAGATGGAACGTCAGAGCTAAGTAACTGACAAAAACCCAGTGATAGAAACAAAGAGGACTAAGATTGCCGCTGAGATGCATATTGGGAAGCGAATTATGCAATGACAGTAGGAGGAAAAAGAGGCATTCGAAAATAAGCAAATGTGCAGGTAATGGAAGACAAAGACGAGCTTATTATTTAAAGTAGTTGCTACTCATTTGGCGAAGGATATTTCTTGCGTGCTTCTTTGTATCCTTTTCCTGCTTTTGAACATGTCAAATGGAGCCTAGAGTGACTCTTCTTCTTCTTGTCCCTGTCCTTCAAAGTGGACTTGTCCGAATCGTATGATCATCGTGCAGGTACTCGCATATATGTGTGTGTTTATATATATATGGATTTATTTATTTTGTCATCATAGCACGACTATTTGAAGGACGTACAATATGAATGAGAATAATTAGTTTATCCATTAATTAATTGCTTGTCATACCCGTTATCCTTCATGTGAGGCTGAGGGTCCTATTAATTAAACTTGTGGCCGGGGATCGGAAAGCATTAATTTTGAATCAAACATTTACAACAACTTCAATCGAGCAAATGAACTTTAAATTCCAAACCTAGCTAGCTAGACGGAGTTTCAATAATTTAAATGACCATGCATATATTATTATCAACTGGGATATAATTAGCCATGCACCTATCTATATTTATATATATATATATTTGGAAGATTTTCATGGTACGTAACGGTTTAGCTAGGCACAATTTAGATACATAATACTTTTATCTCATCTCATTTTAATTATTATAATTTTTTTAAATTTTTATACAAAAATATAACAAACAATTCAACTTTTTTAAATCTCAAAATAAAAATAATTCTAATAATATTTTATTTAACTACTATTCAAAATATCTCATTTAACTTTGTATCGAAACACAACCTAAAATCTTTGAAACGTCATTAAGGTACCACCGCGTACTGGGAGTACTGTATATTTGGAAGATTTTCAAGGTACGTAATGGTCTAACCTTCATGAGTTGGCAAAGCACACCAAATATGAACGCGCTTTTGACAAACCTCTTGACGGGTTCCCCGCCTCTTAAAATCTTTGAAACGTCAAAGGTACTACGTACTGGGACTCTGCGAGTTCTATATGTATTATTTCGTTTTACTCATCATTGCTTCTTTATTATATTGGTATATTATATTGACCGGACTATATCTAGATACCAGCTCATAACTAGGATCATGCCAATGGTTTGCCTCGGTTTGGGTTTAAATTACATGAGCTCAAACCTTTATAAATTCAGATTAGAAACGGTCAATCTCACTCGGATTAGAAATCTATATAAATTCAGTACTCGAAGCTGACTTTGCTACTCAATTCCACTGCGTTTTGCTTCTGTCCCTATTTTGTAATTTACTTATTCTTTCCCCCTCGTGTATGCAGATGATTTCCACGCACGTAAGGGGAAAAACCCAGTATCTCTGACCCGAACTGAGGACAAAGACATACGTTTATATATATATATATATATATATATATATTTATATAATATTGAGATAAGTCTTGCTCATGTATATTTTTTTTTTATCATCATTCTCCTGTAATCGTACGTACTCTAATTAATAGTATAATATTAGATGATTACAAAATTATTTATTATCTATTATTTAGTAAGTAGACTTTTTTTTCTTCTTATTTTATACTGGGGGTACTGCAGGATATATATATATATATATAAGTCATGTTGAAACGTCAAAGTAAACTAAGATCATGGATGTATGCATCCCATGCCTCTTTAATGTCTTGCATTAATTGTCCAAACAATATAAGTCTTGATCTGAGTCATCTGACAGTGATTTATTTCCGCTAAAGAAAATTGTATATAGTTTCCGTAATCTAGGCAGCTAGCTACTAAAAGAGCATTAACTTTTGTCCGTTAGGTACATGATGACTAATATTAGTAATGTCTTGCCGGCTGTTTTTGCCATATTAGCTAGCCATCACGCACCTTTTTTTTCATTTTCTTAAAAAAAATAAAAAAGGGGTACGTGATGACTAATTATATGGCAAAGACCGACTACGGGTTCCGCATTGCTTCTTTATTATATTGGTCTATTATATTGACCGGACTATATCTAGATACCAGCTGATAACTACTGCCTGCCTGCTGAGTGATAATTTTGGACGCGATTATATTAGAGATAAATGGTTTTGTGAATGCTGTTAATTATTTGCTTCTTGATGATATACTGGGGGTACTGCAAGATATATATATATATATATATATATAAGTCATGTTGAAACGTCAAAGTAAACTAAGATCATGGATGTATGCATCCCATGCTTCTTTAATGTCTTGCATTAATTCTCCAAACAATATAAGTCTTGATCTGAGTCATCTGACAGTGATTTATTTCTGCTAAAGAAAATTGTATATAGTTTCAGTAATCTAGGCAGCTGGAAGAGCATTAACTTTTGCCCGTTAGGTACGTGATGACTAATATTAAGGCAAAGACCGACGACGGGTTCCTAATATGCTGTATTTATGCTATGAGCCTTGAAAACAGCACAACGGAGAATGCTCCATGTTAGGGCATAAAAATATGAGGGCTGCTACGTCCACCGAAAATTCAGTACCGAATAGGTGTAAATCATTTTTTTTATTTTTATCCTATTTTATTTTCACACATTTTTTAATCATTTTAAATATTTTTTAAAAAATTATAAAATTATTATAAAACATTTTCTTAATCATTTATTTAAAAAATAA
This sequence comes from Pterocarya stenoptera, assembly GCA_003123785.1. NCBI lineage: Eukaryota > Viridiplantae > Streptophyta > Magnoliopsida > Fagales > Juglandaceae > Pterocarya > Pterocarya stenoptera. The sequence continues at coordinate 39,308 of QEOT01000842.1, read as the reverse complement.
AAATAAAAACACAATTCGGTAGAAAAATTTGTTAGAAAATTTGTTTTTCTAAAAAGGAAAACACTACTTTGCCTACTTTATTTGACACTTCCATTTGACCGCTTGGTCAAATTTTTTTTTTTATTTATTTTTATTTAGTGATTAAGGAAGTGATTTTAAATATATTGATGTATTTTTTTATTTTTTAAATATATTTAAATGTTTTAAAAAAATATGAAAAGATAAAAAAAAGATTAAAAAAAAAAAAAAAAAACCACTAAGCGGTAAGCTCAGCGGTAAGGGTGGGGCGGCAGAGTAGCCCCACCCTTCTAAAAATATTAGGCCCAGTCCACCATACAATTCATTAGTAATTTGTTGAGAGAAAAGAAAGGACAAGACAAAGACAATAGCGGAAAGAGGAAATATAGTCAGACACGTAACGAGGATTGGAGAAGTGACACACCCCACCAACCAATTGCCGGGGCGCGGGGGGGGGGGAGGTTTAGGGTAGCGAAACCCTTTTTTTGCCATATTAGTCATCACGCACCTTTTTTTTCATTTTCTTTAAAAAAAAAGGGGTACGTGATGACTAATATGGCAAAGACCGACGACGGGTTCCACATTGCTGCGTCCGGCTTGTACGTAAACGAGACTGACCGTACAACTCGCTGCAAATTAATATGACAAATTCTATTAGAGCACTCCCAATGCGTTTTGTAAAACCCACTTTTATATAAAATTTGAAGAAAAGTAGCTCGAAAGTGCTTCTGACGGATCCTTTATTTTCAAATCTATTTTACATTTCGCTACAGTGTTCAGCTACATTTAGCATGAACTATTCACAAATGTAAAAATATTTTATTGATTTATTCTTTTTTCATGTACTTTCTCTCCCACAATAATTTCTCTCTCCGTGTACTTTTTTTTATAGCAAACTATTAAATAATATAATATAAAGAAAAAATAGATAAATTGATGTATGGTATATTGTAAAAATCAGTATATAAAATAGAAAAAGTAGGTTTTGGTAATGTGTTTTAAAGGGTAAGAGACATAAACCATTGAGAGTGCTTGGTGATGTATTTTAAAGGGTAAGATACATAAACCAATGAGAGTGCTCTTAATTGGAAGAGAAAAGAAGCGGATAGTTCATTCGTAAAAAAAATTAATAAGATGCAGAAAATTAAAACATTGTAAATCTAAGACATGGTTTGGATAGTGAAATGAGATGAGACGATCTATAAATTATTTGTGAATAGTTTGAATTAGGATGTTTATGAAATTTTGAAAAATGAGAGATAGAAAGTTGTATAATAATATTATAAAATTAAAATATTTTTAGAATATAATTTTTTAATATAATTTTTCTTTTTAGAATTGAAAAAGTAGAAATATTTTTTATGTTTTGTTTTGAAGTTTGTAAAAGTTGTAATAATCAATAGGTAATGATTAGATGAAAAATTTAAATATTTGAAATTAAAAAATATTTGTATTTGTGGTGTTTGGATATTGATATGAGATGAGATGAGATATGCTCTTGGCCTAAATATAAATATAGAAAATCTCTCAAATATCGATTGGTGAAAAAAGATAGAAAAAAAGAACGAAATGTTAAAAATGCTCACATGCATTACACTTCTTGTATTATTTACATTATAGCGACAAGAGTAGTAAGGATGGAACTAATTATTTTGGAAAAAACAGTACCACTCAATTTGCAATTATTCTCTAAATTATCAATTTTCAAAATCACTCTCTCAAACTACGTATCAAGAACTTATATATATATATGCTTGACAATAATATTACATATATCTTATGAAAAATGATACACACACAACCCTTTATATAACCATGTTTTTAAATTGAAAGTATTTATATAAAATTATGTTACTTTTATAGGTTATTTTATAAAAATCTCTCTCATTTTAAATAAGTTACTTGCATATGTATATCATTTTCCATATGCAATTAACACTACAAGAATTATGTCTTTTAGCGGCCATTTATTTTTTCGGCGGACAGAACACGTCGCAAGTCTACTACCTCTTCAAGTACGCGTTCTTCCTATTCGGCGAGTTCTTGTATCGCCTGGAAAAATAACTAAAGTTGCAGCGAAATGTGGTCGACGATGTAGTAATCGCAGCATTTGAGCCCTCTCTTTTCCATCAGTTATCCTACCCACCGCAACAAATTATAATAACCGCGATTCTGATTCGGTCGCATGGAAACCGTTGCGTCACACTGACTTTGCTGCGATTAAATTGTCCCCGCAAATTTGATCGCTTCTGAAACTAAGTTGTGGGTTTTTTTGCCGCGATGGAATCCAATTTTGCAGCAGCACTTTGACGCCGCAATAAGACCTTTTAATTGGAAAGACCCAACTAACGATTTAACGACGGACTTCGTGCGTTACCAATTATTCCAGACTGTTTTGCTTGCCTTCCCAGACGCTCTCTCTGTTTCCTCTGTCAAATTGTTCCTGCTGCTCCTATCTTTGTGAGCCTGCTACAGCGCCGTCATCCATTGTTTCCGGTAAGAAAATTGTCTCTCTCTCCTCCACCTGAACTTTGCTCTCTGATCTCTCTCTCTCTCTCTCTCTATAACTCGAACTCTGGACCTCTCTCTCTCTCTGCCCACCGTGTCGCCATGGCACCCGATGACAGTGCACCACCTCATGCGATTTCTCATCTCCTTCAATTTGTTCCTGTATACTCTGTGTCTAGTATATATTAGCATATATATGCCCAACTTGTACCAAAATGATTCGACGCCCACAGCTTGTTCTAGCTGAGTAGCTACCCAATTTGAACCACACGATTCCACAACCAATTTCGTAGGAAAATCAACCGATTTCACAGCAGAACAATGGCCTCTTATATATCGGGCCTTGTTTTAGAATCGTAGTGTCTTAATTACTCATTCTTTCCAAAAATTAATTCCACACTACCGAGGACTTTTTAACATATATACCCTGTTTCTTGTTTGAGTCATTTGGTCATGCCTTTCTCGCATGCCAGTTGTTTGAGTAAATTCCCATATAGTCTATCCTTTTGGCTTTTATTTATTTTGATATATGGATTTAAGTTGATAGATCGATAGAGTAATTTATGTATTTTGATATAGGTTGATAGATGCATAAAGTTATTTGGGCTGATAGATAGATTTTATGTATTTTGATATAGAGATTGTTGGAAATTATGTACATGAAAATAATATTTTCATTATAATAAATGTTTTATTTCATTAAAAATTAAAGGTAAAAAATTAACTAGATATTACTATTTTATTATTATACAATAGTCAAATAACTAATCAAATGTGTAGTCCAAGTTTGCATCCAATTAGGATAAGGTAGAATTTGGCATATTTAAATTAATGGAAAAAACTTTGCCTCTCCTAATGAGAGTGCTCTAATGTGAATCTCGTAAATTTGGTACGTGTTTTGCCTGAACCCTAAATCTCTTAAATCTAATGCTAAATTCATGTCCCTTACTAACTCACTTAGTTTATATCTAACTTTTCCCATTAAGATATGCAATAATGTCACAAATGTTTAGATTTATCAAGCTTGTGGGACACCATTTCTTTATTATGATATTAATTAATAAAATCGTTTTTATATTACTAGCCTTGGTTTACTACGGAAGTAAAAGTGAAGAGATATCCTCAGTTCAATTGAGGCACATGGACAATGATTGGATGCACGTGCCAAACAGGTTTACATCACGTGAATATGGTGAAGGGATTAATCAACTCCTCACAATGGCAAAAGCCCATTCACCTGGATATCCTCAGTTCGAAGATCATCTATTCACGATAGGTATTGACCCAAGTTATACACATTGGATATTTCATGGGGAGGGTGAAAGTTGGAGTGCTAATTCCTCGGACGGTGATGACGATACTGATCGACCAAGTCAGAATTATGTTGATGATATGAATGAGATGATAGAGGACATTCGGGCTGGAGCATTCATGGACCATGATTTTGGGGAACATGGTACTACTTCAGAGCCCACCATGAGTGAGAGGCAATCAAAAAATTTCCACCAATTGTTAGAGGATGTGAGACTTCCACTTTATCCTGGTTGTGAAAAGTTCTCTAAGCTTTCATTTATAATTAAACTGCTTCATATCAAAACAATTGGTGGATGGACTATCAAGTCATTTAATATGGTTTTAGACTTGTTAAAAACAGCTTTTCCAAATATTCAGTTGCCTAACTCATACCATGAGGCCCGAAGCTTTGAGCATGGGTTGGGTTTTAGTTATGTGAAGATAGATGCCTGCCTAAATGACTGCATGTTATTTTGGAATGAAGATGCCGACAAAGAAGCTTGTTCTAAATGCAAGGAATCGAGGTGGGTGTCAAGTCGAGGGAAAAAGGGAAAGATTTTCCAAAAGGTACTGTGATATTTTTCTTTGACGCCAAGGTTACAAAGACTATACATGTCAAAGAATATAGCAAAATCTATGAAATGGCATAGAGAAGAATGAGTTGATGACCATAGTACTTTAAGGCATCCTGTTGATTCTAAATCATGGAGACAATTTGATAAAGACCAGAGTTGGTTTGCAGAAGATGCTCGCAATGTCAGATTGGGGTTAGCTAGTGATGGGTTCAACCCGTTCAATAATAACAGTAAACCTTATAGCATATGGCTTGTGATACTTGTGCCATACAACTTGCCCCCTTGGTTATGCATGAAAGATCCGTACTTAATGCTCTCATTGCTCATTCCTGGTCCCAAAGCACCGGGAAACGACATCAATGTTTATTTGCAACCCTTAGTGAATGAATTAAAGGAGTTATGGGAGAACGGCATAGATACCTATGATGCATCAAAATCTGAAAATTTTCTATTACATGCTGCACTGTTGTGGACTATTAATGACTTTCCCGTATATGCCAATCTTTCGGGGTGGAGTACAAAATGAAAGATGGCTTGTCCGTTATGCAATGGAGATACAGATTCTATGTGGTTGAAACATGGGAGAAAACACTGTTATATGGGTCATCGTCGCTTCTTGCCATCCACACACACTTGGAGAAAGAAAAAGGCTGCATTCAATGGAAGTGAGGATCATCGGTTGCCACCTCTAGAGCTCATGGGACATGATCTTCTTAATCAACTAGAGCATGTTTGTAATGTGGAATTTGGCAAAGGCTCTCGAAAGAGAAAACGCATACCAGATGAATTGAACTAGACTAAACAAAGTATATTCTTCAATTTACCTTACTGGTCAATGTTATCATTGAGACATAATCTCGATGTCATGCACATTGAAAAAAATATTTGCGACAATGTCTTAGGAACATTGATGGATATTGAAGGAAAAACCAAAGACACTGCTAATGCACGTAGGGACTTGATGGAGCTTGGGTTAAGGAAGGAACTACATTTACAACCTATAGCAAATGGGTACTCCATGATACTTTGCTCCTACACGCTAGATTTAGTAGAGAGGAGACATTTCTGTGAATGGCTTGCATGTGTTAAATTTTCAGATGGTTTTGCCTCGAACATCTCTAGATGTGTTTCAGTTGCTGATGGAAAGATATCGGGAATGAAAAGTCATGACTGTCACGTGTTCATGCAAAGATTACTTCCAGTTGCAATTAGTGGGTTTTTACAATCCGATATTCGACTTGCATTGACCGAGTTTAGTTCATTTTTCAAGGCTCTGTGCGCACGAACGTTGACATTAGAAATATTGATGCGACTACAATCCGACATTGCAGTTATCCTCTGCAAGCCTGAGATGATTTTCCCACCTGCTTTCTTTGATATCATGGTACACCTGGCCACTCATTTACCCCGCGAGACTTACCTTACAGGGCCAATTCAATATAGGTGGATGTATCCTTTTGAGAGATATTTGAAAAAATTTAAGCGTTATGTCAGAAATAAAGCTCGTCCGGAAGGTTCAATTGCTCAAGCATATGTTCATGTTGAATGCTTGACTTTTTGCTCATTGTACATCCATGATGTTGAGACCATATATAATCGGGAGGAACGAAATAGAGATTTAGATAAGGGTGCAGAATCTAACAATTTGCCTGTTTTCTCACAAAATGTACATCCTTTGGGCTCGCCTACCTCCAATCGATTGGATCATACTCTTCTTGAAAAGGCAAGGTGGTACGTGCTTAATAATTATCCAGAGATTGGTCAGTATCTAACGTAAGTATTTGGTCCTTATATTACTTCTACCTTATAATTATATTTGAACTTCTAATTCATGACCCAATTATATGCAGTGAGCACTATACACACTTGTAAGAAATTTCCTCCAATAATGTACAGCGTAGACATGAGATTGGCTTTCCATGTTGGTTCCGTACACGTGTAGGTTACCTATAAAATCAACCCTTGTTTACTTTACTACAATGGTTTCTAGAGTATGTCTAACGTGTAGCACACCATTATCTACAAATTCAAGAACTACATTCATCTAATCCTGAGGAGGTCTCTGACTCCATATATGCACTCGCATGTGGACCAGACCCATGGGTTGCTTCATTTTCTGCTTGCATAATGAAAGGCATTAGATTCCACAAAGTTTTGCGTGGACAATATCGGAAAACCCAGAATAGTGGGGTGGTTGTTAAAGGGGAACACCTTTCTAAGCCTATTGATTTCTACGGTGTACTGATCGACATCTTGCAATTACGTTATATGGGTTGGCGTCATGTGTATCTGTTTAGATGTGACTGGTTTGATGTCAATGACAAGAAGAGAGGAGTAAGTGTTGGGGACCACCTAATTAGTGTCAACACTGCTAGCAAATGGTATAAGGATGAGCCATTCGCCCTTGCATGTCAAGCCTCCCAAGTGTTTTACTTTAAAGACACTAGCTTGGGTGGTAATTGGTCCGTGGTGCAAAACATGAACAATAGAAATATGTATGATGTTCCAATTAACCTCCAGGTCAATGATGATGACGATAATGATGAAAATCCCAATTTTGGTGCTTTCCAAGAAAACGACCCCTCTTACGTAGAAGTTGTACCCGAAAATACCCAGCATGGCACACCTTATCCCTTGCATAGATCTGATGTAGAGCCAAGCCATGTTGCTGAAGTGACAACATTGTGAGATGCATTACGACTACCCGACAATGATGCTTTCATTGATGACGAAGAGGATGAAAATGATGATAACCAGATCCACAGCAGTGAAGACCTTCTGTCGGACAGTAGGAGTTCCTCTGACGATGGTGTGCAATGATGCTATAATGTACTTATTATGTTACAATGTTTTATATTCATAAAACATGCTACTATTTCTTTCTAGCCATTAGTACTATTTGTGCATATTAGTTAGCCAATTTATTTTGCATCTTGTTTTTTTGCAAATAGCCAGCATCTAACACCAACCAATGTATATTTGCTGCTTTTCATTTGCAGAATCTGAAAATTAACTCACTACTTGACTGATGGTAGTTGTGATTCTGGAAATAGATATCGACAACAACTGGTATATCTCTTGGCTAATCCATGTTGGCTTCAAGTTTTAATCTTCTTTGATTAATGCAACTAAGATATGGGTAAAAATGAAGTTTACAACTGATGGTGACAGCAAATGGTTCTTTGTGCATGCAGGCATTTATGGGCATCGGTTGCATGCAGGAAAAAAACAACTTAGTTGAATGGTTTTGGTTTCACTTGGTTATGTTTTCAAGTTGTATTAGAAACCACTTATGTTGATCGCAGCAATTTTCAGATTAGTATTTTGTGTAAGTGTTTTTTTTGTGGAAATGATGGATTGTAAGCTACTAGTTTGTCTAGTTAGGCAATGTTTTTTGTATATATGGAAATTAACATGATTGAGCCAATTTTCTTCCAGTTTTGATTTTGTTATGTCTAAGTTATTTTAATTAATCATGTTTAATTTTAATTTCAGTTTTTACTAGCTGGTGATTCTTATGAATTAAGATATTTATTTAAGGTGGGAATGTGTTGATACTAGAAAGGAATGTGAGCTAAAATACAATATTAAGCCTGTTTGGTTGTTTCACTACAAGAAAAAAGGTTTTTTACGGCAATTTTATGTCTGCTGGAAATAAAATCGCCGCAAAAATCAGTTATTTGCGACGATTTTTGCATCGTCGCAATCTTTTTACATAAAATTTTGAATCTGATCTCTTGGGGCGATTTTTTTACTTTTTACGACGGACATTCGACGCAAATGATAAATTGGTCTTTTGCACCGATTTTATACTTTTTGAAACGAAAAAATTCATCNATCTGATCTCTTGGGGCGATTTTTTTACTTTTTACGACGGACATTCGACGCAAATGATAAATTGGTCTTTTGCACCGATTTTATACTTTTTGAAACGAAAAAATTCATCGAAAGATGAAAAAAATTGTTCCGACGGTTCATTAATCGCTACAATTGTAAAAGTGGTCTTTTGCAGCGATTTTGAACTTTAAAAATCGCCGAAATAAAAGTATTTGCAGCGATTTGTGGATTGCCGCAGTTAATCAAAACAACAACAAACCTTTTCTAGCGATGTAAATTTAGTCGAAAAAAAACTCAATTATAATTACTCGGCGCCAAGTTCCATTTCCCTCACTTTTTTCCCTCCCCTCTCTCTCTTCCCCCCAGTGCCGTTCTCCTTCTCTCCCCCGATCTCTACTCTTCAAGCCTCCACGCAGCTGCCACTGCACTCCGCCGTCGACCCACAGTCACGGTCCACCTCCACCATTGTCGGCCAACCCAGCCAAACCCCTCCCTCGCGGCTTCTCTCTCTCCCGCAGATCTCCCTCTCTCTTCACCCTCGAAGTTCTTTCTCCCTCGGGTTCCCAGTGTCGCCGTGTCCTCAGCCGCCGCACCACCTCCAGCTACCGGCGTAGCTACCCCCCAATGGTCACCAGCCCCTCCACCGAGGCTCTCCCTCTCTCTCACTGTCGATCTACTCTCCCCCGCACGGATCTCGCTCAAGCGCCTAGTACAAGCCCTGCGCCGCCTTCCTCCACTGCGCAGCACCACCGCAAGTCAGCCCTCCACACGGTCGCAACGCCACCCCCATGCTCCACCGCCTCCCCTTCAACGCCGTAAGCCAACCCAGAACAGAGTAACCCTCTGCTTTTGTTTACCAACATATAGGAAAGTAGCTTTTATCTCCAATTAACCGAAATTCTTAGCGCCTTGATGGTGGGTTTGGTAGATAGTTGTGAATATAACTCATAAATCTAGCAGCTGTTTTGGTTTGTCGGATGTTTATACTCACTGTTAGATTCATTTTCCTATTTATATATTTTTTGTTCTTCCCTGATTTCGAATTATTGGTATACCAAAATGCTTGCCAGCTGGTCTACTTCTATCAGCATCCATCGATCACCTTGTGAAATTCTTGTACTTGATTAGGTAAGAATATGGTCCGTAATTTTTATGGGGTTTTATTTCTTTAACTTTGATTGAGTTTCATGACATGTGGAATCTTTGCTAACAGCCTAATTTAAAATTTAGACTGATGATTTTTATGCCTTTAGCAACTATATCAGCATTTCTATATTTCTGAGTTATATATAAATGCTCAATCTTTTAAGCAAACATTAATCGTATCATAATAAGCTGTGCCTTCTGTTTTTGTTTGGTTTCTTAAATTTATTGAGTTGTTTCTCTTATTTCTGTGCTCTCAGGCTGCTTAGGAATTGCTTAATCACTTCTTCAATCCCAGTTTATATTGGAGAGTTGATAGAATTGAAGATGTTGTAAGTTGCTTAAAATGGACTAATTATAATGATGTTTGGATTTTGAAGTTATTTTTCTTTGTCCTAGGCGAATACATTTTTCTTTTGGACTTCTGTGAATATAACTTGTGGTGATGGATTTATTCATGTAAGAAACTTAGAAACTGCATTATGGATGATGGAATTTTGCTAGATCCGTTGGTTGTATGGGTTGTTTTTATGATCTGTTTGATTGTTGAGAAAGTGAAAAAAATTAAAGAAGGGCAAGTGGTGCCTTTTAGGTTGAGAAACAGTTATTGCAGCCATAATTGTTTATGTTGATAAGGCAAATGGTGCCTTTCAGGTGTTGGATTATAAAATTTATAGACTAATTGCTTCTTCTCGCTTTGTCTTTCAGGAGAGGTAGCAAAGCTGTTTGCCGATTCTGGAGTTATATGCATTGCTAATTTGATTTCTCCCTATAGAAGAGATCGAGATATGTGACACGCTCTATGACCAGAGGGACATTTTATTGAGGTTGGTTCTTTTTGAGTTTATAAGTGCTTTTGATGAACTGGAAGTTATTCCCTATAATTATATTAAAATGCTGCAAATAAAGAAAAATTAATCTATAGATGCTAATTGAAGATTTTACCAAAACCATAGTTTTACTTCTCACTTATATATTTACGACATTGTGAATAAAGGCTCTCGAGTACTACTTCTTAGTTCTTAGAACTTCTTAGATGGGACATGTTCAATGAATTTTTAATGTTAATTATTTTAGAGAGGGGATCGAAGGGGATCAAGCCCCCCCTCCCTTTTCGAGAAATGATTTTGTTGCCTTATTTTGTGGTGCAGATAGTGGAACTACTGTTTTTGGGGACAAACTTTGCGCACAAGTTGAAGAGCGGCTCGAGTTTTATGACAAGGGTGTTGCGCCTCGCAAAAATATTGGTGTGATGAAAGATGCAATTGAAAGTGTTCAAAACAAAGGTACGATAGTGCCTTAGATTTACATATATGGTCATTATATGGAGGATGTATTATTTTTTTTGTCAATTCTGATTATGTGCGGCGAACATTTATCGCCGCAAATAAACATTTGCGGCGAAAATCGCCTGCTACAAATATATAACTGCGACGATAACTTAAGATCGTCGGAAAAATATTGAGTTATTTGCGGCGTTTTTGCAGTCTTTTGCGACGATTTATGTCGCCGCAATTGATTTTTATCAACGATTTAGGGGGAAACAAAAATGGTATTACCGTCGATTTTTTTGGACAGTTGCAGCGAGTAATAATCGCCGAAAATAAGAGTTTTCCCAACGATTTTTTGTTATCGCTGAAAATTATCAGAATCGTCGACTAGTCGGCGATTTTAAAATCGCCGAGAAAGAGGAAAACCAGCGATTTTGGTAGGTATTTTCAAAGATTTTGCGCGCTGAGAATGACCTGATTTCTTGTAGTGTTTGGAACAATTGTAAGCTTGTTGGAGTGTATGACTTGATGGAGCGTATGACTTAAGATTGCCTTAGGGATACACGGGTAACTTGATGGAGTGTATGACTTGTATGGTAGAATGATGAATGCTAAGGCAATCTTTATTCATCATGGCCAGGCATGTGATGATCAATGCATTCATGGCATAAGGATTGTATGGTTGATTGGAAAACTTGTAAGACATATAACAATACACAGACGTTAACAATCTGGTCAGTGTTTTGTATAGTATCATGAATACTATACCAATTTAATATGTAGGCCTATATATATAAATATCTATATATATATATATAAAAGGGAACATTCTTTACGACTTATATAAGTATATCTAAATGTGTGTGTATATAAATATTTATATATTTATATATATAAGGTTACTTATATGGGAGAATGCGTTTGGAATGATAACACTACGACACTGCATATATAATGGTTATTAGCATGTTTTGACTAGTACTAATTAAGTATGGCTGATGAATTTCTATTGTCAGGTTTTATTAGTATATAATATATATAATATTAATAGGAGCTTTATTGTAATGGCAGGAAGAATCTTTAAATATATTAATGTATTCTTTATATAATATTAATATAATCTGTATTATATTATATATTATATAATATATTATATATATATATAGATTATAATACCATGAATACTAATGGTATTGCCCAGAATATACCAAAACATGGAGGAATCCATGGATTCTCTTAGGATTAATTTCAGTATGCTTTATATACCCACGGCAAGTTCATGTACCGACTTTTTCAGCTTCGAAGTTAGAATTGTATTTCCAGTTGCATTATATGAATAATATAGATTATTAATAATTAACTAATGCAAAGGATTTAGAAAAAATTGCCGAGTAATAATATTTGATAATTCGATTAAATCGTTGCACGTCATTTAGTACATAGAAGAAAGCTGCAAGAACTGAAAGTGTTCTACACCCTGTCACCTAGAGTGTTTCAGTTGCTAATACAAGTGGTGCTATGTGGGTAAACACACGTACTGTTACCATTTTCATATAACAGCTGGAGAAGTGTAAGACCGCAAGCTGGCTACCTCTAACATAAGATTAAAAATAACTATGTAACATTTTATTCATCATGGCTAGCTACTGCCTTTAGCTGTCATCTCATGTTCAGTCTAGATACAGCATGGTATAAGGATGTCCAGTATATTAGCCCATGCTTTGAGATAGTGTACGGCAGAATAGTTGCGTGGGAGAGGGAAACAAGTGCAAAAGCGGGAGAAATGGTTTTCAATACCAATGCAAGTTGTATATCCAAAAGTCTGTGAATTCTAGGCTAGTACAGGTGCTCACGCAATTGCTTCCGGGAGGCACACCGAGTCTTGCAGCTGTTGATTTCTTGGTGCTGGCTAGACATTTATGCTTTCACCATTAATCTACATTCAGCTGTTGGTTCTAATTTGGTAAGCATTTAGAACTTAGGCTTCATCATTTTCCACAACGTCTAGAAAAAAATATGCTGCACCATTAATACTCCACAACTTCAGCATTTCCAACTTCATAAAAAGAATGCTTCACCATTACTTTTCCACTCGTTCATCATTTTCTCCAAGCTTCAGTAAAACATTATGCTTCAGCACCAGGATTGTAAGCTACTGCCTTCAACTATTAAAATAAATAAGCTGTTATAAATTGTAGGTTCTTCTCTTATCAAAATATGGAAAGTAGTAGTTTCTTGGTGTACCTTTAACTTACTGTATTGAAGGGAACTATAATTATTATAGTTAATACGTGCAGAAGACATGAATCCATCAAAGAAAGGGAGAGTGAGAGGACGAGTGTTGCCTGCTACACTTAGACACCCGTAGATAGCACCAGCAGGTTGGACTTTGAGAGATGAAGCTGAGGTCCACTCTGATGACTCCACTCAACCTCCAGATGACCCCTTTTCAGTTCAACAACCTCCATGTACTCCTGCAGAGGTGAATATAACAGCTGAGGGTAAGTATACTGTTTAATAGTTGTTAACCTTTTTCATTAACAATCGCAATGTTAGATTTTATACATCGTACGACATACGAAATATAATGTTGTTCGTTGTTTTTGGTATTCTGATATTGTAGAAATTGGTGGAAGTAAATGTGTTAGAGGAGTAGCAAAAGGGACCGAGTTTGAGAGGTTGCGGAAGTACGGAAAGATACCACTTGAGATCAAAGATGGAAAGATCGGCCCATCATGCAACAATAGGACAGTATACACAACAAGAGTTACGTGGGTTGTGAAACATTATGCAGAAATGAGGCATGTTAGCTGGAGTGTGGTTGACGGAAAGGAGAAGGAGGAACTTATTGAGCGTGTTCGAGTATGGGTTTCTAATTCTCTTATTTAGAAAATTAAAATTTAAAGTACTAGAGACACTCCTAATGGTTGTTTGTTAATTGTAAATCAGCATGCTATATTTTCCTTTGAGGACACAATACATGACTTTCTCGTATCCTTGTACTAAATGAGCATGCTGTGTAAAAGAGGACAACTAATAACAGTCAGCATACTAAATGTGCATGGTATGATTATAGCTAAGGTTGAGTTTCCAATATTAATCAATTTTGAGTCAACATACAATATGCAAGCATTATGAGTTTGTGGGCCATTTGTATAACAATCTCCTTGTTAACATGGTTTGTAAAGGGTGCATGCAGTGGTATTAACACAGCTTTTATATATTAAAAATATGTAAAGTAGAGTCCTCAATCAGTGAAGGAACTCATTATATTTTGGAACATTATATTCGAAACTTACAATAATTGCAACTACTTTAGGCATTGATAGAGGATTTTTTGTTAATTGTAATAGGTAACTATATAACAATATGCCTTATTAATTTAGTAAGACAGCAAGATGGTGTATGGGTGTTTAACAAAATGACATTGATAGGCTGACTTTGTCTTGGATTGGACCAAGAAAAATCATCATCGGACAGTCACAAGTCAGCTATCTCGTACTTATAATGCATTCCATTACAAGCTACATCGTAAATACTTGACTTATGCAACACATGAGGAGGCACTAGCTTTTGGTGGCACGTTGGTAGAGCGGCCAGTTTGGGAGTGGCTATGCCATCGGTGGGCAAGTGATGAATTTAAGGTAAGCATGTTTTTACCGAGGGCTATGTAAACTGAATTATAAGGTAAAACATATATTAATTTCAAAGGAGGAAACAATTCTCTTAGGAAGCTAGTCATGATGAGTATTAAAATGAGTTGTACAAGCGTTAAAGTCTGAAATATCTACCTATAAAAAAATAAAAAATAGTACATCAACTGTAAAATCTGGTTTATACAGTATCTATTTTTTGAGCACCAAGGATTGTTGTCTGACCTTTCTGATTCCCCTACAGTCTGATGGATACACGAAAATGAAGTAATCATAGTTAAATGATTACTTGCCATAGAAATTACATGAACATCACTTTGGAAGGTTTATTATTTTATATGCCATTGTGATAGGAACTATAAGTTACTTAGTAACAATAATTGACATCTGAAAGTTTTATGGGACAGTACATATATAAATTATGATTTCGTTTGCAATGTATATAAAAATATATATTTTTTTTTAGAATTGAAGATGATGACTGTTTTATGGCAGAAAATGTCTAACCAAAATAAAGAAAATAGGAGTAAACAAAAGGTCAACCACACAAGCGGAAGGACGTCATTTGTTGTATTAATGGAAAGAAAGGCACATCTATTTTCTTACCATGTCGTGGATGTTGGGAATCTTAATTTATAGATGGTCATTTGAACTAAGGGAACATGGTAATTTAACATGGTTTGTCAATGATTATGTAGAAGGACAAGAACATGATTGACTTCTACAAAGATGTGCATTGGTCGGAAAAAAAAAGGGAGATTTATCACACTAACGACAGAAGAGAACTATGTGAGCTTTATTTGGTTATATTTAAGCACGATCTTGCACCCACATGTTTGAACTGTTTAATGTATGACTAATTTATGGGCATTTTCCACATGGTAAGGAAGATTTATAATACTCCAATTAAATTCAATGTATGATTTTGCGCAAAAAACCTGGTATGGTCAGTAGGAACATTTATGTTATGACAGTACAATAATTTAATTGTATTGAATATTTGAACTAGGATGTAGATAAGTAGGATTGCATGAGATTCAATCATTATACGTTGTATAATGGTAATCGGGTGGTTTTTCATTCCATAGAATGCGATGGTTCAAATGATGAATGGCAAAGACCCAGATGATCGCACAGATGAAGCTGTAGCAGACATTTTCAGGGAGGTGTTGGGACATAGGTCAGGTTATTCAAGAGGCATGGGACACTCTGTTACGCCCGAAACACCTAAACTGCCTGGAGTACCCAATGAGGAGTATGAACGTCTTGCCGAGAAAAATGCTGAAAATAGGAAAAATGCAGAGTATTACCAAAATCGGCTTCAAGTGATGGAAGGTGGTTTAATGGCTATGAGGGACCATATGCAGGAGTATGAGGAACGTGTAAACTTTCGAATGTCTGAAATGGAGACAGAACTAGAGTCTCAGAAGGAGACTCAAACAATTCCTTAGCCAGAAACATGCCAGCAGCAACTACGTATACTTTTGTATTTTGACCACAACTTTTGGTAAACTTTTGATGAAGCTGTCTTGGGGAGATTTATTTACTACTACTACTTTTGGCCGGTCCTATATGGGAATTATACACTTGCTAGAGAAGGTGAGGAACCTGCAGGTAAATTGGTTTATTGCATACCAATAAATTGGACTTAAAGATTTTAAAAGACTTGTATGTTTTATAGTTTATAAACAATTGGACAGCTAAGGGTAAATGATAACATAAAGTATAGTAGAGAGGAGATTGTTGGAAATCATTCCATGTCTCAGAACATGTAATGCAGAGTAACAGTTATGGTACGTGTTTTATATACCTTGCAGTAAGTATATAAAGGGTTGAGATAAAAATTGTGATTCGAGATGACATGTATATTGACATCTAGCTATTTTTGGATCTAGGGTGGGTATTTTAATTGGTATGCTTTGAATCTCAGTTTGACTAAACCTGGTAAGCTGGTGGAATTTGGGTAAATGCGGCCAATTTTGAACAAGTGTTATCTACCCACAACCAAAAATCGGCATTCTCAACAAGTGATAGCTTGGGTTGAGAATCTTATATATATAATAGTGTTGTACTTTTACCAGATAACTTACTCAAAGCAGTAATATTTCTTAGGATATTTTACTCCATGAAATGGGAGAAACAAAGTATAATCTTGTTTGGCCAGTTATATGTATTATGATGCAGGATGTGCTGGCTATATATGTGTGTGTGTGTGTGTGTGTGTGTGTGTGTGTGTGTGTGCAGCTTCAGTTATATCATTCCTGATCCACACAGCGCACATCTATATGTTACCGCTGGTATAGGTGTATATAAAACTGTCATTATATGGTAATTTGGGAAATTTCCTAACTTTATTTTGAAGTAGAACTTATTGAACCTTTACATAAATGAAGAGGTCAAGAAATGTGACTGTGATGGGTTGAGGTACAAACTGTGCATCAGCTTCAAAATCCAGGAAAATATGGATTACATTTCTGATTTTAGTTTTCAGCATATATATTACGAATATGCCAGTTCATATATAAGCAGATGGTTTTTAATCTGCTCATGCTATGGTTTCAGTTACATGCTATTGTTGTATTGCAACAGGTCCAAGTTTGCAGGATAGCTTAAGGGCAGTGTAGATTTCTTTGTTGCAACAATGAAGACCCCAAACAACTCCCATTCAACTAAGATTTTCTCTATATGCGTATGTACATGTACATGTAGATCAGATAGTATGACTGTTGGCATGTTGAAACATTTATGTACTGATGCAAATGTGGGACTGCTAAACCAACTTATAAACTTATATATATATTTGAGGGATTAATTTCTATCACCCTTTGGAATGATGCTTTCAGTTGACATATGGTGTGTAAAGTCTTCACACAAATCAGGAATCTTTTCTATCATTGATATATTAATGGACAAAATGCAAATTGGTGGAGTGATGATATGTATATATATTTAAAAATATAGTCAAATGTGTATCCCTTGCATATATATATATACATGACTTTAATATATAGGGTGTGAAAACTGGGTCCCTTGGTCAATATAGTATGCACTCACACAAAACCATGACCATATATAATTGATCAACATAAAAATACATGTATTAATACATATTTTTATATGAACATATATGGTTTTCACACTATATATGTACATATATAATGTGAAAACCCTATGTGCAAACCCAATGGATCGGAGACTCAAAAGTGAAAAAATGGATCCTCAAGGTAACAGAACTGAGAGCAGATCAATCTAAGTAATTTAATGGTGCGAACTTGATATGTTATATTCAAACCAGCCCTAGCTCTGCTAGTAATGAATCTGGACATAAGCAGTACCATTGAAACCAGAGATAAAGGAAATTATATGGACATTTGAGAGTAAATTCAATTTGCATCAATGAGGTATCAAAAGTCCTGATACCAATCTGAAAAACAAATTTCCCTAGTAAATAAGTGGAGTGATGGGGCACCAAATCTTGGCTAAATTCATCCCTATTGGGTCTAAATGCACAAATAAAATTAACCATTTTTAGAGATCCCTTGCGATTACATTCAATGCCGATAAATGGGTAATTGAATGACATACCAAGAGCTTTCCCGGCTGGTGGAGAAGCTGCCAAAAGAGTTAATTCATCTCGCCGCCATTCCTACTCGTCGAGACCTAGGTTTTGCCGACAGCTGGAAAGACGCAGCAAGAGGAGATGCATCTCGGCGGCTCAAACTCGTGGAGACACAGGGTTTCTCGGCGGCATGAAAATTGCAGCAACAGGTTCAACCTCTCGGCGAATCCAGGTCACCGAGATGGACCCACGGCATTGCGATGAACGAATCGCCGAAGATGGTTTCTCCATTTTGCGAAGAACATTTCCTCGCGTCTAGGTCGAAGATGATTCTCGGCGATTTTTCTCAATTGGTTAGGGGGCAGATGCGACATTACCTCCAGCTCCAAAACCGGCGTGTAGATCCGCCGTAATACCGCCATTCCTACGGCAGCGACTGTTGCGACGAAAAAGCGAGCTAGTGCCACGCCAAACTTCTGGTGTTTCATCTGCGAGTCATTAACTGTGGCTTCTGATTTTTAGCCACAGTTTTTATCATATTCGCGGCCGTGCAACTAAATATGTAATCATTAGAAAAAGTTGTATAGGGACTCGTAATATGTTGTATTTATGCTATGAGCCTTGAAAACAACACGACGGAGAATGCTCCGTGTTAGGGGATAAAAATATGAGGCCTTGTCCACCATACAACCATCAGTAATTTGATGAGGGAAAAGAAAGAGAGGACAAGACAAGACAAGAGCAGAGGGAGGAAGTATAGTCAGGCATGTAATGAGGAACAAATAAGTGACATAAAGCTGACACACCCCACCAACCACTCACAATGCCTGGGGGGGGGGGTTTCTACGAAATATAGGGGGAGAGGAAAAAATGGACTAGGTGACTCTTGCGGGAACACTCAGAGGTCTTCTTCAACCTCAATCCAAGAGACTCCATGAATATTGATTCCTTTGGAAAAAAGGAGTCTCCGACCTTATTGTATTGTGAGATATTAGAAATCATGAAAAACTATAAAATCACCAATTATAGTGAATTTGTTCTCCAACACCCTGTGAACCTAGACTCTGCACCGAACTATGTAAATCTATGTATCTCTCTTATTTTCATTCTATTTACTATTTATTTCCATTGACGAACTCAAGCATGCCGACCCACCAATGACAATCGGGCCACCCTCGTGGGCCGAAGATAACTCTTTCTTCCATCCGGTCTGTTGGTGCTAATTTTTGGCATCAACACTCTGAAATCAAGTTGCGCATCTCAACCCAAATTTATTGGTAACTGATGAGAGAATATAGCCGTCTGATGAGGGGACTAGAGCCCACAACACCTCAAGGCTCAAACGACAAGGAAAAAAAAGTTTTAATTGGTAAAGAAAACGCCACCTAATTACGTAAAGAGCCACTTTCAGGTGTCGAGAATTAATGATTATGGGTTGAAAGTAATAAGAATTTTCTTGGGTTCGGTAAGTAGCATGGGGCTTAAAGAAACTGTTCACGTCGAGATATGAAAAGGAAAAGTCAGTGAATTAGTAAAATCGATATGTTTCCTCATCGATCGGAGTCTGTAACGTCTGTAGTAGATTTTCTGTAATTCTATACGTATTAGTTACTATATAATCTGTCAATAGGGCTACATATAACCGTCACCCATAACCATTGGGGAATTGGCTAGTCACGTCAGTCGATATATTTATAATAATACAAAAACAAAATCAAAAACAAAAGAGAAAACATCACAAAACAGACGAAACGGGAAGAAGGGAGGGAAATTCAAATTTCATATTGAAGAACTGCGTTCGCGTTCGCGTTCGCATTCGCATCTGGGTCTGGGACAGAGGAGCTGTGTTCAGCCTTTTTCTTTACTCAAACACAGGACATAGAGAGAGAGAGACCTCGACGGCACCTAGCGTCAACCGTGCTTTTGAATTTTTCTCTGCTCTCTTTTCCCTTTCGCTTTTTTCCTTTTCTTTTTTTTCTATGCACAGACAGAGAGAGAGAGGCAGAGAGACAGAAAGATAGAGACAGAGAGAGATGTTGGAATGAGAGAGACAGAGAGAGAGAGAGAGGGATCAGAGAGAGATAGGAATGTTGGAGTGAGAGCAATTTTGGGCTTAGTTGTTGGTTTCTACAGTCTCTTTAAAGAAAATAGCACAACAACCCATGAAAATGATCTAACGACGACCCATGTTACTTTTCATGGTTTCTGCAGTCTCTTTCGCCACCGACTTAAATAAAAGAGTTTTGTTATATACAAGCAAGTTTGCGTACCAATCTGCGTACTAATGTTGTTGCCTTCATATTCTAAATTCAAATTAGTACTGTTTTCAATAAAATTTACTTTTTGACCAATCATATTGAATGGATGCGCGTATTAGTGTGCAGAATTGCTTACAACTAGATTTTTCCAAAATAAAAAGGCTTTCCCTGCTCCATTTCCCTTCTAAACCCTTATATCTATCATCCCAAATTCTCCCAAACTCTACAAATTATGGTAGTTAATTGCTTTTTATTTAGAAATGTGTTGTTTTAGGTTTAAATCACACTTATAAAAAAAAAAAAAGTTTAAATCATATGGGGTTTCTTTATTGTCTTCTAAGAAGATCAAAGGAGAAGATGGAGATGGAGATAGAGATGGATAATATGTGATGAGGAAGGGCGTGTGGAGATCAGAAGGAGAAGGAGAAGGCGAAAAGCTTCGTGGGAGATTAGAAGGGCTATGGGAAATTGTCTTTCCAAACTAAAATGCATCGTTACATAGATTCGAATGAAACGAACCGTTTCATTAAGCCGCCATGTAGGACACGTTACGCACCAGTTCCCCAAGCCGGTTGCATTTAGCATTTTTCATAATCTATATGTTATATTTAGAATTAAGGTCCTCAACTTTTTGAGAGATTCGAGTGGGAGAGGGATAGAAATAAATATTAAGTCTGATTTTCTGAAATATTTATACGGACAACAATAAATATTATTTTGACTTGTTCCAAACCCACTTAAAGCATAATCTTGAGTTATTCGACCTCAACAATTTATTTTTTATTGGAAATATTCCATATTAGGAAAAAAAATTACAGATTGTTTGCAATATTTTGGAGGACTGATAAAATGATGGCATGGCTTTTGTATTAGATGTGCTTGGGAAAGCATTTGCTAGCGTGGTTTTGGAATGTGCAAAACTATGACTCGTATGCTAAATTAATAGTGGTGACTGGTGTGGTTAAGCTATCATTATGTAAAGAGCCACTTTCAAGTGTCGAGAATTAATGATTATGGGCTGAAAGTAATAAGAATTTTCTTGGGCTCGGTAAGTAGTATGGGGCTGAAAGAAACTGTTCACGTCGAGATATGAAAAGGAAAAGCCAATGAATTAGTATATAAAATAGATATGTTTCCTCATCGATCGGAGTCTACAATGTCTGAAGTAGATTTTCTGCAATTCAGTACATATTAGATACTACATAATCTATATGTTATATTTAGAATTAAGGTCCTCAATTTTTTGAGAGATTTGAGTGGGAGTAATATAGAAATAAGTACTAAGTCTAATTTTTTGAAATATTTATACGGACAACAATAAATATCATTTTGACTTGTTCCAAACCCACTTAGAAAGCATAACGATCTTGAACAAAGAAAATCACGACACAATATCTCTCCAGCTTCAACTACCGGGGAAAAAACCCTATTCTTGCCCTCTCCCTTTTCTCTCTACACAGCCGTCCCCCTCCTTCAAAAAACTCAGACTAGAGGAGGGGGGTTGGAGCCCCTCCTCTCTCCTCCCTCTTCTCTCTGGTTTTTCTTTTATTTTCTTGATTTTGTTTGCTTTTTCGTTCATAGTAGGACAAAATGTAAATCTGTTGTCTCCGAAACCAGGCGACCACCCGCCCAACCGTATGATTTTCAAGGCGCCGATCCTTCAGACGCACGAAGAATCTCGTCAAATGGAGCAACACGTGAGCCACACACGCCACCGCAAAGGGAGCTTTATCGCTACCACGTGCGTCTTTTCTGGGACCAAGAACATCGGTTTCTTCAGACCTGACCTTCCGCCGTACTTCCACGGTGGTGTGTGTCCCCCACATGCCACCACAGTTTCAGTGTTTGCATTTTTTATTTCCTCTAAGGTTGAAAATGCAGATCTACAACTTTTCAAGCTATAATTCGCTATTTTCTCATGTATTTTTTACGTTTTTTGTTATTTCTTTTGTTTTAGATTAAAAAAAAAACAGTCTCTTGGATTTTGTCCATAGAGTGTGTCCTCTACTTTGTCTTAGACAAAGTGTGGAGTTGTTCAATTCTGTCTGAGGACAGACTGTGGAGTTTGTTAAATATGTCTTAGAACAGAGTGCTATCACTCAGACGGGATTTGTTTGTAGAGAGTTACAATAATGGACTAGAACATGGCAGTCCAAAAGAAATTTGTGTATTGGGGAGCCTTAAAAGCAGTAGTTGGCTTGTATTATGTATGTCTTAGGTTAAAGTTGTAATGTCTCAGGTTAAAGTTGTAATATCTCGTTATAAATGAATGTAGTTTGTTTTATATTAAAAAAAGAAAAAAGAAAGCATAATCTTGAGTTATCTGACCTCGACAATTTATTTTTTATTGGCAATATTCCGTATTAGAAAAAGAAATTACAGATTGTTTGCAATATTTTGGGAGACTGAGAAAATGATGGCATTGCTTTTGTATTAGATGGTGATTGGGAAAGTGCTAGCGTGGTTTTGGTAGAAGAGTGGTGCTACATCCCCCGCTGGGGCTCCCGCTGGGGGTGTTGCAGCACATTTGTTATGTGTTTTAAAGTTTTTTTTTTTATATAATTTTTTTAATAATTTTAAATATTTAAAAAATAAAAAATTTTATAATATTATTAAAAAATACTTTCTTAATCATGAAGTAAAATTACTTCATGATTAAGAAAGTATTTTTTTATAATATTATGAATTTTTTTATTTTTTTTAAAATATTTAAAATTATTAAAAAAATTATATAAAAAAAGATTTAAAAACACATATAAAAAATGTGCTGAACACCCCAGCGGGACTCCCAGCGGAGATGTATCATTTCCCTTTGGTAGAATATGCAGAACTAGATATGACCCGTACGCTAAATTAATAGCAGTACCGACCAATGTGGTTAAGCTATCATTGTTTGCAATAAATAGTCTTGTCGATATTAGGTATCCTTGGAAGATAAAATACTCAAAAACAAGTTGCATTTTGTAAGTAAAGGTTCTAGAAGTTCGTTGCTGATCCTTTGGTATTGTTCAAAAACGTTAATTGACTATATATTATATATAATGTAATGCTAATTTGCCTTCTCCTTTCCTTTATTTTAAATCAAGGATATGTCACATGGGTGATTCTAATATATAATTGCGACCTTTCGTACGTGGCTTTACAGCAGCTAGCTAGCTAGCTTGCTTCGAATAAACTATATTAATTAAGCTACATAGGATCCGCTAAGCTCCAGACGCTGGCTAGAAGGTCAAACTAATGATTTTAATTTCAAATTCAAAACTCTTCATACAACATCTAAAATTATCACTTATTTTAAAAATACTAAATTTATTAAAAAATAATTAATTAATTAAATCATATTTTTAACATTGATGAAGAATAATATGAAAGCTTGATAACAATTCTAAAATGCGAATTAAACACTTAAATTGAAATACCATAAACCATACCTCCGACCATTGATACCTACTCACGTTCTCTCACTGCTTCACTCTCGTTTTGGCACTTCCAAAACTTTACTCACTCAGTCCTCTTCCTCCATACGAACACCGACACTAAAACAACACCACAAGCCGATGAAATTAACCCACCAAGCAACAATCAATCCGCCACTAAAGCTAGCCGGTGATGATTCCATAATTGTTACAAACTCCCATGAAAGGATATGATGTGTCTCAAAGTAGAAGGCAGATCCAGCAGAAAAGCCAATAGACACACATTCAGGCAGAACTGCCGTTAGCTAGGTTAATACGATATGAAAGGCTTGTATTCGCACCAACAAGTGGATCGTCTGGGAAAGTCCATGATACGCTTAATTCGTTTGCCTTAGAATTATAACGGATACTAGCATCCACTCTTGATGCATTTTTCAAACTCCGGCCCGAATCTTTGCTTTCTACTGATCGGATGGAATTGATGTTGATACCGACATGTTCACTAGCGATTGCATCCCAATCATTTTTGAAGGTGTCGAACTCAACAGCAACTAACTGATCTTTACTTGGTACGGTGAAATTGTGACAACTGCTAAAAAGTGCAAGGCATCCTCCCCCAGCATCAACCGGGAGCAGAGAACCTTTGGGCGCAAGGAAAAAGGCAAGCCCATCTTGGCCTGGTGGAGTAACCGTTGATATTTTAAATGAGAAATGAGTAGTGAAGTCCGAGAATTTACCCGTACTCGGATCAAAAAGTTGCATATCTTCAAAATATACGGCTCTGCCGGCTGCGGAATTGTTATTGGGGTGACTGGTGAGTGATAGAACTCCATTTAGGATGGAAGCAGTGCCATTTAACTCCAGTCTGCCATCAAATGTAAAATCAGGGAAGTTGAACGATAGAGCATAATGCAAAGGAAGATGGAACAGAGATAAGTAACTGACAAAAACCCAGTGATAGAAACAAAGATTACTAAGATTGCCGCTGAGATGCATATTGGGAAGCGAATTATGCAACGACAGTTTAGGAGGAAAAAGAGGCATTCGAAAATAAGCAAATGTGCAGGTAAGGGATGACAAAGACGAGCTTATTATTTAAAGTATAGTTGCTACTCATTTGGCGAAGGATATTTTCTTGCGTGCTTCTTTGTATCATTTTCCAGCTTTTGAATATGTCAAATGGAGCCTAGACTGACTCTTCTTCTTCTTGTCCCTGTCCGTCAAAGTGGACTTGTCCGAATCGTATGATCATCGTGCACGTACTCGCATATATGTGTGTGTATATATATATATATATATGGATTTATTTATTTTGTCATCACAGCACGACTATTTGAAGGACGTACAATATGAATGAGAATAATTAGTTTATCCATTAACTAATTGCTTGTCGTACCCGTTATGCCAAATATGATCGCGCTTTTGATAAACCTCTTGACGGGTTCCCCGCATCTTAAAATCTTTGAAACGTCAAAGGTACTACGTACTGGGACTCTGCGAGTTCTATGTTTATTTCGTTTTACTCATCATTGCTTCTTTATTATATTGGTCTATATATTGACCGGACTATATCTAGATACCAGCTGATAACTACTGCCTGCCTGCAGAGTGATAAATTTGGATGTGATTATGTTAAGAGATAAATGGTTTTGTGAATCCTGTTAATTATTTGCTTAATCATTAAATAAAATTATAAAATTATTATAAAACATTTTCATAATCATTAAATAAAAAAATTAAAAAATTAAAATAAAAACACAATACGTTGAAAAATTCGGTAGAAAATTTATATGGGAGTAATGTTTTTTTTTTAAAATATTAGGCCCAGTCCGGCATACAAACCATCATCAGTAATTTGATGAGGGAAAAGGAAGGGAGGACGAGAGAAGACAATAGCATAAGGAGGAAATATAGTCGGACACGTAACGAAGATTGGAGAAGTGACACAAAGGTGACGCACCCCACCAACCAATTGGGGGGTTCCAACATAAGGGGATAGGAAAAAGGGGTTAGGTGACTCTGGGTTTCAAGATTGTATAAAAATATTATAAAATTAAAATATTATTAGAATATAATTTTTTTAATATAATTTTTATTTTGATAATTGGAAAAGTTAAAATATTTTTTATGTTTTGTTTTGAAGTTTGAAAAAGTTATAATAAGCAGGTAATGATTAGATGAAAAAATTAAATATTTGAAATTGAAAAATATTTATATTTGTGGTGTTTGGATATTGATATAAGATAAGATGAGATGAAATATGCTCTTGGCCTAAATATAAATATAGAAAATCTCTCAAATATGGATTGGTGAAAAAAGATAGAAAAAAAGAACGAAATGTTAAAAATGCTCACATGCATTACACTTGTATTATTTACATTATAGCGACAAGAGTAGTAAGGACGGAACTAATTATTTTGGGAAAGAAAAGTATCACTCAATTTGCAATTATTCTCTAAATTATCAATTTTCACAATCACTCTCTCAAACTACGTATTAAGAACTTATATATATATATAACATAAAAATATGCTTGACGATAATATTACATATATCTTATGATAAAAAATGATACACACACAACCCTTTATATAACCATATTTTTAAATTGAAAGTATTTTTATAAAATTATGTTACTTTTATAGGTTATTTTATAAAAATCTCTCTCATTTTAAATAAGATTGTGTAAATGAGTTGTATGTATATTATTTTTCATATGCAGTTAATGCAATCGCGGTCGTGCAACTGAATATGTAATTATTAGAAAAAGTTGTTTAGTGATTCCTAATATGTTGTATTTATGTTGTGAGCCTTGAAAACAGCACGGCGAAGAATGCTTCGTGTTAGGGGATAAAAATATGAGGCCTAGCCCACCATACAACAATCCGTAATTTGATGAGGGAAAAGAAAGAGAGGGCAAGTCAAGACAAGAGCAGAGGGAGAAAGTATAGACAAGCACGTAATGAGAAACAGATAAGTGACATAAAGCTGACACACCCCACCAACCACTCACAACGTATAGGGGGGCCTTCCTACCAAATATAGGGAAGAGGAAAAAAAGGACTAGGTGACTCTTGCGGGAACACTTAGAGGTCTTATTTAACCTCAATCCAAGAGACTCCAGGAATATTGCTTCCTCTGGAAAAAAAGGAGTCTCCGACCTCATTGTACTATGAGATATGAGAAATCATGAAAAACTATAAAATCACCAATTATAGTGAATTTGTTCTCCAATACCTTGTGAACCTAGGCTCTACGCCGAATTATGTAAATCTATGTATCTCTCTTATTTGTATTCTATTTATTATTTATTTCTATGGACGAACTCAAGCATGTTGACCCACCAATGACCATCGGGCCACCCTCGTGGGTTGAAGATGACTCTTTCTTCCATCCACTGTTGGTGCTAATTTTTGGCATCAACACTCTGAAATCAAGTTGGGCATCTCAACCCAAATTTATTGGTAACTGATGTGAGAATATAGCCGTCTGATGAGGTGACTAGAGCCCACAACACCTCAAGGCTCAAACGACAAGAAACAAAAAAAGTTTTAATTGGTAAGAAAACGCCACCTAATTACGTAAAGAGACACTTTCAGGTGTCGAGAATTAATGATTATGGGCTGAAAGTAATAAGAATTTTCTTGGGCTCGGTAAGTAGTATGGGGCTGAAAGAAACTGTTTACGTCGAGATATGGAAAGGAAAAGCCCGTGAATTAGTAAAATCGATATGTTTCCTCATTGATCGGAGTCCGCAACGTTTGTTGTAGATTTTCAGCAATTCTGTACGTATTAGATACTATATATAATCTATATGTTATATTTAGAATTAAAGTCTTCAATTTTTTGAGAGATTCAAGTGGGAGAAACATAGAAACAAGTATTAAGTCTAATTTTCTGAAATATTTATACAGACAATAACAAATATTATTTTGGCTCATTCCAAATCCACTTAGAAAGCATAATCTTGAGTTATCTAACCTCGACAGTTTATTTTTTATTGGCAATATTCCACATTAGAAAAAAAAATTACAAATTGTTTCCAATATTTTGGAGGAGTGATAAAATAATAAAAAATTCTTGGGAGAAGCCATTGTTTGCAGAAGCCACTTTTACACACAATATGTGGTTTCATCTAGACCGTCCATCTCTTAAAGTTGAAATTATGAGAGGAAAAATAAGAGGAGGAGAAGAAGCCACATAGTGAGTTCAAAGTGTGCACTACTATAGTAATTTCTCTCTAGCATTACTCTAAAATAATGGCATGGCTTTTGTATTAGATGGGCTTGGGAAAGCATTAATTTGCTACCGTGATTTTGGTAGAACATGCATAACAATGACTCGTACGCTAAATTAATGTTAGTGTGCGCAAGAGACAAATCTAGAGTGTTGGAGGGTTGTCCTTGGCTCTTTGATAACTTTTTGTTTGTTTTGAAGGATTACGATGGGGAAATTCAGACAAATCATTTGGATTTTGATTCTGAAAAGCTCTAGGTTCAAATGTTTAATCTCCCATTGGGATATATGAACAAATGGATGGTGGAACAGATTGGAAGTTCGATTGGGAGAGTTATAGAAGTTGATGTTAATGATGATGGACTGGCTTGGGGTCGCTGTTTGAGAGTGAAGATCGAGTGTAATCTGAAGGTTCCATTGGCTCGAGGTAGAATAGTCAATACTACGTGTGGTAAGATTTGGGTGCCTTTTCAATATGAAAAGTTACCTAAAATGTGCTTAAGGTGTGGAAGAATTATCCATGGTAGTGAGGGTTGTACGGGGGTAGAGATCAAGATGCATAGTAATATGGTACCTGGTTGAGAGCAAAGGTGTTGAATAAAAAACAAAATGAGAGAAAGGGCAGTAACAGTCATGAGGAAAAAAATTCTAAGGGAGGAGGGAATGAGAGTATGGATGGTAAGAAGGGGGAGGGAGTGAGGAAGGGGAAGGAGTCTGTAGTATTGTCAAAGAAGAAGAAGGGGGGTAATGACAGAAGAGGAGGAGGGGATCTTGGCCATGAGAGAACTTACTGATAGTGATAAGCCTGATCCAAAATTGAAGGGGGAGGAAGAGGTGATAGCAGATGTTATAATTTCCAACTCTGCTCAGGAAGAACAATTACCAGAGGGAGATCGAGTGAAGAGTATGAAACCAATGGCTAGAGGAAAGATCATAGAAGGGAGAAAGAGCTGGAAAAGAATGGCAAGGGGGAATTATCCGACAAACGTGGTATGCCTCTCGAACCTTAACTCAAAACATTCTTTAGTAGATGAAGATGAAGTTACATTGATGGATGTGGGAGGGAAGAAGGCTAGGTTGGATTTAGGTGCAGAATCTGATGTGGATCTCTGTGAGGTGGTGGCTATGATGTAGCCCCACCTAGCATTACGAAAATTATTAGTTGGAACTGCCGAGGGCTTAGGAACCCTCGAACAGTTCAGGATCTTCATCTTATGGTGAAGAATAAGTTGCCCAATTTGGTTTTCTTAATGGAAACCAAGGTGAATGCAGGGAGGTTGGAAAGGTTAAAGGGGAAGTTACAAATGGAAGGATGTATTGGTGCAGATTCTATGGGAAGAAATGGTGGTTTATCCATGTTCTAGAAGTATAAAGAAGAAGTAGAGCTGGTTAATTTTTCACAATGGCATATCAGTGTACTGATCAAGAGGGAAAGGGGAAGAGGTAAGTGGATCTTTATAGGCTCTTATGGTCACCCTAAGGTGAGTAAAAGGAAGCTTTCCTGGGACCTGTTGAACAAGATAAGGCCTCTGGACCAGACTGCATGGTGTGTTGTTGGTGACTTCAATGAAGTGTTGGTACAGGCTAAGAAATGTGGGGGGAACCAGAGGAGTGATAATCAGATGACCCTATTTCGTGAGGCTTTGGAGAGGAATAGTCCAGCTGATCTGGGCTATCATGGTGGTTTTTTACCTGGAGCAACAGACACACGAATAGTATTTTCACAAAAGAAAAGGTTGGATAGATGTGTGGCAAACAATAATTGGAGGGCTATGCATAAGGAGGTTAAGGTGGAAGGGCTTGTAGGAAGGAGCTCGGATCATCTACCAATTATGTTATCTGTAGGGGTAATGAGGAATTGCAGGGAAGAAGGACTTTTCCTTTAAGATTTGAGGCAAGTTGGATAAAAGAAAAGGGTTGTGAGCAGTTGGTCAGACAGGAATGGAATCAAGTGGGTAGAGGAGCTGCTCCTATGAAGAAAATTAAAAGTTCTTTGGAGGCTTGCAGGGGGGACCTTGTGGGTTGGTTCAGGAAAAGAGATAAAGAAAGGGTAAAAGACATAGAGTTGCTCACAAAAAGAATAGAAGAGGTGTAGGAACAAGAAGGGCCACATAATGTAAAGGAACTCAGAACCCTTCAGAAAAATGTGGGTGTTTTGTTAGAGCAAGAGGACTCAAAGTGGAAGCAAAGAGCAAAAAAGAGTTGGTACTATATGGGAGATAAGAACACAAAGTTCTTCCATGCATGTGCAAACCAGAGGAAAACGAAAATTAGGATCCTGTCAGTTTTTGATTCTCAATCAAACTGGAGGATGGATCAAGAAGGGATTGCTGAAGCTTTTAGAGTTCATTTTTCAAAGATTTATACAACTACTGATCCACCAAGCAGTACCATTGATTCTTGTCTAAATGCAGTAAAGGGCAGAGTCACAACAGAGATGAATAATTTCTTGAAGCAGTCATTCACAAGGGAGGAAGTGTTAGAAGCTTTAAAGACTATGGGTCTTCTCAAGTCTCCTAGACCTGATGGTTATGGGGTTTGTTTTTACCAATTTTTCTGGAGTATTATAAGAGATGATGTGTGTGAGGCTGCTTTAAATTTTCTAAATGGGGGCAGGATGGATGGGGGTCTAAATTTTACTTTTGTTGCTTTAATTCCCAAAGTAGAAGAGCCTAAATCTGTGAATGAATGATTTTAGACCCATTAGCCTGTGTAATGTGATGTATAAAATCATTGCAAAGTCCCTTGCTAACATATTGAAGAGAGTACTCAAGGATGTCATCTCGAGAAACCAAAGTGCTTTTGTTCCTGAAAGGCAAATTACTGACAACATTGTGGCTACGTATGAAGTATTGCATTCCATGCAAACAAGGCAAAAAGATAAGGTGGGAAGTATGGCTTTAAAGCTAGATATTTTAAAGGCTTATGATAAAGTAGAGTGGTCTTTCCTGAGGGAGATTATGAGAAAGATGGGCTTCTGTGATAGATAGGTGTCAATGATTATGGACTGTGTTTCTACTGTCTCATATGCAGTTTTGACTAATAGTAGTCTTGGTAAGGTAATTATGCCAACAAGGGGTTTGAGGAAGGGAGATCCCATTTCTCCCTACCTTTTTCTCTTGTGTGCTGAAGGGTTGAGTGTCATGCTAAACCAGGCTGAGGAGTTGAAGGAATTGAAGGGTGTGGCTGTGGCTAGAGGTGGAACAAGAGTGACTCATCTTTTGTTTGTAGATGACTGCATTATTTTTGGTAGAGCTTGCTGGACTGAGTGGAGGAAAATAGTAAGCATCTTGGACTTGTATGAAAAGGCCTCGAGTCAGAGTTTAAATAAGAAAAAGTCCACTATTTTTTTCAGTCTCAATGCTAAACCTGATGTGAAGGAAGGAGTGCTGAAAGAGCTTGGGGCCAGATTGGTTACTAATTGTGAAAAGTACTTGGGTCTTCCAATTATGGTTGGTAGATCTCGCTACAATTCTTTTAGAAGTATAAAGGATAAGGTGTGGCAAAGGGTGAATAATTGGAAAAATAAGTTTTTGTCGCCTGCAGGAAAGGAAGTACTCTTGAAAGCTGTCATCCAAGCAATTCCTAACTACTACATGAATGTTTTCAGATTACCAAGGAAACTGTGTAAGCAAATAGCAGCAGTTATGGCAAAGTTCTGGTGGGGCTTTAAGGAGAATGATAAAAAGATTCAATGGAAAAGTTGGTAAAAAATGGGGGTCTCAAAGGTTGAAGGGGGTTTGTGGTTTAGAGAGCTTTAGCACTGCTCTACTAGCTAAGCAGTGTTGGAGGTTATTTACTAATCCTTAGTCTTTGGCTGCTATGGTGTTAAAAGATAAGTACTTTAGACATTCTGATGTACTTAGTGCTAAATTAGGCCATAGACCATCATTGATTTGGAAGAGTTTGTGGAGCTCGTTGGAACTTCTCAATTTAGGTTTGGTTTGGAGAGTTGGTACTGAGCATAATATTAAGGTGTGGGGTGATAAAAGGATCTAAACTCCCATAACTCACTGTATTCAATCCCCAGTTGTTGTTCTTAGTGGGGATGCGACTGTTAATGAGCTCATTGATCCCATTAGAGGGGAATGGAAAGAAGATTTAGTTAGAAGGGTTTTTAATGAGGATGAAGCCATGGCTGTTTGCAGTTTGCCCATTAGTCACTCTGGGAAGCCTGATAAGAAAATTTGGGAACCTACGAAAGATGGATTATTCAGTGTGAGGAGTGCTTATTATCTAGAGGTGGGAAGAAAGAGAAGGGTAAGATGGGAGAAGTCAGATGGGACCAGTTTTGAATGGAAGATGATCTGGAGCTTAAATGTACCAGGGGTAGTTAAAGTTTTCCTATGGAAAGCCTTAAATGGCTGCCTACCAACCAGAAGAAATTTGCTTAAAAGGAAAGTGGTGGAGAATTCATGTTGTCCTGTCTGTGAATCAGAGGACGAGTTTGTTACTCATGCCTTATGGAGCTGCAGAGGGGCCATGGATGTTTGGGCTGAACAGAAAAGTCCTTTAGAAAAGTGGTCAAGTTGTGAGATGCAGTTCACTGATTTATGGGACTTTTTGTTAAAAAAAGTTGCCGAAAGGTGAACTGGAGTTAGTGGCAGTTGTCATGAGAGGGGTTTGGCTGAGAAGAAATTCGTTCATCTTTGAAAAGAAGTTTGTTAGTCCTAGTGCAATCTTAAAGCAAGCTGAATCATCTTTGGAGGACTTTCATTTGGCACAGCAACCTGCTGTGATTAAGGAAGGGGCAGTGTGTTCTACTGTGGGAAGAAGAGGAAGCAAATGGAAAGCACCTAACGAGGATCAGGTGAAAGTTAATTGAGATGCTGGCTTGGATCTGAAAGAAGAGAGAGTGGGGACAGGTGTTGTGGTAAGGGATGATAAAGGGGAAGTCTTGGTCTCTCTCTATTGCTAGAAGGTTGGCTGCTGCAGTCTAGTGGTTGCTGAGTTCCAAGCACTGTGGAGAGCAATGAGGCTCTGTGCACATCTAAATATGGAGAAGGTTATTTTTTAGGGTGATACTTTAATTGTAGTAAAGGCTGTTAATAGTGATAAGGAAAGTTGGGAAAGGTTTGGTCAAATGGTTGAAGATGTGAAAGGAGTGCTGAAGAACAAACCAAGTTGGACAGTTTAACATACACTTAGGGAATGTATCCAAGTTGTATATAAGCTTGCAAAAATTTCTTTTTCATTAGTTGAGGAAAGGATTTGGACGGAGAGTGCTCCATCAGAAGTTAAGAATTCTGTTATACACGATAGGTTGTATACTGTTAATTCATGAGTAATACAAAGGAGGTTTTATTTAAAAAAAAAAAAAAATCAAGGATACGTCACATGGGTTTATTCTAATATATAATTGCAACCTTTCGTACTCGGCTTGGGCTTCGTTTGGTTCCGCAGTATAGATGAAATGATTTGTTGAAAGTTAAATAAAATATTATTATAATGTAATTTTTTAATATAATTTTTATTTTAAAATTTAAAAAAATTAAATTGTTTATTATATTTTGTTTGAAAGTTTAAAAATTTATAATGATTATATAAAATAAGAGAAAATGAGATAATTTAATTTTGTTAACCAAACCCGCCCTTACCGCAGCTAGCTAGCTTCGAATAAACTATAATAATTTCTAAACAACATAATAGTTCCAAACTTAGTGATTGCGTTTTACGTCGTTTCTACTTAAAATAAATATTTTTATGATGCATTCTACCTAAAATATATGACTTTTTTTAATATGGCTAGTTTCCATTCCTGGAAAGGGATCGATAACGTCCTTAAGGTCGGGACAAGGATATATCTATAAACGAAATTAACCACTAATCGTGGAGCAGGCATATCCCATTCCTCAGTTAGGGTTAACCTAAGCTTGCACTGGGAATCTGGAATGCCATTTCCCACGAAAGATCAGCTCAAGGAATGAAGTGAGGGGCTCATCCGAAACAAGATAATATTTTTGGCCGAGTATATAATATCCACGTCATTTATTACAGTTTTATGATTTATTTTATTTTATTTTTATACATTAAATTTGAATTAAAAATTTTAGAACATGGTCTTCTTATATAATCCAGAAGAAAATAATTTTAATAAATCAACATAATCATGTAATTTAATTAATAATAAATTTAATTTTATAAATTTAAATTAATTTTTATAAAAATTAATTTAAAGAGTAATTAAAAAATGATTTAAATTTATAAAATTATATTTATTTTTAATTACATTACATGATTATATTAGTTGATTGAATTTATTTTTTTTTAAATTATATAAAAATGTCATGTTTTAAGATTTTTCATCTAAATTCAGATAATTAAAAAAAAAATCGAGTAGTAATAAAATAATAATAAGTAAGGTTTAAAAATATCCTTACTTTTTTGTCTCCCACATCATACGGTCTTACCTTTTGATAAAAAGTAATCAACTTTTGATAATCAAGTCTTACCTTTTACAACAGGCTTGCAATTTCGGACTCCCTCCTAGAACCATTTTTAATTCAGTATGAGGATTTAAAGCCTTTTTTTTTTTTAAAGCTACAAGTAATTAATTAATCAATTATTAAAGTAAAATAAAGAAGAATAATAACAGAAAAATATTTTTCTGTGGCTCTAAGGTACGATTTGGATAGTAAATTGAAATGAAAATTAAAAATTTAATAAAATATTAATTTATAATATTATTATTATTTAAAAATTAAAATAATTAAAATAATAAATTTGTATGAATTTATTTTATATCAAAGGATGAAAATATCCAATATCTGTGCTAAGACTCAAATGGCCGTTTGATTGCAATTTGCAACTCTTTTAACGCACTCTTCTACGTAGCACAGTCCTCTTCTCATTTTTCACCGCCCCGAACAATTTCCCTTTCCTTGAACCAATGATACTTTCTGGTTCAATTCTGAACCTCTTGGTAAAACTAAAAACCAAACGGGTCGAGTTACAGGCATTCACTGAGGTACTTGAACGCTGAAGAAACCCCTGTCCTAGCCGGATATCGGTACCGTCGCTAAGGGGCCGATCCCAGTCGCCGGTAAAGTCCTGGGTTTGAACTTTGGTCCTTAAGAAAATTCGGGAAAGTGGAAGAGGAAAGGAAATTTTGATTTCTTACTTTGTTCTGTCAAGTATAGACGGATGGTCTCGTTCAAATTTGATTCTTTTCCTTTTCTGCTATAATGGGGACCAAAAAGGGCATGCCTGTTTGAAATAATTTTTTTATACTTATAACTCATTGCATGCTCGGACTTCAATTTTTTTATGCTTATGACTGGATGGAAAAAAACTGTGGGTATGTGGCTTATGGGTATTGTATATCTTGAACTGTTAGAAGTTTTTATCATTTAAATTGACCCAATCATTTGGCATGACTTTGTATAGGGTATTATCTCTCTTTTGTTTCAACTGAAGGTGAAATCCTAAAGGAGGGTATCAGTGCTGTTCTATGTGGTGTTTTTCATGTTCTTTTGTTGGATGCATTATGCCATTACTTTTACAGTGAAATGAGATGGGATAGTCATGATTGATGATGAAAAAAAATTCCATCCACGAAGTTTTAAACAGAAGAAGCGGTCTTGGTTTTGTTTACAACCAAGCATATCTGCAGATGCAACAGTTGAGATGTGCTGCTATAAATTCCTCAAACTATTTCTCTTTATGTTAAGTGGAGCCGTGGTGCTAATAAGTTTGGTGTTAGATACGTGCTAATAAGTCTTGATGGAAGGTGACCATGCTAAGGTGAGAGTGCAGGTTTTCTCTTGTGGTTATTAATGATGGACATTCAAAGTTGCCCAGAGTTGAGTGAACCCCCACAGATGCTTCCGCCTTCACCTGGAACATTTGTGGATCGTGAAGAACTAATCCAGCGTGTTGGGGACTTTGCTGTGTCCCAGGGATATGTAGTTACAATTAAGCAATCTAAGAGAGACAGAGTGGTTGTCCTTGGCTGTGATAGAGGAGGTGTTTATCGTAACAGTCGGAAATCTGCTGATGAGTCATCTGCCGAATGTACTCGCAGAAGAAAAACTGGAACTCGGCTGACTAATTGTCCTTTTGAAGCTGTGGGAAAGAAGGATGATGGCTTGTGGGTCCTAACCATAAAAAGTGGAACACACAACCATGAACCCATAAAAGACATCTCGGAGCATCCCTCTGCCCGGCGCTTTACACAGAGAGAAATTCTTCTAATTAAAGAAATGACAGAAGCTGGATTAAAACCTCGCCAAATTCTAAAGGCAAAGCAATCCAGATCTTTTATCAACTCCGAAACATGTTTACAATGTAAAAGCTAAGCTCCGACAAGGAAATATGACAGGTGTGGCTTTTGTTTGAAGTTTCATGTCATTAAGCACTCTTTCAGTTTCCTTACAGTGGAAGATGGCTTGCTTATACTGCAGTGAGGAACTTCAAGTCCTTGGGACCTCAGAAGTCTGCTGTAAGAAACAATTATCTTGCAGTCACAAAGCCATCTTGGAGGCAGCTCAACCCTCCGGTAAGCTTAGATGTAACTCTGCTGAAGAAGTCTTATCCTTAATACCTGGGTAAGAGGAAAAGTTTTAAAAAATAGAAGGAAATAATCTATTTCTGCTAATCCTTTCTAAATTACTTTTTTATCTTATTTCTTTCTTTCACTGCTTGCCCCCCTCCCCCTTTCAATGGGGTTTTCTCTGTAGTCCATATTTAAACTTATTTCGTGATGCATATCAGAGAGTTCCTAATCTGATTGGTGGTAGATTTGTTGATTCACAATCATTCACCTCTATTGATGTTTTGAACCCTGTAAGTGTGATAAATGCCTTTAAAAATCTTTTTTTTTTATTATTTCCTGGTAGTTTAGGTCAATAATTGTCTTCTATTTTCCTAAATGATAGGCAACACAGCGATTGTTTCCCAAGTTCCTATAACGACAATTGAGGAGTTCAAAGCTGCGGTATTTGCAGCAAAGCGGGCCTTTCCATTTGCAGCAAGTCGTAAGGTCCATTATTAATTTTTTTTTTTCATGTATATCCGGTATATATTAACTTTTTTTTTAAAATATTGTACAGTACTTGCGTACTCTAGACTGTAACTATAATTTTTCATATAGATACAAGTTTTACTACTCATCATCCCTACACAACATACAGTATCCTTTTTAAGCTAATTGAATTTTTCTACTTATTATTCATATACCACACATTTGATAAGAAAAAATATATATATGTGGTGTATATGTATGATGAATAGATTTTTTCTATTGATATGCATGTATCGCGTTACTCGAACTTTTTTATAATATAATAAGCTACTAGCCTGACCTTAGATCATATTATAATAGAACATGTTTTACAATAATATTTTAAGATAAAAGTATTTTATAAAATAATGTCCTTTTTATAAATTATTTTATAAATATATACTTTATTTAAAATATAATTAATTAAAATATCGTAAAAAATTGTTCATTATAATAACACGTACGTTAAATAAATAAATAACACCTCCTCGCCCTAGGGAGCTTAAATTATTTCACAAAAAGTACCATTGCTGACGCGCTGAGATCGAGGGGCGCCAGACCAGCCTATGACCGTCAATCTTATCAACTAATAGAAACATCCTAGGATTTCTCGATGAAGGACACTTGGCATCCCTCTGTATATATATATATATATATATATATATGAAAATGATAGTATGTTATTAAATAATAAATATGTCTACTAAATGTGTCAATTGATATATTTTTTATTTTTTATTTTTTTAATAGTTAAAAAGTGATTAGTAGTAAATTTATATTTTTTTAATAGTTAAGAATATTTAAAAAATGTCAAAAATAAAGAAATTAAAAATTAAAAAATTCATTTATATTAATGTACATATTTAAAGAGCACATTTATTAGGCACCTGAATTGCGGAAGGCCCAAAACTTTATCAAAAGGGCTGACATAAATAAAAAATACAGCATGATCATGCTTACTCATTAAATACCACAAAGAGAAAGGATAACATAAAAAAAAAAAACAGCGTGCGTTGGGTGCTTCATTGAGTGTTGTGGCCGTTGAAAACGGCATGCTCGCTAGCGACCTGTAAATATAGCAAATCACATGGAGATTTTGCTAATTAATTAGTTTAATGCGCTTACGTTAGCAGCATGATATCACCAGTACTATTTTTATTCTAAAATGCTACAAACTTCAACATTTTTAATATATATATATTTATTTATATATGAGTAACTCATCATCCCATGATGTGGCATTAGCTGATTAGAGACTATTTATTATATTTTACTTGTGAACCTATCATCTAATGTCACATCATGAGATGATGAGAATTTAAATAATAAATAAATTTTTTCTATATATATATGTACACGTGCTAATTAACTCGATGCAGATATCCACAGGGAGTCGACTCTCCAAAATTAATTGTCTCAATAAAGCAGCTTAATTACCATATATACCATGGATTATAATTAGTATTATTATTTTAAACTTTGACATCTTCCATCCACATCAATAAAAGCATGCATGTGACACGTTTTAAATAAAATTTTCGAAATCCAGTTTAACTCACGCAAGAATTTAGTGTGTCACTTGAGTTGGGTGCGTTAGTGCATGATCATATCGTGTTTTTAGGCTAAAACGTCGTACGATTAGATCAGCATCGAGTGATCACATAAATTTTTCTGCTAATTACTCACATACTTATTATTCTTATTATTTCGAATGGTGGATATATACTGGCGTACGTGCATGCAGCACCAAG
Organism: Pterocarya stenoptera; assembly: GCA_003123785.1. Classification (NCBI taxonomy): domain Eukaryota; kingdom Viridiplantae; phylum Streptophyta; class Magnoliopsida; order Fagales; family Juglandaceae; genus Pterocarya; species Pterocarya stenoptera. Next base: position 789 of record QEOT01000842.1, on the reverse strand, counting down.
CATGCAGTAGCTACAATAGTACAATATATGCAGCCGAGTCCCAGCTGATCCTGTTGACCTCGAGCATCTTGTTGATCATGTTTATATAAAATTATTTATTTGTTATCAATTATTTTTTTACGAAAATTTTTATTTTTTGTCAAAATAATGAATCTAACTATTCTAGTCACAAATATAAATTCGTTATAAATACTCATTTATTTTGTAAATGAAAATTGTTAGAAGTACTAGATCAAGCTCGACTAGCTAGTACTGCTTGATTATGATTTAGCTCAATTCGGTACTGTTAATTTATAGTAAATCTCGATTAATCAAATTTTACGATTTAAATTAATAAATTATTGATCTTATTTCTACGTCCCTTACGTATTATATATATATATTTATATATATATATCTAATTAATCGATCACTGACTGTAGTTCGATCGTAAACTTATATAAGCTGTATTCATCGAAATCACTTGATGCATGCAGATGGAACAACCTCCGCTCGTAGATCAAACTGATCAGCTTCATTCTGGGAGGGCTATAACTAATTATAATATATATATTTATATAAATATATATAAGAGACCGACTTACTATATTTTTTTTTTATGGAAAGATCAAACTTTATTCAATCAAACACAGTTTACATGATCATAGAGATCAGACATTCAGACCAAACAATAATTTGTGAAAGACTAACTGGAACAGATCAGTTCCACCAAACTTTGAGGTTGTCAAAATACTCCTGCATGTATATCTAGCCCAAACTGTGAGCAGCTCCATTTGCCATGCACCCTGC